>OZ037938.1:57350879-57950879 GCA_964035585.1 Polytrichum formosum
GCCCGTTTGATTCTGCTCTTTGTTCGGGTATGTGAGGATTTGCCCCCTTGTTCAGGCATCTGGGGATGTGCATTTTGACAGATCCATCCTTCCTCTGCAGCTAGGGTTTCATGAGTGAGTTAAGTAGAAGAAGCTAGGATCTTATGAGTGCGGGGCCATCGGAATTGCTGCGGAGGATTGGTAGCGGGGTGATTCTGGTTCGGCCGTTTGTAATTTCTGGTTTGACGGATTGGGAGATGTGTGAGTGAGTCCTGGTGTGTGGAATTTAGGTTGAATGTGGACACGATCTTGAATTGTTAGAGCAACACGTATGGTCACTGTGAATGATTCTGTAGATAATTGGCTTTCAAAGCATTTTAGGCCAATGACGCATGTTCAACTCACACAGAGAGACGACATATTATGTGTCATAAATCTTCGTCGCCCACCGACTGTTGAGAGAGAGATTGAGAGAGAGACGACCCCCTGAAAGTCCTTCGAACCTCGATGCTTGCGGGTGGGAAGGGGTTTAGAGCCATGACGTCTTCGCCACCCCCTAAAAAAGATCTAGAAAGCCGATTACTGAGAGAATCATTTTTTCAGTGAATAGGAGTTGCTTTGGTTCGGCCGTTTGTGTAGGCAGCTTTTTGGTTCGACGGATTGCGAGACGTGTGAGTGAGTCCCGGTGTGTGGAATTTCGGTTGAATGCGGACAGGATTGTGGAAGAAGAGTAGTGGTCTTGGGCATTTTGTTTTAATGCCGCATGCTCATCTCTCACATAGTGTCCACATATATATCATAAATCTTCATTGCCCTAACAATACCCACTGATTAGAGAGAGAGACAGACAGACAGACAGAGACAGAGGCAGAGAGACGACACTCTGAAGTCCTTCAACCCTCGATTTTTTGGGCAATAAGGAATTGGAAAACGTATAGGCTTTGTGGGTGGAATGAGAATGCGGGCTTCTCCCCCCCTCCCCCAAGGAGAAGAGTTCTAGAAAGCCGATTATTGAGAGAAACATTTTCTAGTGACCATAGGAGTTGCTCTGGTTTGGCTGTTTGTATGGGCAGCTTATGGTTCGACATATTGCGAGAGTGTGAGCGAGTATGGAATGTGTGGAATTTTGGTTCAATGTGGACGGGATCGTGGAAGGAGGGTTAGGGGTGGATTGGGGGATGAATTTGGTGGAATAGAGAGACGGGGGGAGATTGAAGTGGTTGCTGTGGCTTTTTTAGGTTTTGGCTGAGACCATGTCTTCAGGGGCAGAGATGTTTGAGGTAGGGTACGCGTTAGCAGAGAAGAAGCAGCGGAGCTTTGTGCAGCCGTCCTTGATTGCGCATGCAAAGAGCGAAGGTGTGAATCTTGTGTGTGTGGATCTAAAGAGGCCATTGGAAGCACAGGGCCCATTTCATGCCATCATCCACAAGCTGGCAGGAGAGGATTGGACGAAGCAGTTAAATGAGTATGAGCTCCGGCACCCAGGCGTCATTATTGTGGATGCCCCTGATGCAATTCAGAAACTCCATAACCGCATTACCATGCTTCAAGCAGTCGCCGAGCTACAAATATCTGAAGACTGTGGCACATGTGGTGTTCCCAAGCAACTTGTTGTTGAGGACATGGAGACTCTCAATGACAAGAAGCAAGTGGCTGAATTAACGTTCCCTGTGATTGCCAAACCTTTAGTGGCAGATGGGAGTGCAACATCACATGCAATGTTTCTACTGTTCAATGCTCGTGGCTTGAGCAAATTGAAACCTCCCATGGTATTGCAAGAATTTGTGAACCACGGCGGGGTTATCTTCAAAGTGTATGTTGCTGGCAAGCACATCAAGTGTGTGAGGCGGAAATCGCTCCCTGATGTTCATGAAGAGCAGGTGCAGAGTACAGAAGAGCCTCTGTCCTTCTCCCAAATTTCGAACCTGGCTGCGACTTCCGGCGAATCCGTGGTGATGGATGCAAATCTGTTGAAAGCTGATCTTCCCCCCGATAGTTTCATTGAAGGTGTGGCAAATGGATTGAGAGAGGCGCTCGGACTACGACTCTTCAACTTTGATGTCATCAGAGATTCAAAGGCCGGAAACCACTATTACGTGATAGACATAAACTACTTCCCAGGGTACGCGAAAATGCCAGAGTATGAGAGAATTCTTACAGATTTCTTGCTTGATCTTCAGCACAACAAATCTGCAGAAAGTGCTCCTGACTCCAAACCATTGACTTCAATAGGCAACAAGTTTGGTGTTACCCTGGAAGAGGCCTAGGTACTACTCCTACTCCTAGTCTATTACCCAAGTGTAAAAGTTTAGGCTTCTAGAAAGTGGAGAGTTTAGGGCACATTCATTCCGCATTTCCGCATTCTCTGCAACATCTCTCCGATCAGTGGTAGTTCAATGAAGTGGACTGCTCACTGAATTTTCACGTTGCCTTGTACTGTACCCTATTTCCCATTTCCAGTGTGTGCCAAGTGTGCCATTTTCACCAGTTCCATTTTTCATTTTCACACGCCATCTCGGGATCTGTTGCTGGGTGTGTTCTTCCTGCATTGCACTTTGTTTCCATGTGATGGAGGTTAAGGAAGACGGGTCTTAATAGTTTACTTTTTCCAACTAGCCCACCTCCCCTAGGGTATGAAACACTCGATTTGTACAAGATGATTAGCAAGTCCAAATCAAGGTTTAGACACCTTCCTAATAATTCTCGGAGCTCACATGAATGTCTTATCCATTATCAAAGTGCAGATTCCTGTGCTCATCAAATCATCATACAGGTCCTCCCCACACACACACACACTAATTATGCTCACTATTGAAACTAGAATGATAATCGTATTTGAGCATGTGGTTCAATCCCTTTCAAACACATCTTTTTGGACTCTGTTCTTGGAGTCACACCAAACCACATACCCCTCAAATACCGGTGTCCTAGGAAGAAACTGAATAAGGGTTGTCTGTCTACCTTATTGCACTCTAACCGTGTAGTTTTGAGAGATGTTGTTTGTACTATAAATCATTCAATTGTAATGAATTTGTTAACTTTCAACGGTAGTCCAAAGAAGCACTAAAACACAACAAAAGTTCGGTATTGTTGCGTAATCCAAAAAATAAATGAGAAAGCACTGCAAGCAAGAGGTTTCAGACTGACGTTTTCAAACCATTTGTACTCTCATTAGGCTCATGTCACTATGGTAGCTTTTTGGATGACACTTCTCATGAATAAGTAAACAAAAGTTGTCATGGATGATGGATGAGTTCATCCATTGGCCAAAACCCTACCTTCTCTTGTCACCAACTTGTGATGAAATATTGTCATGAAATATTGTCATGGATGATTGAAATTTGGATGAAAAATCACTTGGTAAGTGACAGTTATTGCAACATTGTAAATCTATAATCCCCCCAAAAAATTACAAGGAATGATAAATAATGTTGTGTTAACATTTAGTGTTGGTGACACTATACCGTGGTTTACAATTAGTATTGAGTAATTCATAACATTATCCTAATTCATAACATTATCCAAATTCATAACAGTGTTTTGTGGAATATTGTCAGTCCCACAGAACATTGTTATGGATTTGAATAATGTTATGTTAGAATTGGTGACACTAAATATCATATTTAGTGTAGTGTGTCTCTCAGTGCATCGGCCGGAGTAGACACCGTGATCAAGGCACAAGTCTTACCTTATTCGTTGGCTTTGCCCTAGAGCAGAGCTCTCGGTTTGTTGACTTTGTCCCATATCATGGAATGGAGGCATTGTGAACATTGCCTTCAAGTGGTAATAAGGCTTGGGAATGCATGTCAAAACCTAATGGATAAGGTTTGGTGAAGCTCAATGAAAGCAAGTGGAATCTCAATGAAACTTAGTGAAAATTTCAATTTAATATGAAAAAAGCTAGTAATTAAAAATAATTAATTTAAAACATCATTTCAGGATAGAGCCTCTCATGGCAAAGCCACATTCCCTTGTTGTTTTCTCTCACTCATAAGTTTGGCCATGAATGAACATATGCGGATGAATGTGGAAACAAGATAACTAATGTGGATGAAACTAAGTTAACTTTGGATAACTAGAAATTCATTCAAGAAACTAGATAGAGCTATCAAAAACTCAAGTTAACCCCCACTCTTAGAAGAAAACATGGGGGTAGCTATAGACAAGGAGAGGTCAACATACTACAACACAACAACTTTTAACCATTCCTCAATTCATCCAGTGGGCAAAGCCTTACGTGTGTAGCACCTTCTTGGATCCCCTATTAGAACTTGATTCATTATCACTAAGGCGAGTACACTCAATGTGGACAATTTGAGCACTTTAACGTATGTAGGGGGGTTGATGACACAAATGAAAACTACATCAGCACATTAGCAAATCTACTTGGAGCTAAGATGGACATCTTTTGAATTCTTCAAGTGAAACTCATAGCCAATCCTTAATGTTTTTAATGTGGATATATATTTATACTTTAGAAACCCTTATAGGTCACTTTCCATATCATGTGTACCACCCTTAATACTTCTCCTCCATGCCAAAACAAACAAACAAAAAGGATCCTTTCACAACAAAATGGTGAAAAAAGTGAAGTGTTTGCTTGCCACATGGCTCAAGTACAAACTTGCAATTGCAATTTTGCAAAGGAGAAGATGTGTGCATACAACTGCCTTCCAATATTCCAACATCAAAGTGTTCCCGCGAGTAATTTAATTGTGAGTTAGACTTGGGAGTCAGACTTCCCTATTTGGTATATGCAAATGGCCGTATGACAATAAAAAAAATTCACATGCACTTCTTCCATGTTGTTCACATAGTGAAATAAACAGGTGACCAACATGAGATTTTATTTCTTGGTTCCTTGTGCCCACATTGAAAAAACCTCCATCTCGAGTTTTGGGAACCCCAAGATGCTCATATGCATCCATGCATAAATTATTGAATATTGTTAAGCCTTGTGCTCCCTCACCGTTTCCAAATAAAAGAGATTCCATGTTCCATGAGAACCATGCTGCAACATTAAGACTTAGTCAACCATTTTTTGGAGAATCACAACATGTTTATTCCCGGCCCTTGGGTATTGTCTCTTGCTTGGGGTGAGGGAGCACAAGGCTTGGCCATGGTATGCAAAACAATATCCAAGATTGTTGTTTCGATATAAACAATATGATAAAACTTGTAGATGACTATAAAAGTTTAGTAATTGATTGCCAATAATGTTCTCAAGCATTATAGATTGTAGCATTGTTAGGGAGTTGACCCTTAAACATCACCAAAGCCCTGACGGGGCTTTTGAGACCCAAACAAAATGGAACTGTGTTGAACATGGTATTTGTGAAAACGTCATATGGCCCGCAAAAATGTCACAATGTTGTTTTCTCAAATACAAGGAAGGCCGACTTAAATTGGTCTTCGGAGGCAGCTTTTGCCAACTACATCTGGATGTAGTTACAAATGCTAGTAGCATGTGCAAGTGATAATGAGGAAAGAAGTATTTTTAACACTCTTGATAGCAATCAAAACATAACATTCATGATATAAAATGACTTCTTGTTTACTCTATGAACTTGTACCATAGGTGTCTATACAAAATTGGTTTCAAAATGCAAACTTTCCCAAAGTTGAAGTGCACTCCACAAGACTAGAAACAAAGTCGGCCTTAAAAGAAATGTCACATGTGAATGTGATGTTTTCCCGAATACTATGTTGTGATTGTTGTCTTCATGTTTAGTCATTTTTAGAAAAGTGACCCATCTTGAAAAAGCTTTATCCTTTTAGTGAGATTCTCCACTTAAAATAATGAAATGAAATAGGGTGATGATATAGTAAAATATGTGAAGGAATACACATACAATTTTATGCAACATCTAGTATTTATGAACATCATTTCTATACATGCTCGTACTTTTTTTGATTCCTTCACACCATGTCATACATAGGGTAGTTATGAGCCTTCTAACATAATCTCATTATATAAAACCTTCATATGATTTTCAACCGAAATCTTCTATATAGATTGATGCCATGTTAAGATGTTAAATTCATAATTCAACCTTATGAATGTGACCTTTATGTGTTTTGTAACAACTATTTTATTATTCATTAAATTTTTCATGAACAACAAATGAGCATTGAAAGTCGGTCATCTTAAGTCATCTCACTTTCAAGAAACACCCAGTGACCTTTAAGGATTAACATAAAGATAACATAAGCATGTTCATGCTTATAAATTGCTTGTTTTCTAGCATATTATCCATACTAAGAAGGTGGCTAGTGCACACTAATCTTATCCATGCAAATTAGTTGTTTGCTTGTCACTTAACTTAATTGACATTAATGTTATCTGCAAAGTACTTCATGGATGCGTTTCTATGGGGGGACGTTAACTACCCCCTTATGGGCCCATTCCGGGAGCTAAAGCTAGCCGCTAAGGCCCCACTTGTCAGCCATTGCCCAATGGCATTCCCAAATTGGGCTAGTGCTCATCCACTGGCCCATCATCTGCTATGGAAACCCATATGCCCGTATGCGAACCACATAACATGTTCATTGTATTGTACCTTGTGACTATACACCTGAAGTACATACCACCTATGCCATATGCATGCATCATGTATGCACCCCAGGTATACCCATACGCAAACATGTTCTACAATTTGACTTTGCACGATTCTGAATTGGCTTGGAAGCTTTAGTGAGAAGCAAAGACAAACAGTCCAACATTGTGTTATCCGCAAGTGCATGCTCTGCGGAGAAGGGTTGAGAGGTTTCTATGCACACATGATCTACGAGAGCAGTGAATGATGAGTGTAGATATTGCTTGAGGTGATCAATGCACGGTTGTGCAGAAGGACAAAATCAAGTTTTCAAGAATATTTAGATCACTAATGACAAACTGGTGTTGCTCATTGAAGTTACATATATTGTATTGCAATAATTGGAGACTTTGAGAAGGTTTAGGATTTTTCATCATGGCAGGGACTATTTTGCACTACATTGCTCAGCAGGCTACCCATGCACATTAGGATCCAAAGATACATTTATGGTCACGGGTAGATGACGAGCTGAAGGATAAACACATGTACTAAGAACTTGGTCTATGTCCTTAATAAATTTTCGGACCTCAATCCCACATAGAAGATGCACTTATTTGGAATTGTGTCCAACTAGAGAAAGTTGGTACATGAAACAAAGTACCATGTCCAAGAATAACTTTGTGATTTGAAAATTTTGTGCAAAAGATATGATTGAACTTCAACATGCATTTTCAAGAAGTGAGGAGGTTTGAAGAGAAAATGTGTTATGAATAGATTTTTGGAGCTTGATTGTGCTAAGAAGAAAACTCCTTTTTGGAGTTGTGTTAAACTTAGAAACTTAAGACAATAAGACATAGTACCACCTCCAACAAACAAAAGTGCAATGTGAAGTTTTTATACAAAAGATACGGACAAATACATACAAGAGGACTACCGGAGCTTCATCTCTCAAGTTTACATATCCCACATGGACTGTGAACACCTCATGGGGAGGATTTATATACTAAAACAAATTGGTAACACAATGTGTAATGTTAACACCTTATACATGTTGATTGGGGCTATGTCAACTAGTTGAAATTGCAAGAAAGGTATTTGAATTTTTCATATTTGTCATTTACAAACTTTTGGCACTTTAAATCATTATTTGACACAACTATGTCGGATTGGCTATCAACCTACGGTATGTCCAAGAGTTCTTACATTTGCTACCATTCGCATAGCATTGTGTTGTGGGTAATTGGGACATCTCAAACTGACATTATTATTTAACAAATAGATGACATATCTCACAAATGGAGACCATAAGTTGCGGAAGGATACCGTAGAGGGCTCTCTATTTTGACGCAAAATAATTATCTTCTCCTCAAATTTTGTCACGTGTCATGCTCACATATGTTAAAACCACTTGAAAATTATGTGGAAACTACATTCCGACACATGTCAAGATGAAATAGAGAACCCTCTATGGTAGCTTGGAAGAGAGAGTCCTAAGTTGAGTGCAAATGATTGCCAATACAAAGAACAATTTGATAAAAGTTGAGATTGACATGGCATCCTCTCTCTCTCTCTCTCTCTCTCTCTCTCTCTCTCTCTCTCTCTCTCTCGGGAGAAGGTGACTCAAGCCTTTGCATTCCATTTTCGAGCATTTCCAACACTAGTGCTGAAAATTTATGTTATGTGGCAAAATAGAGTATGTTTACTTTGAAATCCAACCGTATAGATGTGAACTAAACTACCATATATTCTTGGTGAGCAAAGTTTAAGCCAATCAAACCATATTGCTAGGTCGGATTGACATATGAACAAGGCCTTCATTTGGGGGGTAGCTAAAGAAAACATTGAAACTTTTCATTTCATTACCATTTCAATCATGCCGCAAATTTTAGAAAGTTGGCAACTTTCTTGTAACATTTTATGTGGATGATAGTTGAGCTATTCCCACAAATTTGGGTATTTTTTTAGCAATTTTAGATGAAGTTTGTCACCCTCGAAGTTGGAGGGTCACATGAGGTCATTTTTGGGAGATTTTCCTTTTTTCATGGAGCAAGCAACATGTGCACTATGCACTAATTTGTTTCCAAATCCATATGGTCAAGTTATGCACAACTATCACCTTATCCTAAGGGAAAAAGAACCCCACCCAAATTGGGCATCATATGTGAAAGATATTGGTTCCTAAATTTGGTTCCTACATATGGGTGGCTCATGGGATCACCTCCCAAAACAAGCAAAAACCTAACATAAAATCTTGCATGCTTGGAGTATGAGGTTTTTATACGTTATTTTGGCCCACATGGTAGTGGGCACCACCCTACACCAATAGATACCTTTCATCCACGTAGACTACCACCTAGTGAATCTCAAATCCCATCAAAATATTAGGTGGTGACCCATTTTCGGGTTGCATGAGCACTTAAGGGAGGTTTGCTGCAATGTGTTGATTGTGCAGGAGTAGTATATTTAAGTTCCTTAATTTAGGTTTTATGAATACGTGGTTTGTACTCTCTCTCTCTCTCTCTCTCATGTTGCCTAGGGTCACAAACGTGGCATTCGATTGCATTTGTATTTTTGCACTTGAAATGGAAGTTTTTTGGTCAAATAAGATAAAACAAGAATCCAACCTATAATATAAGTGAATTAAGGTTTTTTACCACATGTGATCAAGGGTTATGAGAAAAAAAACCGATTTAAGATTTCTTGTGGTCATGGTTGGCGGTCCAAAGACTATGACCAAGAGAACTTTGCATCACTTTTTAAAAGCCTTGGGTCATCGGATATAGTTTAAAGTGGACTTAAACCATGACGTGGTGTTTTTTTAATGAAAATATAAAAATGTAAATAAATATATTTCTAAAAAATACATTGCTAGAACATGTGTAACCAAAAATAATTTTTTTCCCTGACATGATCACCTTCATCTTCTAATGAGACAATTTATTCGAGTTCTGGGCAATCGCCAAATATACTCTATTTCTTGACATGTAAGATTCCATGTCATTTCCATGTCACTTTTTCTTTCATTCTCTGCCTTGTTATTTTTGACGACATGTGTACAACAAAGTGGGACTATTGCTCATTTCTTAACCAATGAGAGAATTTAAAAAGCGGTGGTCATGGTCAGTGGTCACAGCATAGTGTAAACAAGCCTTACCTATTTCACAAGGCGTAATCCAAATCGACTTGATTGATGGATTAATTTAATCAGGGTTAAGAACTTACATATCATCCAATATTCTTCTGTTCATCCATATATCCCTTAAACCCTAGCTCTGTTCCTTCTGGGGCTTAAACCCTAGCCTTCTGAGGGCACTGGCTCGCTCAAGCAACGTCTTGTAGCAATCAGGTGGTACTCGGTACCTTCAACCTTCACAGAATTTGCAGGTGGAATTTGTTACAGGAGCATGTGGAATATGGTGAATTGAAGGAATGATGATGTGTGTTGAGCATGAGCATTTTTAGGGTTTAAGGATTTTCCACCATGAATTTCAAGTTCAGCAACCTGCTGGGGGCGCCCTACCGAGGAGGCAACATCACATTCAAGAAAGACATACTCCTGCTTTCCGCAGTTGGAAACCGTGTATCAATCACCGACCTGCAGAAATCCGAGAGCCAAACCCTAAGATGTGAGAATGGGAAGAGCATTAGCCGCATTGAAGTCTCTCCAAACGGCTCTTTGTTGCTCTCGGTGGACGAGGATGGGCGAAGTTTGCTTATAAACCTTCACACACAGCTTGTATTGCACTATTTCTCCTTCAAGGGCCCCGTGACGGCCTTGAAGTTCAGCCCTGATGGAGCCCTAATTGCTGCAGGGGTGGGGAAAGTTGTGCAGATTTGGAGGACACCCGCTTTTCGTAAATCTTTTGCACCATTCGAGCTTCTGAAAACTCTGTCAGGATTTCATGACACGGTTACTTGCCTTGGTTGGAGCTCGGACAGCTGCTGGATTGTGGCGGGATCGAAGGACTTGACAGTTAGGGTTTTCTCTGTCAACAGGCTTGAAGAGAGGTTGCCTGTGACTCTTACAGGGCACAGAGATGTTTTGCAGGGGGTTTACTTCTCAAAGCCGATGGTATTGGGGGGAGATGTTGGCCTTTATACCGTTTCGAGAGATGGAGCCATCTTTGAATGGAGCTACATGGCTAAGGATGGGGCTGGTGAGAAACAGGGTGGGATTAACCTTACAACGGGGAAATGGGAGATAACTAAGAAGAGTTTCTTCATGCAACATGCTAAATTGACATCCTGTGATTACCACCAAGGTTTAAGCTTTTTAGTAGCAGGATTCGCCACCGGAGTGTTTGGGATTTACCAGCTTCCGGAGTTTACTTGCCATCACATTCTCTCCATTTCCAGCAAGCAGATTACAACAGTGGCTTTCAATGGTGCGGGAAACTGGATTGGAATGGGCTGTAAAAGTTTGGGGCAGTTGCTCGTGTGGGAGTGGCGGACTGAGACACAGATTCTTAAGCAGCAGGGTCACTTCTTCGATGTCAACACTCTGGCCTTCTCACCTGATTCGCAGTACCTGGCTAGTGGTGCAGATGACAGTAAGCTCAAGGTTTGGACCCAAAACCCTAATCCTCTACTTCAGAGACTTCTCAAGTATTTGCATTCTGCATTTTGATTCTTCCACAATGAATTGAGGCCTTGTTAGAGCTCAAATCGTGTCTTTCTTTTGGTGCGACAGTGTACCACAGGATTCACATACATTGAGCCTGATTATATTGGATGTATCTTTGTCTATTCTTGTCAATTTTACATTCAAACGGAAGTATATTTTGGCAACCATCTCCTTAACCCTTAAATGTCCGAGAGGCCCAGTCTGGGCCTGGAGATGTCATACGGAGGGGTTTAAGTTTATTATGGATATTTTCAGCTAAACATATAAATATCTACCCTGTATGAAACAAACCCATTTATCATATGCATAATTCCAATTGGAACATTCATATATGTATAATGGAATATTAGGGGCATTTGAACTTGTATAAATGACCTAGACTTAAATACATACCCTGTATATCTAATCACCGTTATCACACATGACTTTATTTTCACTTCCGCTTTTGAAGAGGTAGTACTAAAAATGGATCCAATACAATAGACCGCATAAAGTAATATTTCAATGTTTGTTCAGGTTCGTAGAAGTCGTCATGTATCCCATATAGACACACATCCACTTCCTTTTAGGGGTAACATCAGTCCATATTGTGTATGATTTATTTACCCTCTTCTAGTATGCTCATCCTTTCATATCCTAGAGCCCTTGCCAGAGCACACATGGTCACTGTCTTTTGGTGTGTCAGTGCACCACAGGATTCACATACATTCAGCTTATGATATTGGATCTATTCTTGTCAATTTTACATTCAGAAAGGAAGTCTATTGTAGCAACCATCTCCTTAAAAACATTGCATCATTGTGTGTGTCTTACATACCCTCATGTAGTGGGTTCATACTTTCTTATCCTAAGGCTGGGGTTCAAAACAGGGTTGGGGTTGTACGCCCTACTGATGTGGTAGGCTATTGAAGTTATGTCAGCTATTGTGCAGTGTCATTTCAAGCAACTTGGCCTCCTCTGACAGTGAACAGGTTTTTTTGTATACAGCTTTGGAATGTTGCATCTGGTTCGTGCTATGTGACGTTCACTGAGCACACAAACTCCATCACAGCTGTCCTCTTCCTTCCTACAAATCATGTGGTGGTCAGTGCTTCCCTGGATGGAACTGTAAGGGCATATGATCTGGTGCGGTACCGGAATTTCAGGACGTTCACCACACCAAAGCCGGCGCAATTTGTTTCACTCGCAGCAGATCAGAGTGGCGAAATCCTCTGTGCTGGAAGTCTTGATGGTTTTCAGGTACAATTGAAGTTTCCCTGAGGGCCTACTTCAACTTCTTCCCCAAGTCTGGGGTTATGTTGTGTGAGGATCTAATGCTTTAGTCAAATGACAAAGGCAAATTGGATCGGGTTATTATCTTGATCATTTACTCCCTGTTGTAGTGAGATGTTGGACAGCATTGCTGATGCATCAATTAGAATTATCTGAAGACCTATCATGCAGACATTGAGTGTCAAAGTATCATTTCTGGCTTGGTAAGTTGTAGGGTTGCAAATCTAAGCTTCATGGAGGACAGAGATTTTTGACTAATTTGAGTTTGTGGCCAGATCTATGTTTGGTCGGTTAAAACAGGAAGGCTGCTGGATGTTCTAAGTGGACACGAAGGACCAGTTCATGGATTGTCTTTCTCCCCTGTCTCTGTAAGTATGCTTATTTTCCCATGTTAGTATATATATATATATATATATATATATATACATTTTTTTCCCCTCTGCTCTTCTTTGTATGTACATTGAGACGATGCCACACAAAGCTTCTAAGGTCTACTTGGTTGGAAAAATGCCAGGACCAGTCTTCCTTACCTGTGGCTAGAGTTTGATAAAGACAGACCAGTATTCATTGTCCTAACTAATGGCACCTGATGATGGAAGGTATAATCTGATTCAAAGGGCAGTAATTTCTAAGCAGGTGCAGAATTTTGTGGGGTTCTGAAAGACTATGATTCTGAAATTCACTAATATATAATCTGAACTTGACTATCTAGCCTGCATATTCATAAACATTCCGTTGCTTGTACCAGGAAATGCTTGCTTCATCATCATGGGACAAGACTGTCAAGCTTTGGGATGTATTTGAAGGAAAGGGCAATGTTGAGACCCTAACTCACACCCATGATGTGCTTACAGTTGTTTACCGTCCAGATGGTAAACAAATTGCTTGCAGTACACTTGATGGACACATCCATTTCTGGGACCCTATTGAGGCAATTGAATCAGCCAGTATTGATGGCAGGCGGGACATCACAGGTGGACGCCTTATGGGTGATCGGAGGACATCCGCCAACTCTAGTGCAGGAAAGTCGTTTAGCAGTTTGAGTTACTCTGCGGATGGTTCCTTAATCCTAGCTGGAGGCTCCAGCAAATATATCTGCATGTATGATGTAGCTGAACAGGTTGAGTTGCCTTCTTCACAGTTTCATGTCTACTCTTATTTTTGGGTCATCTCTAGAAAGTCAGAATAGTGTACGTGGGAGTTTGATGCTGCTCATGAAAGGGTGCATACTTTTGTAATCAATGGTAGTGCATGTATTCAAATGATGCAGATGGTTCTGTTTTGTCAAGTCATTTGCATATTTGAAGTGTTCATGTGTTAGTCATTAACTCAAACTGTTGAGCCACCTCATTATTTTCATCGTTGTCATGTCATGTCATGTCATTCACTCACAAATGTATATGGATGTTGTGCAGGTACTGCTTAGAAGAATCCAAATTACAAACAATAAAGCTTTGGATGGAGTCTTGGATTTTTTGAACTCAAAGAACATGACTAGTGATGGACCGTTGGATTTGATTGATGACCAAGACAGTGATGATGACAGCATGAAACAATCATATAAACAGTTGGGACATAAATTGCCAGGAACACAGGCAAACTTTGGGCGACCTATTGCACGTACTAAAGCACTACAGCTTTGTGCAACAGGGAGGACTTTTGCAGCTGCCACAACCGAAGGCCTGCTTATCTATTCCATGGATGACAATCTCATTTTTGATCCAGCAGACATTGCCATTGATGTCACACCTGAGGTTCGTTCATTACATTACTTACACTTCGCTAGTTTCCAAATTCATGGTAGCTTGAGATTTGGCACAAGTCTGATTAATTTTGTACCATGAGCAAGAGGTTGTCATGTATGACTCTGACTTGACTCAAATGCTGGTTCTTGCTGCAGGCTATAAATAATGCACTTGCAGAAAAGCTCACATCCCGGGCACTCATTCTTGCTCTTCGCCTTAATGAACCCAAGCTCATCAAGAAGTGTGTGGAGGCGGTGAATCCATCTGAAATTACAGCTGTTGTCACTGCTGTTCCAGTCAATTATTTGGCCACTCTGTGCAATGTTTTGGCAGACTACTTGGAGAGATCCATTCACCTGGAGTTTCTGCTATTATGGTGTCAGGTGCAGATCCATTTTCCTATCCCATGCCTCTTGTGTCCTGATTAAGCATGGAGCAGAGACATTTTGGGGAATGTGACAAGGTTTTATTGAATGATGTTGAAGTACAATATAAGGTAGATGTACCTAATTCGGTTTCTGATCATAAAGACACCTATATTTGAGTGGTGTATGGTTGGGTGTGAATCTAAGAACTCACCAAAAAGACATGTGTTGAAAAGCGATTGGACTGTGCACTCAAATTTTGTTAACCATTGTAGACGTAATAGTCAACATAATTGGGGGGGCCTATATGATCAGTCATTAATTAAGAGAATCTTCACTTTGACAATGAATAGGATTATGAGGTCTGAAAATTATGAGGAATGTGGCTGTGGGCAAGATTTGGATTTGCTAAACATCTCGCACTAGTTGCGTTATTAATATCCTATGAGGAGTGGGTGCAGAGAGGAAAGTGTCCTTTAAGACCCACTTACCTTTAGCAAGTGCAGTCCAAAATCATGTATTTAATAATGGGTTCAGGTCTGTATTCACTAATGGGGGTGATTTATGCATGCAGGAAGTTGTTGTCATACATGGGAAGACCATGGAGGGACGTCAAGCTGAGATGTTACCTTCATTGCGGACTCTGCAGAAAAGTCTTATAACAATCCACGAAGATCTTTCTGAATTATGCTCCTCCAATTTGTACATGTTGCAATACATATCGACAGCTCCCTCACCAACATCACTTGCACCGGTTACACCTTAAAAACCAGTCAACCATTTTCTCAAAAACTCATGGACCCTGCCTCCGAGAGCCATTGACAATCATGGTTGATGACAATCATGGTTGATGTTAAGTTTGAGGCTCTTAGAAGTTTTCTGAGCAGGCCAACTAGTGCGTGCTGACTTGAGTGTTACTTATTTTGAAGCTTGAGGTTATACATACATCCAGCTTGAGAGGAGAACGTTCATCGGCTATGAGAATCACAGTGGCACAGTTGAAGCTTTCATATTCACTTAAACAATGAGGGTTTGACAATCAATGCACAGCAGCGGCGACTTAGTTTGAGTGACTTCTGACTAGTGCACAAATGTATTCATTGACAGAAGTTTGCATGGGGGGGGAATTTTGATCTTCTCTGAAAGCATCAAATAGGTCCCAGATTCTTGGGCACTGTCGCCTTGTCAAATGTCAAGGTAGCAGAAGCAAAAACATGTGCTTTGCCCTTGTGTAAGTAATATCAGTGCAGCAAATCTCCAAGGTTTTATGGATCTCTTCTAAACTGGGTACCAGAGGGGTGAAGAAGTCATGACAATTTTACTGGTTTCAATGACATTCCTTTGCTTGATGCATAACCATTTGGACATCAATGATCAACCGATCTCAAAAAAATTCCTGCTTTTGTTGGCTAACCCTAAACCCCTAAACCATGTACTGTACAGGTATTGTGAACCGCTTAATCCTCAATGTTATTTGATGCCACATTGCAGTCTTGATGGGAGGGAGATATTGTAAAGCACACTAATGGCAACAACCTAACATTAGTATAACGTAACATATGCCTCGAAATAAGGTAAGCGATGCTATTATGCATGTAGTGCTGATTTACTGTTATGGGATTTGTTTTGGGCTTGCCTCTTCGTTCAACTGCTTTCATTGGGGTCCTGTCTGCAAATTGGTGAGTGCCAGTTGCAATGGGACTAGGCTTGTGCAGTCTGGGAAGTGAAAAAGGCTGCTGAAGACCTCAACGCTTTCCCAATTCACTTGTGTTGGATGTTGAGGCTAAATTGAGACATGTATCGACACTAGATGAATACAATTGTTTTATATGTTGGAGATGGGCACCTCAGCCATGTGAGAGCCGCGCGGATGGATTCAAATTCAGACACATTCACAAAGCCACAAAAAACTGCTGAAATTGGTCCTTGTAACTGCACTAAATGTGATATTTAGGGTCATATGGTATTTTATCTCACTATGGTAACTTTTTGGATGACGCTTCTTATGAATAAGTGAGCAAATACTGTCATGGATGGTGGATGAGTTCATCCATTGGCCCAAACCCTACCTTCTCTTGTCAGCAACTTGTGATGAAATATTGTCATAGATGATTAAAATTTGGATGAAAGATCACTTGGTAAGTGACAGTAACTGCAACACTGTAAATCTATAATTCTCCCAAAAATTACAAGGAATAACAAATAATATTGGGTTAACATTTAGTGTTGGTGACACTATACCGTGGTTTACAATTAGTATTGAGAAAAACAATTAGAATTGGTGACACTAAATATCATATTTAGTGTAGTGTGATTGAGGGAACCCTGCATTGCAAGGTGAAGATCCCTCCCTAAAAAATCAGATCAATGGGTAGAATGACAATTCACATCAGGTCCATGGAGATTTTTGGCATAATTGGTAAATATTCTAGTGTTTCCAAGTCCAACCGGTTACATGTTGTGATCTTTTGGTTTCTCTTTATTAATTTGAGGTATATTCCATTGTAGATCCGATTGTACAATTGGAAGTTTTGTAAAGTTAGGATTGTTCACACAAATTTTGAGCCATCCACGTGCTCAAAATCAAAAGATTACAACTTGTGCATGTATGCTAGTATTGTTGGGCGGAGGCCAAAGATGATTGCGTTTTTTTTTAAAGTGTCCACCTTGGCTTCTAAGGGTTAATATAGATTCTCACTATTTGATACATCTTCCTCCTTGTGACAAACAATTGATATCTCATGATTGAGTCCTACTTTCTATGCATGCATGTTATGTTATGTGAGGAATTATTCATCAGTACATTAAGGTAGGCGTGCCTAATTCAGTTACTTATCTTAGTTGGACAACTATATTTAAGTGGCATGTGGATTTAGCATGGCTCCAAGAACATATACAAAAACATATGTGTTTGAAAGATATTGCATTGCGTGCTCAAATTATGATAATCTTTCTATGCTCAATAGTCAACATAATTGAAGGGAACTATATGACCATTTAATGACCATGAGAATCTTCACTTTTACAATGAATAGGATATTGATATGAGATCTGAAAACTATGAGAAAAGTGGCTACAACCTCCTTTTTTATTTGCTAACCATCATGTGCTAATTGCATGCTACATATCCTCGGAGAAGTGTACTACCTTATGGTAATATTGTGGGCATATTCTAATGAGAGCCAGCCTTCGCACCCCTGTAGTGTGGCCCACACTATACACCATCACGCATGAAAATAACATGCAACGCCGGTTAGACTTGGAATCTTCAATCAATCTTAGTCAATAATATAATTTTCATAGGATGATTGATGACATAACGCTAAGGTATATATATTGTCATGCAATTCAAAAACCATACGGAGAAAAACAAGAAGCCCTCCCTCAAAATTTCTACAAGCAACCCTAAAGCCACAAACATCCTGGATAAGACCATCGTTGAAGTGAACTCCTCATGGCAATAGATGTCCATTTTCTATCAAGATTATGTGGGCGATCATCTCCTCAAAAACCCAAACAAACCTCATATCGTCCTTCTGGGATCTACGCCAAACCGACCACCCTCTGACATGGTTGCATGGTAGGTGCATCTTGGTTGGCATGTGCGGGCATTGTTTGGCCTCAAGTCACGGTTAGCTAACACAATTGGTCACGGGACCTTATAGTGCGGCAAGGCCCTTAGATTGAGAGGTTCATTATTTTAATTGGTATTCAAGGTGATACTACAAACTAATGTCTTTCATGCCAGATGTGGGTCTTCAAATATTGTTATTTTGATTATATTGTGTGGATTGTAAAGCTGCAAATTGTGGTGTGTAAACATTTGACATGCACCTTGCATGAAGTGTTTTGCAAAATCCATATTGATATTCATTGAATGTGTGTGTGTATATATATATATATCACTATATTTGTTAATTTGAGACTTTCTCTTGTCTCAAATTAATATATGGACCACAACAACATGGTCTAATGTTTGGGTCGTCCTACCTAAACCATCTTGATATGAGTTCTTAATTGGGTTCTTGATATGAACACCCGCTTCAAAGTATTTGCATCTTACAACATTCTCCAATATCTATGTCATTTTATCCATGTTCTTATATTTGTAACTATCTCAAAATGCTGAAAAAGTCTCAAATTAACAAATATAGTGATAAAAATCAAGTTTGACCATTCTCTTGTCTTCTCTTGTCTTTAGTTTTTCTTCTCCCAACCCTAAAACCTAAAATCGTTAAATAATTATTATAACAACATTTCTCTACTATGGGCCCTTGCCTTTTTCTATCAAAGCACCTCTTTTGCCTCTCCCACCGCAAAACCCATTGGACCATGTCAGTGGATAATGTAGGCCTTAAAATATGTTTTTTTAAGACCTCGAACTCCATGATCACTCTAACATTTTTTCCTTGGTGTAAATTGAAGTGGTCCCGGGACGAGTTCAACAACCAATCACAGATTTTACAGGGCCTTGCGACGACTTCACGGTCCATGGTGTAAACAACCCCTTAGTGGTAGAAGAAGACTACTTTGGAAGCTACAAGATACTCAAGTTGCACCACCCGTTCTCAGTGCCCCATCTTCCATAGACATCTTTGATTCTGCAACAAATGCGTGGGAACCCCAAGGTCAACGACCTCCCATGCATTTGTATCAGTGGCGTATCCAAGCAGTTTGTATATACACCCTAAACTCCGTAATATCAACCTCCATAATGTCACACACTCTCTAATATCCCAAATCCCTAGGGAACGGATGTTCGTAGTTCAAATCTCACTCCTTATTGTCACATTTCTCTCCCTTAATATCACAAAATTTGTCATTAATGCAAACCACCCAAGAAGTCAACCCACACCCTCGCATTGCGCCATGTGTCAACATGTGGAGTGTCATCTTCTTATTCTTATTCTTCTTCTTCTTCTTATGCCACTTGTTGAATGTTGGTGCATGCATCCGCCACATCGCCTGGGAAGGCCAAGTAGAGTGGACCACACTAGCGTAGGTGATGGGAGAACAAACTCAAATTGTCCTCACATCTCCTTTGTGCTATTCCATAGTGTCACATGCTACACTAATTCTATAGTATCACACATCCATGTTAACACTACAAAACTCCGTAATATCACGTGCACTTTGGTTGCCACAGGTGTGATACTATTGAGTTTAGAGTGTATTCTGTAAGATGCAACTATATTCCAGTTAACGAGCCGTAGTAGTCAACAGTTTGGCATCATAGCGCACAATGTAAAGGCCCAACACTTGGACAAAGGTCAGAACCAAATTGCCGCCAACAACATACGACTTGCGGGAGGGACATCAATTGGCTCATGACCATGGACTTGAGCGTTGACAGAAGGAAGGGACAATGTGCATGTGTTCAAGCTTGATGTGACACAACGATCATGGCGCCATCGTTCGCAAATGCCAACTCCTTCATACAAAGAGGTCATGGAGGATGGGTGTTTTTACAGAATGTCATGCATTGGTGTGATTGATAAGATCTACATCAAGACCATCGAAGGGTTGGAGAAAATAACCATGTCCGACACTTGTCATTGTATATGGCATTTGATCGAAGTACCCGAGTCAATTATCCTCAAAATGCGCAATCTTTCGAATACTAGATATCATAAAGGCCATAGTTTTACACCCAGCTTCGCAGCACACCCATGATGTGACTTTTGATGGAAGCATTGGGGGTGCACAATGTAGGTAGTGAGAGGGAGGCACATGAGAACTTGGTCTTGAAGAAAATTTGAACTTATGCATTGATTATGGACATAATGAAATAACAAATGCGATTCTATTGGCCTGTCAGGTGATAGAAATAAACAACAAATACAAGCATTGGATGTGTACCACAACTCTTGTTTGCTTGTCATGCTTAATCAAGACCTTGAGCTAACTTACTATCATGGTGGATAGAGAATTAATCATGATTTGATCCTACTTGTGAAGGTGGAAGGACTTAGAAGTTGGCACGCTCCCAACTGTGGATGAGTATAGATTTCGGGTGTCTAGGCTTTCTGTACCACATAATGCATTATACAAAAACATTATGTAGTGTAAATACCAACCCTGGTGGCATTCCACATGTTGCAATACCAATGTTTCCTTTTCTTTTCTTCCACAAGCTTTTAGCAGGTTGCAGTGACTTCCATGTGAATACGAGTAGTTTGATGTATCACAATGTGATGGCTATGATCTGTGGCTCAAGGTAAAAATTGAAGACCGTGCAGGCTCCTGGTCTCTGTAGGCTAAACCATGTTGATCCATGAACCCTGAGCTGTGGCATATAGCTGGAGGGAATCCTTAAATCATCACAGCCATTTAAGAATAAAGTATTTCTTATTTCTGGGTCCAAAAATTTGTGAAACTACTAGGTTTTGATACATCAGGTTGTGCTACATTGAGTGCAGCCCTTGAAACCTCTTATCAGATGACAAGGAGAGTTGGAGGAGAAAACTATGAACAAAATAATAAAGTATGGGCTAAGAGCTTCCTAATTTACTCCAACAACTTAAGTCCGACGGGGTTGTGTCCGACTAAAGACAAAGATACCCCCACTACCAAGCGCCCTACCCAACAACATGTTATTGTCCAAAAAAGTGAGGTAGTACCGCAATCCAATTGGTGTCCTGCAGAAAATGAGAAAGCAACAACCAACAGTCATGTCCCTTCCCTTTTCAAATATCTACAGACGAATACATGTGCATTATATCCATTCCATGTAGAAATGTGGGCCTTCTTTCCATTTCGAGTCATTGGTTTAGGGAGCCCCATAGACATCTAGATATCAAATACTGTAGCAACAACCTTTTGAGAGCAAGGGGCAATGAGTGATATGAAAGCTGGGGATAGCAAGGCTACAAGAATTGGGGGTAAGGACCTATTAGGTCATGTGCACATTCCTTAGACAATCATAATCCCTAAACTAAATTGAAGGATGCAGTGGACAATCAAGGCCATCAATGCAGTGTTTCTTGTGTTAACTAGTAGTTGTGTGTCGTTTATTTACCATGGTTATTTCATTGCTTCTTGCACGTCTTTGCTTACTCCTTGGAACATATAGTCATAAACTTGAAACTTACTAGAGCTTTCAATGATAACAATGTATATGAGGACAAGGGAAGACTTGAGGAATACATAAGGTAGGAAGGAGGGAGAAAGAGGTACAAGGGAGGAAGAGAGCATGGTATGGAGGGAAGATAAAGTTTACTTGGTTTTGTTGAACTATATATAGTCATATTTCAAATGATGTGGCACCTCTATAGAATTTTCTTTCCCTAAATTTTTATAAAGTATTATTTTGGGGGGGAGGGAAATGTTAGAAGCAGAGATGAATTTGGAACTGAAAGCATGGAACGGAACACAGGACAGAAATCATACCTTTTGGCATCATCAGGTTTTTTCTGTGGCCCTAAAAGAGGAAACCGCACATCAAATGTTCGTAAAAATTGCAATATCTGCAAACACAACTCGTAGGCTGTTCATATATTTATATGTAAATTGACTTAAGCAGCAACCTGCTTTATAAATACCAGACACAGCGCATTACACACATAAAAATGTAGGAACCAGTTACCTGGCTATCAGATAACCTGTACAGCCTTAAATTAGTTACAAGTAATCAGTTCACAGACATGGGAGTTGTGTGTCAATATGGATACAAAAATGTGTGCAAGATCACTAACAAACCTGCAAGTTAATGAAAGTCCTTGGAAGAACAGCTGGAGCAAGGAATGCCTGAAAATCCGGACTTATCTCAATCTCTCCAACCCTAGCCTGTTGATCACTTCCAACAAGGCCTTAACATAAAAAAACAGAGCGAGCAACTAAACCCTACACCTTAAGTAATTACTTCCTGCATTGACGTAAACTGTATTTGCAATAACATGTGAAGTCCACCTGATTCTGGACCTGTCAACAACTCGAAAGCTCTATGATCACTGTGGACTTCATATGATAGTACAAATGTCATCTGAAACAATAGTACTATATCAAGCTGGCCCAAATGATCTCGTCCATAGAAACTTTTTGCTATTCTTTCCATCCAAATTGAGTTCAACAGGTTTACAACAGTTTTCTCATATAAATCATCCTCACTAGCCTAGGCTGAACTGAAGAACCAAAAGTGCACAGATGACAAATGAAAATAATTTTAACATTGTTATTCATATATAATTTCAAAAGGGTAACTGAATTTACCTCTTCAAATTGCAGGACGATACTGCGGGAACTAGCTACAGAGAAACTTGCTGTCACAATGAGTGTTGCACCCTCGTTCTCCTACACAGGAACTCCACTGAATAAAGCGAATTTAATAAAATAAACATTTCTCTACATGCTGACAGAGTTTCATACTACGCTTCAAACATGTAGACAATCTCCCTCCTTCAATAGCTGCAAGGTACACCAAGCAAGTGAAGGATGACAAAAGATAGATATAAAGTGAGATCCTTATCAAAATCCTACCAATTGGAATGTAACTAACCTTGAAATTAAAAAAATCAACGCTTTCAAGCATCAGAAAATGGTGTAGAATTATGACAACAGTGCAGTCTTCATACATGTTAAGTCACTATTTATTCATGACCTATGCTTTCCATTCATCCTTCGCATGAGCACTCATGCAGTCTCAGTAAATTAATAAAAAATGTTCACTAGGAGTGCTTACTAGGAGGGAGACGGAAAGAGTTGCACACCTGTAAAAGACCAGGGACGCTCCACCGAACAATGTTCTCAACTATTCCACCATCTGTTCTGCCCTTGCAATCGAATTTCTGGTACACTTGTCCAACCTACGCATCACAAAATTGTCCACATAAATCTCCACCATACAGAATATGACAAGCATGTCCTGGCTTCAAATTATGAAAACAAGGTTATGAGGATTATAAATATTACACTGGTCCTTGCCTCTCAAAGACAAAATTCTCATATTAGAACCATAGTGGACACATTACTTGAACAAAACCAATAGTCATGAGAAGCACTGGCCTCTTTCTACGCGCTGAACTTCTTGACATGTCCACTAGATAAAGACAAAATGTGGTCTACCTGAAAAGGCCAAGAAGGTTATGAATCCTTAAAAGTACCCTCATCCCTCAGAAACTCTTGGCAAAAGTGGCTCCCCAAGAAAGGAATAATTATGTACGAGGGCACAAGCACCTGAAGGAAAGGCAATTCAGCAGCTTGTAAAAGGGAAATGACATCAGGGGCTGTTGTGTATTGAAGGAGCCATGTGCCATGCAGCCGGTCAAGTTCTACCGCTGTTCCAGCATTGAATTTCTCCACGCCCACCTGGCTTTCTCATCCAGATTAGCCTGCGTCATGAGTAACCATCAAAGCACATCCAAGAGCACCAAGACACATTCCATTCATCAAAGTACCATAGCAAGGCCCTTGCCCTTTTACACATTTCATGAATGGGCCATTACCTGAGATGGTCTTCAATGCCACTTCATCTATCTCTGCATTGGTAACACCTGCCATTCTGTGAGGCAAAATTCTTAGCTGAGGCAAAGGAGACGCACCATAGCCTCTTCAATTGTGGCACGTTGGTCAGCCGTAGCCTGTGCACCTCGCTTTGTGTCCAGCACGGCCTGTAGAAGCTGCATTTTAGCCCTCTCAATCTCCTGCTCCTTCTCCTGATCATCCCGAGCTTGGTTTCTTGCCTGGCCACCAATAAAATTCCTCCTCAGCTCACACAGATACTGCAATTTTAGACTCCAAAACTTTTCCAGCACTAGAAAACTCAACACCTTCCAAAATATACTACCACAGTCATAGATCTAAAGTCCATCCCCCAACTCGACATTGAGATAAGAGTGACCCCTTTGCCAAATTCAAATTCGCAGCCACGATGCATGTGACATAAATGCCATACAACAAGAGGGTGGCTTTAAACCAAGGCCGTAACCCGGATCCCATGGGAACTCTGAGGTTAAGCCACCTAAGGCCAAAATAGTACTTGAATAGGTGACCTTCCTAGCACTTCATTTTTGGTGCACCCTGCCACCCATGGTCCACCCAATCATAGTGGGGGTGTCCAGGTGAACCGGATATTTTCAACCAACCATGTGGGAACCAAGGGAACCAAGGAGTTCACCTTTGAAAACAAGCACTAGTCTTCGGAGGACCTCTAATTTTTTAAACACCCATTTAGGTATTACATGTAGACTCAAATCAACTTGAAGCCGAAGCAAAACCAAAATCCATGCACTCCTGTGGCAACATCACAGTCATCTCTTCTAAGAGAAAAACACATAAACCTTTCACCAAAATGAAATGCATGGATTTCCAATGCACCCTATCACCTATGGTTCACCTAATCACAGTGGGATATATGGGTGAACATGAGATTCTCAACTACCCATGTGGGAGCCTTACGGGCTCGCCTTTAGTCTTGGGTGCCCTATAATTCTCGTGATGCTCATTTTGGGCTTGCATATAGACTTAGAAGCAACACCATAATCCACACCGGTGGCAACATCGCAACATCGGATTCATCTCTTTTAGGAGAGAAACACATAATGCGTTTGTCAAAATCAAATCCCCGGTCCCAATGCACGTCGTGACAGGGACAACACGCAACACTCGTCCCATATGTGAAGTCGCCTAAGGCCTGAATAGGCCTGAATAGTCCGCTGAATAGTCCTCAGATGGGTGACAACTCGATTTCCGGTGCACCCTACCACCTATGGATATTTCAGCCAACCGTGTGGGAACCTTTGAAAGGTAATTCTCATGATGGCCGTTTCGGGATTACAAAGATTACATATAGACTTAGACAAAATCGATAATGAAGCAACACCATAATTCACGCCGGTTGCAACATCGGAGTCGTCTCTTCTAAGTCGTCTCTTCTAAGTCGTCTCTTCTAAGTCGTCTCTTCTAAGAGAGAAAACACACAAGCCCTTGGTCAAAATCAATGACATACATAGACCACATGCAACACTCATCCAATTATGTGAAATCGAATTTATCCAAAGAAGAAACACATCCTCAGGTCGCCTAACCCCAGAAGAAACCAATCACTTTCTTCCATTTACGAAGAGTTAGCTACAAATTGCACCATACAAGAACAGACATCCCACTTGTATCGCACAGAATCTAGATCGTAGGGAAACAGTAGCACACCTCGGCCATTGCACCCGCCGAAGCCGCACGGACACTTGAGCGCTGCTTCGTTGAAGAAATTGTGACATTCTTCGTGATGTCGAGTTTTACGCAAGCGCAATTTCGTCCAGCGCCGGTCCAGCGCAGATGGAATGCAGGTAGTGGCCGAGCTGGAAGCCCTGCAATCCGAATTGCAGTGTGCTGTGCGGTTACAGGCGCCATAGCCACCGCCATATCCATCATCGTCGCCATAAGCCAGGCTGCTTGTGCGAGTGGCGGAGACTCTCGAAGGGAACGTTAGCTCAAGCACTCTTCAACATTCTTCTTTCATTTTCTTCATAAGGTAAGCGGGCCTAATTCGGTTACTTATCTTAAGGTTGTTATTTGGTTCGTTTTTCAGGCTCTCCAACTTCTATTGCTTAAGGTAGAAATGCCATAACCCATAAAAATAAGGTGATTCGCATTGAAGATATGGTCTTACAATCATGAGATAATTTTCCAAGATAGACGAGAAGGATTCATGAAGAATGCAAGTTGTTTCATATTTGTATTCCCTGTACAAAAAATTCTACAATTTTTCAAAGTGGAAAGTTGTCAAACCCCCTACTTGTTCATTAGATTCTCCCTACACCGAACACAGCAATCCGCATTTCCATACAGAACATCACCTAAACCGGTTAACTCATGAGTACATTAAACTTGACTCCCATTGGCTACATTTAGTGTACATGCATTGAAGTTGATGCCTCGCCATGATCAGTTTCAGAAATGGCACTTCACTATTATGACGGCGGTCTAGTGCACGGGTAGAGGGTGGTTAACCAGTTTGGGTATTTCTACCTTATATTTCACATAATGAGTCTAACTTGTATTGCACTAGGAAACTTATAATGAAGCATCAGCAAAAATCGAATTTGAAAATTGGACCTCCCATGTTTGAGTTGTGGTTATCGGAAGTGCATGTTTGTTGATTTCTTAACTGAATAATAAATAGGTCCTCCCAATTATGTTCACTATTGAATGTGAAGTGGTTCATAAAATCTAAAGATGTAGTCCAATCCCTTTTATACTTGTGTCCTTAAGGTGTTGTTCTTTGATCCTCACTGATCAAAACACCAATCAAATATAAGTGTTTGATTAAGAAAAGTAACCAAATAACACCCGCATATCTCAATTGGACACCTATATTTGAGTGTTGGGTGGTTAGGTGCAAACCTAAAAACAAACACTTGAAATACACGTGTTTAACCCCTAAAAGGCCCAAGCCCAAATCTCCCCAAAACGATTTAAAGAGTTCACCCCAATTTAGCAGCTTAATAAACAGTGTTAATCGATTGCCAAACTTAAGAAGAATGATCCAAAAGCACATCATGCACTCCTTCTCTTCCACTCTGCATGAATCGTTTTGGAAAATAGCGATCCAGGCTCATCATCTGCACATTTTTTGGTTTTTTAAACAATTTAGTAAAGAGGGGACAAGGAGGGCCTACCTACCTATTTGCAACCCACCCTCTAGAACGAGCTCCATCCCAACCACCTGATAAACTCATATGAAATTTGTTACCGGATGAGCTTGTGTAGACATTGCAACTCCCCGGCCTGTGAATTGGGGGTTGAGGAATGGGAGCACTAGAAGCGGAGGAGATAAATAAAAATTATTAAAAAAAAAATCTTTTGGTTGTTGGTTCATATAAGAATGTAGACCAGTTGGAGGTAACACAGTTGCATGTAAACATGAACTAAGATGTGGATAGAGTCGCCTATCACAATTATTGGAATATATAACTCATAAGTAGATCAGTCACCGGAACATTCAGATGCTTGAGAAATGAAGGGAGATTATGTGCACACGTTAGCATAGCAGCCTTCTTCAAGAAGCCTTGTTCTTTGCACTGCAATCACAATTTTATTCTTATAGGTAGGGTTGTAAACTTGACATATTTATCAACGCAATTGTTCACATTAATCACACAATACTCTTTTCCATTATGTGCCGCATTATGCTATTATGAAGTAACTTTTATATAAGATCAATGGGTATCATATAATTAGATAATTATAATATACATCATTAAGAGTAATCACAACAAATTAGCTATAGTATACAGTTATAACATCACCACCATTTGGAAGTTTGTGATGTAAGCATAATATGGTTTGACGAATCCATTTCTAATAACCGCCCCATTCATAATACATAGAGTCATGTATAGTTGTGAAGTCCCAAACTTGGAGCCATCATTTTGTAATTTGAAATGTTGGAAATTCAATAGTGACTAGGTGAGAGACGAGTCATAGTTGTTGAAGAGTTTAGCATGATGGAAAAAATAAGTTAAAAGGACACAAATTTGGATTCCTTGAAAAGAATAATGACTGTACTCAAATTTTCGTTCACTAATTATCAAGAAAAAAGTCAACATATGTTGTAAATATGGGTTGGGAGAAAATTTTGCCTTTGAAAATTAACTAATATTTTAGTGTTTCAAAATAAATTTTGATTTTTTTTAAACATCGTGATATCAATTTCTAGGCTTACAAAAAATCACTCAAATATCACACATGTTCCACACTTGTGCACAATTGCTTAAGTTATTGGAAATGGGTCTCTCTACCTTAAAATTGGTTGTAGTAATACCGATTAGTTGAACTTCATTTGACAAGTTTCATGTGTGAGACTTAGGCATCACATTCAACCGTCATAAGTGGCCACATAAATCAAGAGAGGAGTTAATGTTGCTTGGTCAACAACTCGTAAGTAGTACACCATTTATGGTACTTAGTGTCATGTGCGCTATTTGCAAAGGGCCTATACTAGATGCCTATAGGTCTCAAAGTGCCACACCCACTAATTGCCAATATGATTTCATTCGTCAACACAAGTAACTTCTTTAAGTGAAAAAAAAAATCTACATTATGACATTTAGAGCAGCACATAGGGATACGTTAGATGACAGTCATGCATTTTGGTGTGCAAGGGAAGATATTTTTTTAGCATACTAATGGCAAGTGTCATGTATTTATATTTTAGCACGCAAGAGCAGTGGTTTCTAATCCAACTACGTGCTAGTGATTTGCGAGTCCAAAAATAGAAAAATGTAACATTATGCAAATATCCCATGATTTTTGGTGGATGAAATATCCAAAAGCATCCCAAACAAATCATAAAATTGGATGAGATCACCAACTTTTGCATGAATGTGTGTGACTTCAAATGACAATTTGTATAATCATCCATATGTGGCTTCGTCACTCTAATCATTGTAGCCATTGCTCCTCTCTTCAAAACTTGAAATAAAAATCATTGTGCAAGAGGACGATATTTGAGAGCATACTAATGGCAAGTGTCATTTGTGTATACTTTCGTCAGCTTGTGGACCACTATGTAACATAGGCATGCACCTCGTAACACTGTTGAACATGCTCATGCCAAGATACTAGTAAACACACGTGAATGCCAAGTGTCATGAGGTGACACTTATGGTGAAGTTGTTAATCATCAATGTAACCTAGCATACACCTCAAGATAGGGGAAGTGTCACTCTTACGCATGTGACACTAAAATACCATAAACGGTGTAGTCCTCTATTGAACGTATCACTCAAACAATGACCCGTGATTTGAGGTCCATTGCAAAAGGCCTTGGTTTAGGAGCCAAAAATGTTATAAGCATGTTATGCCATTGGATTTCGGGTCAATGTTATAATGACTTTATAACACTTAAAGTGGGGGAGAGCTCGCTCTCATTCTTTGGGATTAATCTTAAAAAAATTATCTATGGCACTATGAACCTAGAACGAAAGTGCAAGATGCATGATTTAATGATTATAAAGTGGATGTGTGGGTGGATGGAAGAGAGAAGGTAGGCTTTATTGGGTTTCGGAAAAGAACAAGTTTCATAGGTTGACTATTGTTATGCACATTGGTTCTATATAAGTTGGTGGTACTCATTATGACTACTTTGTCAAATAATTGTTAAGCAAATAAAAACAATCATTACAATGAATAAATTTCAAATTTTCAATAGAGGTTCTTGTGTTGTCAATTCTAAAGTCATAGATTTTTTGCATAAAATCATAACTCGATGAAATCTAAACTATTATGATGAACCGATCCACTAGTTTATAAACTTAATAGAGGTTCTTGGATGGTCAAATCTAAAGTCATATTTGTTTCATTTCATGTACAGTCATAACACACTTAACTAACAAGATTTGCTTTCTACAAATTTGGTTTGAACCTGCGGATTACAGAAAGTAATGCAAAAAGTAACATCACTATACTACACTAAATATGATATTTAGTGTTTGATACATTAAATACGAACACATACACTAAATGTCATTAACCCTATGAAAGTAAGTAACATTAAATGTAAACTCAAACACTAAATATCAACCATGGTAATATGTGGAAGTTACATGTTTGAATTTAATGTTAGTAAGGATATGAAAAAAAATGTTGTCGACTTCGGCAGATGAGAAATCAGCGAGTAGGAAGGTGGGGCGCCATCCCTGAAATGGCAAGTCTAGTGAAATCTATGCTTCACAAGAAGGGAGCTGGCAGTAGGGAAGGCAACGACACATTTTTGTCTAACACTAATTGTCAAGGAATTGAAAATTAGTGTTGAGCAGGGTAGGGTGGTAACAACATTAAATATAATCAAACACTAAATATCATATTTAGTGTACCTACTTCTATGAAAACTCTAGGAAAATTATACATAAAACAAAAGCCCCACTTTAGTTAGCTACACTCATGGAACCTTATAATAGAGTGAAGGCAACCATATTGGGGGGGGGGGTGATGCAACATCTAACCCCCCTAGAGGTTTATGCTTAATTCATTCCATCTAATTTTTACTAGAGTAATTCACATTCTCCAGATGTTATCTACGAGGTCAATCTTCTAAGAAAAATAATGTCAAATTACAAAGAACTTCCAACATTTTCACCTTCAGCTTATGTGGGTGTCAATAACCCTTGATCTAGGGCCCTTGAGATCACAAATCGTCATAACAACATCTACATGGGGATAACAATGTGAGAGGAGGGCACCATGCATAACATTATTCAGATCCATAACAGTGTTCTGTGGGACTGACAACATCATGTGGAATATTCCTCACATTCTGTTTGAATAATGGAATATTCCACATAATATTGTCGGTCCCACATAACATTGTTATGGATCCGAATGATGTTATGTGAATAATTGAATGCCACTAAATCTATGTTAAATTGTTTATGTGTCTGAGAGGCTTCATCCCAACTTGTCATGCACAAGAACATATTGGGAACTACACACTTCCATTTTATGCTATTTATGGCAAAGGTGATTACATTAAGGTACACAAGATGGTAATTGCATACTAGTATATTGAGCATCAATGTCACTTATATATGTTTGTTTATCCATGGCTTAGATAATGTTTTGACCGCATAAAAAAGAAGGAATTAAAATCTTGGTGAGGACTCATAGAAATTGATAACCTTTCATCCTATAGAGATTCATGTGGCCTTCTTGTCCTACAAAAACTCAACTCATCGCCTGGTCATGTGGCCAAGGTGGCAAATGCTTGAATTATACATTCCTTTGAATGCCAACAATATACATGTTCATGAAAGTTTCGTGCGGTTTGACTTTGAATATAAGGAGATTCACCCTTCAATATGTGGTCAATAGAGTTTGTAGGAGGTCACCAAGGCTCAAGGTGGAGGCAAGCTTGCTTGCTTGTGGTAATTGGTCGTTGAGTTATAAGAATTTATCTTTAGCATTATGGGCAACACCATACATGGCCCACACATGGCACTCGAGACCAATACAAGAGACACTCACCACCCAATAACGAACTTTGACACCGTCTATAATAAGCATATAGATTCCATGAATAGACATTTAAATTCTCATATGTATGTTTATCCAATCTTAATTGTAAACAATATCATAGTATCCATCCCATCATCCAATGTTAACCAAAACATCATTCTCATCGAGCACCCTCACACGAAGATTTATATGTTGCAACTCTTGGGTCTTCTCAAATTTGTCCAAAGTTGTGTTCTTCCTTCTTCTCGTAGATGTATATTGAAGTCACCTACACTATGTGAATGGCCAATCAAAATTCGAAGGGTAGCAAGTGAGATGAAAGGCCCTCAAAGTTGGTCCGAGATGACCCTAAACTACTAGATGATGGTGGAGAGATACCCAAATCTCAAGGAAGAGGTTGGCGGTTCGATTCTTGACTGTGAAAGCTCCTCTCTACTTGACAGAAACTTACCAGATGGTATGCCTCATGTGCTTTGGCGTTGGCCTGTCGGCCTTCTATCTAAAAAAAAAGGCCCTCAAAGTCAACGGTGGTCAAAAAAACTCTTTCTCAACGAAACACACCCATGTGAGGAAAATGGTTGATTATAGGTTGGGCATTGAGACCTTTTAGACCTTTGAACGGGTAACAACCCCAAAAAGGAAAGAAATGTGTCTATTGGCCACTTCACACAAAGGGCGAAGGTACGGTGAACTTCTCATCATGTGATCAAAGTTTCCCATCATGGAAAAAAACACCAAGACGGCCTAGATTCGATTCACACCTGACACTATGGTCGGTTGAATGACGAAACGTGTAAGAAAAAGAAGTTCGATATAATGATGACATGTGATCCTACGTGGCATCAAGTGGATAATGTTTCCCAATCTCCCAAGTGGTGCTCTCTAAGGTAGAAATACCATAACCCGTGAAAATAAGGTGATTAGCATTGAAGATATGGTCTTACAATCATGAGATAATTTTCCAAGATAGACGAGAAGGATTCATGAAGAATGCAAGTTGTTTCATATTTTTATGCCTTGTACAAAAAATTCTACAATTTTTCAAAGTGGAAAGTTGCCAAACCCCCTACTCGTTCACTAGATTCTCCCTACACTGAACACGGTAATCCGAATTTCCATACAGAACATCACCTAAACCGATTAACTCATGAGTATATTAAACATGACTAAATTTGGCTAAACTAAGTGTACATGCATTGAAGTTGCCAGCCTCGCCACGATTGGTTTCAAAAATGGCACTTCACTATTATGACGGCGGTCTACTGCACAGGTAGAGGGTGGTTAACCGGTTTGGGTATTTCTACCTTAGGCCAACCTTTTGCATAGGCCCAACGCAAGGTGTATGAGACCATGCCACGTGGCAATTCTTTAACACTGCTAAGGGTCCATGCAAACTCGATTTCAAAACCTCTCGTTGGTGGGGAACATGGAGGTAGTCGGAGTGTGCTTTACACTAAAGGCCTTGGAGGGACCAAAAAGTGCATCATGCAAATGAACGTATATTGTACATGAAATCCTACATGGCACAAAATGGATAATAGTTCCTACGATTGTAGACTTCAATGTTTCACATGTACCTTACTTCTTTACCACGACACTTGAAACTTCACCAAAGGAGTAAAGTTTCGTGAGGGAGGGGGGGGGATTGTTAAATCACACAATAATATTGTATGTTCCAATGGGTTTTATTTATACTTGAGATTTAGTCTAGTGGGACCCAATTGCAATGAATAAGCGCCCCCACCCCCACCTACCCAGTAGGTGTAAATCCCGCCACAAGGGCCTCAAATCATTGTAGGTGTATGTATAGAGGTATGGACACACTGCTTTCATGAGTAAACAAACATGAATGAAGAGCCTCTTTGTCCTCAAGCTATTGTCATATTTAAGTGGAGGGCTCTATGATACCAAGGGTCATGGATTGACAGAGCATAATATGGCCACTTATCTAGATGAACATTTGTATTTGAGAGGTGTGTGGCTAGGTATAAATTGAAGGATGTATACCAACATTTTCTTATTTAATTTTTATGCGCAATAAAAGATTGGACAATGTACTTAGGATTTGTTAACAATTGTACGTTCAACATACGACACAATTTGTGTGTGTGTGGGGGGGGGGAGGGTATATATGATCACACCATATAAGGTCCATATCAAGGGTTATTGATAGAAATGTTGGTGATAGTGGGCTCAAATGTGCTTGTAGTTTAGATTTTGAATAGAACAGACTCCAAGGAAACGCTCAAGAAAGACTTAAAATGTGCTCTATACATTGTCTAGGTGTCTCATATAAGTTTTATTTAAAAAAAATATTAGGTTTATTTCAAATTATTTAGTGTTTTGGGTGGACAATTTGTAGACTCAAACATAAAGATCACTATATTCGTTAATTTGAGACTTTCTCTTGTCTCAAATTAATATATGGACCACAACAACATGGTCTAATGTTTGGGTCGTCCTACCCAAACCATCTTTATATGAGTTCTTAATTGGGTTCTTGATATGAACACCCGCTTCAAAGTATTTGCATCTTACAACATTCTCCAATATCTGTGTGATTTTATCCATGTTCTTATATTTGTAACTGTCTCAAAATGCCAAAAAAGTCCCAAATTAACGAATACAGTGATAAAGGCTTAGAAGCCTCTCAACCACAATACATGCATTTGATGACAGTCTCTCAATCTCACACTATTTTTACCCATGTGATAGTCTGACAATGAGTTCATTTTAATTGGACATCGTGTAGTGCACAAAACATAGACACAACCATTGTCAATAGTCCTACATATAGTACCTTATTTTGGTCTCTTTACCAAAGCCAAGGGCATTGTGGTGTAGTCAATAGTCTCGTATTAACTAGTTTTTTTTTAGTATAACTTGAAATGGTGGTGCAGTCACCCTTCCAAGATTTCCAGTTTTCATTGATTAAATCTTAATTTAATTACATTGTATGACAATTGCCTTTTACTTGGACTTGACCAAAGTGACCAAGTGCCAACTCAATTGTAACCATCAAACAATACCACAAAGTTCATTAAAGGTCCATAGTTTGATTACTTCATTTAGCCTTTAAGATTTTGTGTATATATGAATTTATATACGCATCATGGTAGACAACCACCACCGAGAATTACTCAAGAATATAATATAATCCACACAAGTGAAATAATCAAATGAATCTCTTGAATCAAAATTACGCCCCAAGGTAATCTAAACATGAGTTTTTTTATATAGGTTTGTACGACATGCTATTGATTTTTTTAGTATTTCAAAAATATGAATAGTTGGCATCTGAAAGGTAGGGTGAACTATGAAGCCCTTAAGGGTCAGACTATTGTCATTCCCAAATCACCCTTTAGCTTCCACCCTCTTCTCACCTGAAACCAAGTAAATACTAGACTCGATTTTTACCACGACAATTACCCTATGACATTCAACAATTCATATCCAACTTAGCTCCATTGCAAGCATGAACACTAATAAATCCGTCAAACAATTGTCTTTCCCCTCATTCCAGTTGCTTCTTCCTCCCATTAGACATCAACCTTTCTTCCAGGTAGATATTCTTCCTATCTCGTCCTTGTTTATCACTTATAATTGGGGGTTTGCAACTCCTATAGTCAGTGATACGAATTTCTCACTTGCAGATCCAGTGCCTTTGGTCAATCACACCCTCATTCCTCACATACTACAAATTTGAAAGCATAGACCCATCCACTTCATCCATATTAAAATCTGACATACATACCCCCCCCCCAAAAAAAAAAGAGGTGGATCTCATATATCAAATAGATTTTGACTTCTTTACTTGTTCAAGGCTCACACTAACTATCACATAGACCACATAAAGTATTGCGATGCATTAAAGGGTTAGCAATGGGTCAAATTTTCTCCCTTGTGAAAAGAGTGATGTTGGCAACCTTGTGGATTTTAATAAATTTTATTATAATTATTTAATATTATTTGGTTTTTGGGTGTTGAATATATTGATTTTATTAATTAAAATTTTAAAAAATTTGAGAGAAAAATTTGAGAGAAAAATTTGAACTTGCCCCCTTGAGTATGGTATGTGTTCACCCATCTTAGTGGGTTGGTACAAATTGTATTGAAACTAGAACGACAAAAAGACAATGAATAAGAGAATCAAAGGCTTGAACCATGGAACATGCTGTCATAATGTAAGTTGCTTCATATTTTATATTTGTCAATGCCAAATTAATAATAGTATCCACCTGGGATTTGGATGGTCTTGAGGAATGTAAGACGGCCATGTGGCAATATTTCAACGGTAATTGTTTATCAAAAGCCAAACAAGAGAAACACTTTACCATTGGTAGGTAGAGATTGTGGTGAAATCCCAATGAATATAAGCAATCAAAAGTACATTATGAAGATTTCTTATCCACCTCTTTATGGTTGAAGAAAAAGTTTCCATAATTTGGAGGTTTTGCCAAGAAACTAATTTCATCCACCACCCATCCACCCATCCATCCATCCATGCTTCAACTCTTGGTTTTCCATCCCTTCCTTCCACGTATAAATAGGTATATGACCTCCTTCATCCAAACTAGCAAAAACACAAGAAAGAAGCAACTAATTGTTACCATGAAATAGGTGAGGTTTTTTAACATGTGAAGGAAAAGTTCGTAGGGAAAGAGAAAAAAAATGTTAGTCAATTCGCATATTACCCACTCAATGACATAATATGAACTCAACTTTGCCTCCCACAACTTGTCCTTGGACAACGAGAATCAATAACCAATGACCGACACAAAGTTGAAATATGGTTGCCTCTCAAGCGCAAATTTGGAAATCCACTTTGGTTTGAGTGGAAAACAAAATTGGTTTGCATAAATATGTGGTTGTGGACCTAAGATTGTCACATAATAACACTAAAGGCTCCATCCAAGCATACTCTTATTGATCAAAGTATATTGTTGTGATTGTGTTTTTTCAGTTTTATAAAGATCCAATTATATTATCATGATAAAATGAACATTCAAAAGAGATAAATACAATGATGACATCATATATATATCCACATTAATTAATGAAATGTAAGCAGATATTGCCCAACATAACATTATTCAGATCCATAACAATGTTTCGTGGGATTGATAGTATTATGCGGAATATTCCATCATTCAGGCTGAATGTGAGGAATATTCTGTAGAATATTTTCAGTACCACAAAACATTGTTATGAATCTGAATAATGTTATGAAAAGTTTGCCAACATCGACAAAATCTAACCGTCTTCACTAAAACGAATGACATGTGAAAGTCTACCCTTATTACAAGATGGAGGACCTCCTGATAAGCAATTCTCATCCACCCATCCACCCATCCATCCATCCATCCTTCCACCCACCTACCCATCCATCCATCCATGGTTGAACTTCTGGGTGTCTTTGGTGTGGAGTCAATAATGTGTATTCCCTCCTTCCAAGAACTAAGCGAGCCTCCCTCATTATTTTCATGAAAAGATGGACTCCGTGCTAGTGGGATTGACAATCTAGGGTTTACCTTCCGTGAAGGAAAGGGAAAACAAAAAGAACAATGAGGGAAACCAAAAAGAACCCAAGTAAAGTAAGACTTGTGTGAGTTGAAGGAGGACTTTTCCGTCCATCCATCCATCCATCCAGATCATCCATATATTTATTCATCCATCTGTACAAATCATCCAATCATAGTTGAACCTTCCGGCTCCTTCCTTTGTTGACGAGTCACAGTTCATGTCTTCCCCAAGTTGCATGAAATAAGGAGGGCACTTCGGAGGACGGAATATGCAGCACATTGACAATGTTCACTAAGGTAGACATCATCCCTATCGTTTGGTTAGGTTTCTTATTTTGAAGGTGCTTATATTTGAGTGGTATGTGGTTTCGTGTGGCTCCGAGACCGGATACCAAAGAGAAATGTGTTTAAAAGAGATCGGATTGCGAGCTCAAATTACGATAACCATATTAAACTCAATAATCAACTTAACTTGAAGGGACCTATATATATGGTCATTTGATAAGCATGAGAAAGCTTCGTAGCCAATAAAATATTCATATGAGCTCGGGAAATGACGAGGAAAGTGACTACGGCCTCCATTTGGATTTTCTAACCATCTCATACTGATTGTGTGTTTCCGTGTATGAGGAGAACGTGGGCTAGTTGGAAAAAACTAACCATTCAAGATCCATCTACCTTACATACAATGTCCTTTTCATCTTGTATCCCTCGCTTACTTCCAACTTTGGGAGTATATACTTAATGGCTTGCACAAAGAGTTTTGTCACATCACATTGATCGGATCGATATGAGAAACCGACGCCCTGGGCTAGTTCACATCTTCGTTCAGCTAGGCCCCGCCCTTCCCACGCCTCCTTCAATGTTGGGTCTTCTTGCCCGCACTTGCGTGGGAACTCTTCCGTGTTGGGAACCAATGTGACAATACATGGTCACTTAAGCCATTAAGCTCCTTTGGCATGTGAAGGAACTCCATCAATTAACTTGGGAATAATGAAAGTGATGTCAACTTTAATATTTGTAATTTTGACAGGGTATTGTCACATTGGTTCCCAACGAGGAAGAGTTCCCAGGCAGGTGCGGGCAGGAAGACCAGGCAACGAAGGACGCGTGGGAGGGGCGGGGCCCACCCGAACGAAGATGTGATCTAGCTTGGGGCGAAATTGACACATGGAGATTTACTATATTATCTTGTCACTCATAGTGATGAACCCGAAGATGGTGAGTATGTTATCTTGGCATGTCGAACAAAGTTTGGACATGGTATCATATCAAAAAGAAAAGAGAACCAACGTCGGGCAATCCGACGTGGATTTGAGCCTGTTGGCCCTACCCTGCTCAAGAATCCCCTTGGTGCAGGGTGGGGTATACTGCTTACCTTGTGGTGGGTGGGCTCTTGTTGGTATCATATCATTCAAATTCATCCCACATCAATTCTCTTTCACAACTTTTAGTGTGAAAATTTGTGAGCCGTGACACTTCCATTTTACTAAATGAATGAGCTAGTATTGAAGTTGCCATGGTACCTACCTTACCTACTTATGACCTATGGTACAAAAATTCACATGTAACATGACATCTCAACTTTCAAGATACACCTTAAACAACTAACAATAAGTGTCCATGAATGCTAGGGGTTTGTTGTCCAACATCATCGGGATGCACCCAAATACACTTGAATATGCATCCTCAACTTCCAAGGTGTTGGTATACGGAGGGGTTTAAGATTGTTCATTGACCTTACACATCGACATCATCCGTGATTGTGAAAGAGGGAACCCGAAAATAAGCTCTCATCATAAACCATCCCCACCGAAACTTGATAGAGCTATGGAACAAACACACATACACCTCATGCCCCGATCACACCAAAATTTCCATCCGGTTGCAGCTGTGAAATTGCCGGGGATTATGTTGAGTAATAGATGTTGGTCCACCACTTTTCACACTATTACAGCCGGAGATGCGGACAGATGGTGTCTGAACTGGCCGGTGTGATCAACCCTTCACTCCATTCACTATGACACCAAACCTAATAACATTTTGTGGTAAGGAAGGTGCAGAAAAAGGGAAAGGTTTGACTTAGGTTGGCCAAGAGATTGATGATCTTGCGTAACCGTGAGGGGCTCATCACACCGGCCAGTTTTGGCATCATCTGTCGACATCTCCAGCTGTAGTAGTGTGAAAAGTGGTGGACCAACATCTATTTCTCAACATAATCCCCAACAATTTCACGGCTGGAATGGGACGGAAAGTTTGGTGTGATCGGGGCATGGGTTCCAAAACATGTGACCTTCAACACCCCTCCCCCGTCCACTTTCAGTTATTATAAATAAGTGCCCATAAGTTTCCCAATTGAAAGGAAAAAGTAGGTATAGTTCTTTGCGATTGAAAGGAAGACAGCCTCATCCATCCATCTAATCCATTTTATTTCATCCATCCATAATTGAACGCTTGCTTCAGTGATGAGTCGATGCTATCCCCTCCTAAAGAAGGGTGGGATGGCTTTTTAGAATAATAAGTGCCCATAAGTGTCCCAAATGAAGGAAAAAGTAGGTGTAGAAATTTTCTTGAGGTGTTTTACATTTGAAGGAAGGGAGTCTCATCTATCCATCATCTATGTACTATATTTCATCCATCCATAGTTGGACGCTTGCTTTGGTCATGAGTCAACGCTCTGCCCCTCCTAAAGAAAGGTGGGATGACTTTTTGACAAGAGTTGGCCCATAAGTGCCCCAACTCTTGGAAGGGAAAGTAGGTAAGGTTAGAGTCCGGGGAGATTTTTAGGCATAATCGGTCAAGATCCTAGTGTTTCCAAGTTGAACCAGTTACATGTTGTGATCTTTAGGTTTTTCTTTATTAAAATGGGGGTATATTCCACATATTCCTCTAAAATGGTCAGTAGTTTTCCTGAAGTCTTGAACTTCAACCGGTTATTTCTCAAACTCAACTGGTTCATCTGTAACTAGCGATCGGTTCTCCCTATTCATTTGGGCAAGGTAGATTTCCTCAAGGTTCTTTACATTTGAAGAAAGAGTCTCATCCATTCATCCACCCAGGATCCACATCCATATATTCATCCACCATGCCATCCATCTTTCATCCATCCATCCATGGTTGAGCTCTTTGCTGTGCTTCCGTGACGAGTCAATGCTATCCCCTCCTTCGAGGTAAAACCCTACCCCGTCCCCGCTCCACGTTTTCTTTAGCAGCACCAACTCAACTCACAGACCGGAAAGCCAAATCTGTCGCTCGCCATCACTCCGACTCGCACTGCACCCCCCACCCACACGCGAATCACCCTCGGGATAATGTTCCGGCCTCTCGGGTGGCCTTGGAATCACCGGAAACGGTGCAGAAATGAGCACTTACGGAGCGGAATTGGCATCATCGCCATTATGGAATAGCCTACTCAGCATGTAAATGACTCCCTCTTAAGACACTCAGAATTAGAGCAAGCACGCGGTGTAAGAAATCATTTCTGGTTTGCTTTCTTGGAGCCTCGAGACCCGAGCCAGCTACATACATGCATAACTCCGCATGCCAAAAACAAGGTTGAAACGAGGGCAAATTCATTGCGGCTCCGAGGGGGTTAAGTTAGTAAGTTGCCCTGGAAGTCTTGGTTTGAGTTTTGGTTTTGTGTGATGGACGGTGTGATGTGGCTCAAGCTCTCGCATGGCGGACTGAGGGTAGGGTGTGGGATTTTATGTCATCTTGTTGCCGCTGCAGCATTAGGACCTCATCAGCCATAACCAAGGCATTCGGCCATTGAGGATCATCATCATAGATGATGATGTAAAGAGGAGGGTTTACATCCATAATTTAAGCGAGACTTTGTTGTGCTCTTTGTAGCCATCATAAGATCGGGGGAATTGATGGAATGTTGATTTTTCGGAACAGGGGATCGTGTTTTATCTTTTAGGTCTTTTTCTTAAGAGAAGAATTTCAGGATACAGGAGAAGCCAGGCAACAGGAATTTGTTCACACAGGAGAGAGAGGACTTGCTGCTGCTGCGTGCTTAGAGAGATGATGGTGTTGCGGTTTGGGTTTTTAAGAGGCAGAGAGCAGTAATTAGAGTAGTTAGAAGCTGATTGGTGGTGTAAGATGGAGCAAACCAGAAGCTGGTTCAATCGGTTTCAACCACGGGCAGACAGGCTGAAGGGGGCTGTTGTTTCCAAGAAGAATGGCTCCACGGGATCTGACAGTGGGAAGGAAACTACAAGTCAGCAGAAGAGTCCCAGGGCTGGTTCTGGTGCTGCTGTTCCTGTCGCGGTGGACGAATTGCCTTCAAATATCACCAGACAGAAAGTGGCAGCTGCCAAGCAGTATATTGAGAATCATTACAAGTCACAAATGAAGAATTTGCAAGAGCGTAAAATACGGTAACATTCCAACATGTCACATGCCACCTGTGTTATGTTTATGGCCATGTTGAGAAGTTTTCTTTTCTGCATTCTGAGTGGGTTAGGAATTTGTATATGTCACGTTTATGATTGTTCTTGTAATTTCCATTAACAAGAGAATATGCCCTCCACCTGAAGTTTCTTAGGGCGCATCACACATTTAAACACATCCACCTCACTCAGAAAATGTTATGTGGTTCAATAGATTGTCTACATATATTTAAAATAATTTGCATAATCTCTTTATAAGATTATGTTTAATAATGGTCGTTGGTTGGACCCTGCTCGCGGCCGTGCACCACTGGGCTGGGTTCACCCAATCGCCAATATCTCGTACGTGGTATGAGAGAGGTGACCCCTATGTTGCCGCTGGCATGAACTGTGGTGTTGCCTCATCTTCAAGTGGGTCTAAGGCTATATGTAATCCTGAAATGGGCATCATGAGAATTAGAGGGCCCTGAAGACTACTGCCTCCTTTCAAAGGTGAACACCTTGAACAGGTGCAGACTAGCCGGATAAGAAATATTACCAGACAGAAATGGCAGCTTCCCAAGCAGTATATTGAGAATCATGACAAGTCACAATGTAGACTTTGCAAGAGCGTAAAATATGGTAACAGGTAACAGGTAACATGCCACTCGTGTTATGGCCACTGAGGCGTTTCCTTTTCTGCATTCTGAGTGGGTTGTGAACTTGTACATGTCACGTTGATGGTTGTTCTTGAAATGTACTCTTCATCGGCAAGAGATGATGCCCTCTACCCAAAGTTTCTTAGGGTGAATCACACATTCAAACACATCCACCTCACTCAGAAAATGTCATATGGCAATAGATTGTCTACACAATTGTAAATGATGTGCATAATCTCTTTTTGATGGAATTATGGTAGATAATGGCCATCTGATGGACATGGCTTCTGGTCTTATTAGAAACAAATTCTGAGCTAGCTTGTGAGGGTCGCTTATTAATGAGCAGGCAAGTCAGGCGAGCACTGTTGCTCAAGTCTAATCATGATGTTCCTCTTGGGAAATGCACCATTTTACACTCACGCGCCCAAATTTCACTTAGGTTCTACCAAATGTGATTGCAATATTGCTGGGGGACATTGTGTCTATAGCACTTTATTCTTAAGAGCAAGCCAGTTCTGGGGTGCAAAGTTGTTGAAGACTGCATTCTGTTATGTTTGCAATTATGCATTCTCCTGAGCAGGTAAGATTGAGTACTTGGTAAACCTCACAATTGTCTGTTTGATTTATTTTAGACGGTGTGCACTGGAGCGCAAGCTGGAAGAGGCAGATGTTACAGAAGAAGAGCAGACTAATCTCTTGAAGGATCTGGAGCGAAAGGAAACTGAGTACATGCGCTTGCAGCGCCACAAAATGGGTGTGGATGATTTTGAGCTGCTCACTATAATAGGCCGTGGTGCATTTGGAGAGGTACGTGTGGGCATCCATAAGATATTGGTAGGAGATGCTTCATATGCTGATTGCTACGACTCTCCTCTGTTCTGCCTTCCTGTCCACTTAGCAATTACCTCTTTAGGTTCAGATAATTGACTTGCATCTGAATTATAAATGGAGGGAGAAGCAGGACGGAAAGTCTAATTTATCCATTTGCATGTTTGTGTTCTGATTCAAACACTATTTTAAAAACAAATGTGTGACACAAATACATCACATACTTGGCATTTGACATCATATTGATGTTGGACTTGCAGGATAGTTAATACAGTTATGCCTATAAAATAATTTCATGCACATGTATTATCTATGAATATTAATAAATCTAGCTAGTTCACTGTAGGCATCAGTAGACTATTGCTATCCGTGTTTCTCTCAAAATTATTTTAAGAAGATAAGTTGCTTATAAGTTGATGCTCATCAATGAGGCTCCTTGTGCAAGGGCAGGTCAGATTATGTAGAGAGAAAACAACAGGAACAGTTTATGCCATGAAGAAGCTGAAGAAGTCTGAGATGCTTCGAAGAGGACAGGTAATTCTTATCAACTTACAAAGTTCTATCCAACATGGATATAGTCCATTGATCAAGCCTTGTGAGTGTTGCTGATTGCAATGGCCTAGCTATAATTTCTCTTAAATTGGCTTGTACCATCCTTGTGCCACACCGTTGAGCTCTAGCAAGCAGGTATTAGCAACATACTTCATTTGTTGACTTCAAACTCATTGTGGAGCTCTTATTTGAATGTAGACCTATGCTGGAGAGATTGAGATTGTCCTTATATACTTTTCTCATCCATGTACTAATCTCTTCTAGTTAATGCTATTCAGGGTTTCAACTATGACTGACCTCTATAGACAGATCACCTTGACTATTTCTGTTGGTCAAAAGATGGTTCAGGGGATATCCTTCAGCGTGTGACAGATTCAGTTTACTAATCTGTGTGGGGATGACATGTTTGAGATTTTTGCTTCTTATTCTCAGATTTGCTCTTGCTATTGCAGGTGGAGCATGTTAAGGCAGAGAGGAATTTACTTGCAGAGGTGGATAGTAACTGCATCGTGAAGTTGTATTGTTCATTTCAAGATGAGGAGTATCTGTACTTGATTATGGAGTACTTGCCAGGAGGGGACATGATGACACTGCTCATGCGCAAAGACACATTGACGGAAGACGAAGCCCGCTTCTATGTTGGACAGTGTGTCCTGGCTATAGAGTCCATTCATAAACACAACTACATACACAGGTGCTTGAATATTGTGTGCACATTTTGTATCTAACAGTATTGCGTGTTGGAAATGAGCAAGTAATTGCTGAACTACTGTGCTGAATGTTATCACTCCTAGAATGCCTATGACTCTTTAAGTTTGTTTATGTTGTTTTGTTTTTCCGTTTTTTGGAGGGACACTTTTCAACTTATCAAAATTAAGGACGCCTTTGAAGGGAGACTAGGCTTTAGCAATGCTCCTACAATTTGTTGAGAGTATCAAGCTTCACTTAGTCTCCCTGTCTAGCTCAGTACTTTTCAAACCTCCTGAATTGTATATCATTTCCATGTTACATGGTTTTCTGAAAATTAGCCCTCCTTGTGCAACAGGGATATAAAACCGGACAACTTGCTTCTAGATAAGGATGGGCACATGAAGTTATCCGACTTTGGTCTCTGTAAACCTCTAGATTGCACAAATCTTCCTGCTTTACAAGAGATGGAACGGGGTCAAGATTTGGCAAGGGATCCACAAGACTTAAATAGATATCAGAGGTCTGCTGCGTCTCCTGTACCAAGACGAACACAGCAAGAGCAGCTTCTCCACTGGCAAAGAAATAGACGAATGCTGGTCTCTTTCTCCACCTCCTCCTTTCTTCTTTAGAACTTTTCTGCTCAATGTTTTCATTGGTACCATATTGCACTGCCCCATCAAATCATCCTATGAGAAGTGCATGATTGTAGCAGTTGCATGATGGCATGACTATCGCTTGGAGAGGAAGCCAGAAAACATGTTTACAATCAAGAGAGCAGATTTGACATATTCCAACTAGAATATTGGCCTCAGACAGAGGCTTTTGTGGACTTCATATCACAATATGGAATCCATTTAGTTGGTCTGGTTTATGAAGGCAAGGTGTTTTCACTCCAGGCTTCAGGCTTGGGATGCAATACATGCATGATATATAGCATAAGTTTCTCCAATGGCTACTGTGGATGGCTTTAATACAAAATATTTTTCTCTGCAACTCAAGCATAAACCTGAGCTATGAACCTGAGTTACAAGTTGCTATTGAGGGATACACCTCCAATACAGTTGCTATTATAAAGTTAGCAATTGTATTGTACATGCCTTGTATTTCAGCAAATAAAGTGTACACCAGATCTTTCACTAGCCTGTCTTCAAACATGGGACCCATTATATATGAGATGACGTATCATTAAACCCTATGAAGAAAATCGTGATGAAATGCAAGCAGCAGAAACTTTGGTTCTTACATGTAATGAAGTATTGTTAAGGCTTACAAAACCTTAGATCTGGCGGTACCTCATATTTCATCTTCTATCTTTGTTATCTGGAGGGAGTATCTAGGAAATGGCTGCACGTTTAGTGCCTTTTCTGAGAGGTTCTGTTGATTTGTAACTGCTCAAGGAGAAGTTTGGACTTCATGCTTGCCAGACATTGCAAACAAAGCCCACAATTTAAAGTGCTGAGAGTTTTGAAATGTCAACCAGGACCTTTCATGATCCACACCTGCTTTTTCATACGTGCAGTAAAAAGTGTTAAACTTAACCACTACTTTTTCTTGCAGGCATACTCCACAGTTGGCACACCAGATTACATTGCTCCTGAGGTGTTGTTAAAGAAGGGCTATGGGATGGAATGTGATTGGTATGTATATGTGTGGTTATGTTGTTCCCTGGAATTTGTTTGAATTTGTATGGGGTGGTGATGTTCTTAAGTCCCAAATTCATTGAATTGCACTCTTACTCGTCAGTCTTGTCACGAGGCAATTGCTGCTGCCAGATATTTAGTGAGAATATTATTACTGTGTCCTACTTGCTCAAATATTATTGATGATGTTGCAGGTGGTCACTGGGAGCAATCATGTATGAAATGCTCGTTGGCTACCCCCCCTTCTACTCTGATGAACCTATGTTAACTTGTCGCAAGGTGAGGCAATTTTTTTTGTTCCTCACTGGATGTCTATATTATACTCAAACACAGCATCCTGAGAATTAGAGTATTGTTCTGATTTTCTACGATTGTGACACAGGGTAGCACCTTGATGACCAAGGGTTTTCAGTCCACTTGTGATGGCTCCTGATAATGTGTTGTTTCTCCACTCTAGGTTTTACTATGAAGGATCTCGCAGTATCTTAAATCATTGCCAGTAATATGTGAATTTTTTGTGCAAGCCATCACCAGACTTTGATTCTTATGCATATTGAAAATGTGTACTCACTATTAACCAGATTGTGAACTGGAGAACGCACCTGAAATTTCCTGAGGAGGCAAGGCTGACAGTAGAAGCCAAGGAGTTCATTAGTAGATTACTGTGCGATGTTGACCACCGCCTTGGCACAAGAGGGGTTGCTGAAATCAAGGTAGGTTGCCACCTCCTAGATTTATCATGACTTTCTCTTGCTTCTAGAATGGTGTCTAGAAGTCTGCTGGTGGTTGTTGTTGTCCAGATGTCCAGAGTTAGATGGGTATAGTCTGCAATAAGTTCACAGCAATACAATTTATTGAAAATTGGCTGGTGTACAGTTATGTAGTCAGTGTAGGACAGTATAACTTTTTCTTTTAGTTTGTTTGGCTCCTGTTTGTGCTGATGTAAGGTATGTTTGACATTAGCCCTAAAACGACATGGGTCTCAATATACGGCCGTATACACAATTTATACGGGTTTCACCAAGTTCATAAATCATATTTTATGTATTTATGTGTTTAAAACCTTGTTATATACATTGTCTTATGTCAAGGAGAGAATAAAAGTATACTCGTACTAGACATTGATGAACAAAATACAACACATGTATTTGCATTCAAGGGCATCCATGCTGTGTGTTTGAACTTGAATCTTCAGTAACATCAAAGTGTTTAACTTATTCAAATAGTGCACTTGAAGAATAAGATGATGTTATATAGGTTCACTTTTGAATCGATTAGCTTAAAATGAAAATATGAAGCTCAAATACGCTATTACTTGCTTGGAGAGGCCCAGTCTGGGCCTCTTAGATGCTTAGGGGTTAAGGTGATGTGGAGTTCTGATGTTTGAGTTCTACAGAATCATCCATGGTTCAGAGGTTTGCCTTGGGACAAGCTGTATGATATGGAGGCTGCTTTCAAACCAGAGGTCAAAGATGAGCTGGATACCCAAAACTTCGAAAAGTTTGAAGAGGTTTCTCACGAGCCCATCCTTCTGCACTTATTTACTGTAGTTCAATGGCTTTAGAATCCTAGTCATCTGTGGCTCCCTTGTTAATGATAGCATGTCACTTGTCTTTTTCTGCTATTTGCCATTGCCCTCTCAGATGGCACATATTGTCTAGTTGTTGCAATCATTATGTATAATGCAATTACATTGATTCCGACCAACAATTAGTGTCTTAATCAATGTGAATCTGCTCCGCAAGTGTTATTTGCTATCTCTGAAGTGATCAGGAATTGCGGAATACTCATTAAGAATCTGGTTATGGCAGAGTGGATCCCAGATGCCATCATCAACAAAACTAGGCCCATGGAAGAAGGTGCATATTCTACTTTAGTATGCCTTGTGTGCAGTTGAAGTAGCCTTGTATTTAGGGGCCTTGGTACAGGGCAGATTACTAGATTTTTCTGTGTCTCTTGAATGGGCATTGTAGTGAGCCAATTTCAGAGTTTCTTAAGTTATTCATGTTACTGTCTGAGGAGTAGTGTAAGAAGTTGGGCAATATGATATACTGACATCAAATTTTGGTGGTAACAGATGCTCCCATCGAAGGATGTCAATTTTGTGGGCTATACTTATAAGAATTTTGAGATTGTCCAAGATGCCAACGTTCCTGGAGTTGGTAAGCATATAACTTAATCACATCAGCCCAGATTGAAATAGCTGTGTACCATGTTCATGTTTACTTGTTAAATCTCATGACTAATCTCTTTGACACTATTTGAACCTATGTAATTCTCAAATTGGTTAGATTAGAGGTCCATTGGAGCTTATCATGACTTGAGAAGGGGTTTATACTAGCTTTTTATTTTTGTTCTCATGTGCATATTGAAATTGCCACCTGAGTTCTGCCTCTATGCTTCAATGCCCTCGACTCTTCAAAGTTTACATACTCATGTTGAAACTCATCTTTGATTAACAGCTGAGCTGAAGAAAAAGGAAAAAGGGAAAAGGCCTTCAATCAAGACATTGTTTGGTGAGTTTCCTACCCTTAAAGAACTAATTATAGAGATCTCATCTGGAACCCCATATTTCACACTTTTTCTGGTGCTTTGTTTATTCAGTCACTTTGAATTGAAGATTGCAAAGATGTGGTTTTCTGGCATCTATTACCCATGTCGGAGTCTCCTTTTATCCATTGTCCAAGTTCATCACCAAATTAGATGAGAGGCTGGATTGTGAACATGCCGCTATTATGAGTGACGTTGTCTTGATTGACATTTGTGGTAAAAGGTAGCACATGGGTGTGTGTGTGTGTGTGTGTGTGTGTGTGTCTCTGTTATTCTGTCTTTTGCTGACTGGATGTAGCTTAGGTAGAGTTCAAGATCATTTGTGGACTCAACATTTTCTTGTGGTATACATATGCAGATCCGAATGGAGGTTCCAATGGCCACATTCAAGGCAGCTTCCTGTGTCACTTACCCACTCCTATTGAGGTTTCCGAAAGTCCTGAAACATCACCATCTGGCAGCATTTCATCACCTCCCCACACGAGTTTATACAAACCACCACCACCAATGTATCCATATCAAGTCAAGTCAAGCCATAGTTAGCTTCTGTCCCCCTACCCTAACCCCCCCCCCCCTCCACCACCCCCACCCCCCCTTTTTTTTAAACTTCTTTCTTTATTCCTTTCATTCATTATAGCATTGCTCAAATCCCTGACCTTACATGCCGGTTTGCTTGTACTTTGGATCTGCCTGTTGGTACCCCATTGTTTTCAAATGGCAGGCCTCAGCACTGGTGCGTTTCGAAACTTTGCTGATTATCTAATGTAAGCAGGTAGATGTAAATGGTTTGGCGTCTAGGTACACACAGGTATACACATGCTCTTTTAAGTTGATTCAATTTAAGTGGTCTCTGCTCTTTGAAGTCATGGTCAGGACCAATAAATAAAGTGCATCAAGAAATAGGTGCAGGCACTACTGAACTTCACCTCCCTGGTTTGAAGTAAAATTGTGTATATTCCCTTTTCCGAGTTTCGGGAGGTCCTTTGCAGCTCTTGCTTTTCCATGTATGTTACTCATCAATTGCAATGTATTTTACTTGGCATCATTTTGCTGTTATAACACATACTTATCATTTGATTTACATGTAGAGCTCACTCTCCTAAAGCTTGCGGCAACCCTGCAACTATAGTCTGCATTGCCTAATTTGCAGGAGTTTTAAGTCTTTTTTTCTTTCTTTCTTTCAAGGATGCCTGTTCATTGGGGTATTGTGGACCACAAGTGACAAAACAACTAACGGTTACTCCAGAAGCACTGCATCTCACGCAAAGAATGGGTTATAAATTTAGATGGGTAATGCAAATGGATAGCCCTATATGATCACAATGGGTTTTGGAAATTTTGACTTGGTAATTTACTTCCAAAAAATAGACAAAGTGTTACAAATGGTTGTGACCCCCATAACCTTCAAGGTCGAAGTGGTATATATTGGACTTATGAGCGTTGTATAGAGCTGTTTAAGACTACATGCAGCTGTTTGTAGTTGGTCACCAATTCTATTTATATGATTGTAATGTTTGGAAAGTAGGAAGTAACTAAGCCCAGAGGATCTCTCAAAAGAGCATCAAATGTAGGCATCTGCATTTGATGCTCTTTCTCTAGTAAAGGCTGTGAAACTACACTGAATATGATATTTAGTGTCGTATGGTATTTAATGTCATTATGGTAACTTTTTGGATGACACTTCTTATGAATAAGTGAACAATTACTGTCATGGATAATGGATGAGTTCATCCATTGGCCAAAACCCTACCTTCTCTTGTCAGCAACTTGTGATGAAGTATTGTCATGGATGATTGAAATTTGGATGAGAATTCACTTGGTAAGTGACAGTAATTGCAACATGTAAATCTATAATCCCCCGAAAACATTTACAAGGAATGACAAATAATGTTGGGTTTACATTTAGTGTTGGTGACACTATACTGCGGTTTACGATTAGTATTGAGCAAGACAATTAGAATTGGTGACACTAAGTATCATATTTAGTGTACCTATACTATATTTATGTTTTTAGGTGGTACATTTACGAGGATAGATTGATGGGTCTTTAAGAAAGGCATAAAGAGGACGACCCAATGGACAAGCGGCAGTCGAGGTTTTAAACTACGGTAGTTGTTAATCTAAAATATTTCTTAAGGTCATAAAGCGGGGGGAAAAGATGTTGGATCCAAAAAGCAAGGTTCACCTTTCACCTTTAGTTTACATGCCTTTATGTATGTTATGGTTGTTGGTAAGTGTAAATTCCGTGAATTCAAAGGGTAGGGTGCAGCTAGTAGTGTTACTTCACCCCTAAATGCCTAAGAGGAAGCAATCAACCAAAATGAGAGTGTTTTTCAAAGGTTTGGGTAGGCTAATTATGTTTAAATACCCAAATTTTCTAGGTTGTTGTGGGCTTTATGTTTTGAGATGTGTGGGAGTTTGTTTTTTTGGGGATGTGGCGAAGTCTTAGGATGTGGAAGTTTTCAAAGCCTCACCGATTAGGAAATGTAGTGCATTTGCCACCCCCCGCGCCGGTTGGTATAGGGGGTTTAAGGTGTAAAATGTTGGGGCCACATCTACCTCTGATTTTGGAATTTATGTGCCATTTTAAATTTTTTATTTTTGGTTTTTAAAAATATTCTTTGTGAAACATTCATCATTGGGATTTTGATTTTGAAGACCACAAGTACATACATACATACATACATACATACATACATACATACATACATATATATATATATCAAAAGATTGGGACTTGATTTGACAATGTCCACTATCCATAACAAGGGCCCCCAAAAATTCGAAAGGTGGCATTTATGGGAGTTGTAACTTGCACGTGGTTGATAATTCTAGTACCTCTATACCGGTCTAATCTTGAACTCAATACATGCCCAAGAAGTATGGAGCTCAACAAGAAATCAAGGTGAAAAAATCTCCGTTTTTTTGACACCTCATTACACAAACCTTAAAATATCCGACTTGGAGATACTTGGATGGTTTTGAATTGTTTTAAGATAGTTCTCAACAACATGTTCTAAACATGTGTATAATTGTTGTGTTTCTTTCAATATGTATTGTACATATGTTCATTTTGAGGCTTGGGACATGGTGTTATCATCCCTTACAATTTAGAGCTTATACAATGTTTTTGGGCATGTCAGTTTTCATTTCAACTGCGTGGATGTAATTTCAACTTTGAGTGGATGTAATTTAAGTTCATAATTTTTTTCCTTGTACCACAAAAAAACATACTTTTCATCTCAAGTCATCTCAAATTTCAAACACGCCCTTTGCCCTTTAAGGATTAATGGATGAAAGGAGGTCAAACTTCCATATGGTTGGTGGTCCACATCTTTGCCATGCAACTCTTTGGCCTCCAACAATGACTACAATTCCATTCTAGTGTGGAGGTACTAGGTTGTGTGTGGCAATGCGGTTTATGGATAGAGGGGTGCCCTTTTTGGCTTGTCCACTTGAAAAGGAGATTACCATGCCCACTTTACATCACCTTGAACATCCTAACTTTCCGGAACATTCTTCACATGATTTTGTGATATTTTGTTAGGTTCTTTCAAGTATGAATGAGCAGTGTACGGGGAGTACTGAGGTTTAGTTACGAGCTAGCTGAATTTTTTTGGAGATTTCCGAATGAGTTTGCAATGATTGGGATGAAGTACCGATGTAAAATTGTTGAGGTCGGAAATCGACCAGTTCAAGGGCGAATAGACTAGCAATATGGCCAGTTGAGGCATCATAGTTTGGGATATTTACCAAGAGTAATTATTTTAGTTTAGGCAAGTGGCCGAAGGGACTAGGGACAACTAAGCGGTTGGTTCTCCCTGTTCATTGATGCACCCTGGATCCATACATTTTTCAAAGCCTACATCCTTGGCCCCAATATGGTGGGGGCTTGGCAAGGTTCAACTCCTTCCAGGGATATTTGGGATTTCTTTCAACACATATTCACCCCCTTAAAAGCATAACACCAATTTCATTTTATAAAATAAAATAAAAACAAAAAACCCCGACTTACTATACATAACTTCGGAAACATACCAAAGTAAAATTTAGAAACTACAAAAATTACCAAATGGTAAAGGTAAATGTAAGAATTTAACTAAGAAAAAAATTGGCTTTCGGTAGCTTCCGAGTAAAAAGATAAAAAATACAAACCTCTTTATAAAAGGTAAGAAATGTACCGATTTTTGCATAGAACTCCCCAGACTGTGTGAATGAGAACATGTCATGTTTGTGGAGCCACTAAAATATTTATTTGTTTCTCCTTCCTTTGTTATTTATTTAGTTCTCTCTCTCTCTCTCTCTCACACACACACACACACACACACACACTTCATATACATATATACATATACATATACATATACATATATAGGGAATTGTTAAATTGACCACGTAGTTTGTTAAAACAACCACAAAGATGCATTGCGCAGTCACATGACTTGTCATGCTTTGATTCTTCATCGCACACATGAAATGGAGTAAGGTATCAATTTTGTGTTAGAATTGATAAAACTTGGCCAACTTGGATAACAAGTCATAGCCTAGTCGACACCTTACATATTGATTGTAGTCGTTTAACCAGTGTGGTTGATTTAACAATCCCCTATATACATAAAATAAAAGAATCAAGATAAGGTATGTAAAGGACCAGTGATTCAAAAACGGCTTTAGTCTTCATAACAAGCAACCTAAAAGATGTGCCAATGCAAAATAAAGTAAGTGGGCCTAATTTGGTTACTTATCTTGATAGAAGACCTATGATCGTGGTTAATTACGAAGAAGAAAATGGACATACAAAAGACACGTGTTTAAAAGAGATTGGATTACGTGCTCAATTTTTGGTCATTGTTATAATTTTGGTATGAATTTTGGAAAAGTGGGAGAGAGGAGGGGGGTTAGATGATCATTTAAGAAAACAAATAATCTCAAATTACGTTGATAATGATTGAGATTTTCACATAAGCTTCAAAAGCTATATGAACATAACCATTACGACATCAATTGGGTTGGTAATCATCAATTGGCTTGTATAGGTCACAACTTTGGTATCTAGAAGAAGTGGGTGCCATCTAGCAAAGTTGGTAACCATTTTAGAGCCTTGTGTCTACCTTAGTGCTGATGACAAGTGAGCCAAAGGCAACAACAAAAACTAGCCCACCACATTTTCACATGCAAATTAGATCAATAATAATAATAATATACAATGTCAGGCAATCCGATGTGAGTTTGAGCCCGTTGGCCCTACCCTGTTCAAGGATCCCCTTGGTGCAGGGTGGGGTTTATTGCCTACCTTGCGGTGGGTGGGCTCTTGATTTTTCCGTCAAGTAGAGGGAAGATTTCATAGCCGGGAATTGAATAGCCAACCCCTCCGTTCGGATTTGGGTACCTCTCCACAGGGATTGCACGTCACGTCACGTCACATTTTGTGACAGCGACGTGACGGCTGACCAAAAAACGTCACGTCCGCGGGGGGGTAAATCCGGCAGTTACCCCAGGGGTAAACTGACGCGGTCAACCCCCTGGTCGACTGCTAAGTCGACTGCAAAAAAAAATTAAAAAATTCCAAAAAAAATTCTGGACCGTCAGATCTTCTTGGCAAGAAGATCTGACGGTCCAGAATTTTTTTTGGAATTTTTTAATTTTTTTTGGCAGTCGATTGCTAATTCGACTGCTATTTGCAGTCGACTTAGCAGTCGACTGCAAAAAAATTAAAAAATTCTGGACCGTCAGATCTTCTTGCCAAGAAGATCTGACGGTCCAGAATTTTTTTTGGAATTTTTTATTTTTTATTTTTTTGCAGTCGACTGCTAGGTCGACTGCTATTTGCAGTCGTTTGCTAAGTCGACTGCAAAAAATTACTTTTGCAGTCGACCAAGACCAGTCGACTAGCTGGTCGACTGCTAAAAGCAGTCGACTTCAAGGAAAACCTAAAAAAAAAAAATCAAAAAATTCTAAAAAAATTCATGGACCGTTAGATCTTCAATCCAAGAAGATCTAACGGTTCAGATTTTTTAATGGATTTTTTTTAATTTTTTTAATTTTTGTTTTCTGAAGTCGACTGCTCGTAGCAGTCGACTAGAGCAGTCGTCCAAAAAAGTTAAAAAAAAGTTACAAAAAATTGGTACAGTAACTTTTTTTTACCACGTCAGTGCGCGTCACGCCCCGACGTGACGTGACGTGACGGCGTCACGTCATTTGTGACGCGACGTGACGCAAAAAGGCCGCGTCACGTCCATTTGCACATCCCTGCCTCTCCATTGTCATCCGGTAGTTTAGGGTCATCTCGGACCCAAATTGGATCAACATCAAAGCGTGGGACAAAATTGGCACTTCAAATTGGACAAATGGGATAAAGTGGTGAACTCGTTACTCTATTGGATAGTACAAGTAATCCACACGATTAATAATGTTACGGAGACCTTCTAAGTTGCACCAAAGAACACCATGAGCTCCCCAATCAAGTAAGGTATGTGGCCCTAATAAGGACACCACCAAAGCGGACAAGTTTGTTACATTGATGTCGTTCCCAATGTGGGCACCTACAACCCCACATGTATACATATTTGACGCAAAAATGTAACAACATCTCATTCTTGATAACAATTGAACTTGTAAAGTTATGTGGCCCTTATTGTGGGCGCTATTCAACTTCACATGTTATTTTGACTATTGGACTGGATTGGATTGGGGATTGTCTCATCTAGGTTAGCATTTGTGAATCACAAAGATTGTCATTTCAAGTTTCAAGATTAGAGTTGAGATGCAAAAGTTATAAGAAGTCAAAGTGAAGATTTTCTAATGTTGGTCACACAAGTGAATTCCACAGGGAGGTCACTCCATTGTAAAGTTGAACAACCATGAGAACAAAAAATATGTAAAAAAATGTAAAAAATGCAAAAAATGTACATAAAGCATCACCAAAATGGGTCAAAATTTTATCAATTTTTTTTCATGAGTAGATATACACGGTATCCATTACATAGTAAAAAATGGTGACTAAATTTGATGATTTTTTCTTAATTTTTAATTTTTATAAAACATACTGTTTCTAACTAGAATGACGCAGAATTGAACTAAAAAATACTACAAAAATGAAGATGACAAAAAATTTCAAAAATATATAAAAAAGATACTATCAATGGTTATGTGTATGTAGAAAAATATCATAAATTTTAAAACACTACAAGGAGAACACGAAAAAATGACTGGGGTTTCTAACTAAATCCGGTAGTAAAGTAAACAGATGACTAACATCGTTTCTAGTCCGAAACCTGGTCATGTCGGACAAGTCGTTTCAGACAAAATGACTACAGTCATATCGGACAGGTTTTGTTCCCAATGAAGCGTTCCCCATGGGGTTTTGGGACCTCGTTTTGGGCCGCCCCTCAACGCCCCGTCGTTTCTCACTATATCTAGTTATTAATGTGTGACCATATATAGTCATGTGTAGTAATGTCATTCGATTGGAATTAGTCATCACTACAAGACTGTAATTAATGATGTTTTGTATTTGCATGACTACACGGTGTTCTCTGGGATTGTTAATTTGTGATGTGCATTTGTTCATTAACAACTGGTTTTAGTCATATTGCAACAAATAACAGTCACATTATACATGATTTCTTCCAAAATGTAGATTCATTTGAAGCTTTACATTTTGAGAGGCTGGTTTATATTTTTTGTGCAGTAGTATTTGTTTTAATTTAGGCCATTATATGTAGTCATTATTTGTAGCCGTTATGTGTAGTCATTATGTGTAGTCATTTAGGTCATTATATGTAGTCATAATGTTTGTCAAGGGGCTCAATGGTTATCAATATCATCGGATTTTACGCTTTTGCTCTGTACATGCTGACTACACATTGTCATCATTGACAAACATTTTGCGCACCAACATATTGGAAAACGTAGTCATCATATTTGATCACCTTACAACATGTGACTAAGCATAGTCAATGTATTTCAATATTGCACTACAATACATGAATATTTGCTCATTTGCAATGATTGCATATGGTCTTCGCATATGACTACAAATAGTGACATTTTGAAACAACATTGCGTTTTGCATTACAACTTTTCTTCTATAAGGAAACTAGGCGTAGTCATCAATAAGGATTACTTCACTACATCGCATGACTGGACATTGAGTTCCATGATGTACTGTCATATAAACATTGCATTCAAACATAGCATATCATAGCACGACTGTTAATGGTGATTGCCATGACTTGGTAGACTGTACAAACTGAATGTGTTTCGTCGATATATTCATAAAATTCACTACAACAAATGACAAAACATAGTCAATGCCTTGTCAGAAATCCAGTGGGAGACATTGCACATCTACGTCTCGTCTACAAAGCAAAATCTCACACCTCTTTGCGGTTTCCTATTGCACACAACCACCCTATATCCAATGTATATTTGGTATACTTAACTACAGCTGCACACATGCTGGGCGTAAGAACTCGGTAGGCCACATGATGAAGTTCCCCACAGCTTCCCCAATCTTCCGTATGGGTGGGTCATCCATTTCCACACTCACAAAAAGTACATACTCATCGTCGACGTTTTTATTTACCTCCACGGATACACACCCTTGGTAAATAGGAGCTCCGTGCACCATTCCTCCTTCAAGGTTCATCACCGTCCCGTGTGCAACTAATTTACCTTCCTCACCCACCCCATATCCCATAATCTCCACAACATCCGATACTGAGAATATGTAGGGCGATGCCTCAATCTCTATGACTGCCTGCACTTGTCAAGAACACATGAATCAAAAACTTACGAATGCCACATGCATGAAGCCCATGGTTCAAAACGGAAAGCAATAGAAAAGGTCTAAGTTCGGTTAATATGTTTATATTTTTAGAGGTTCCTCCCTCATGTTGCCTACGGCTGTCAACTGCGTCGGCCATTTTCCCGGTTCCTATATTCCCTTTCGGAGGTTTGTGTTGCGCAATCTTCGTCCGTGGCCTCTTCTGCTCCTGTGCAGCTGCCCTTAGTTTAGTTGGACTTACCTGACTTCCTCCTGCAATTTGGAGTTTCTCAACCTCCGAAATTCGGGCTCTCTTTCTTCGACCTTTTCGAAGCTCCTCCTGCAAAGATATTCTGTCCTCTTCTTTTCCATCATCCTTCTCCTTTGTGGCTACTCCCTCGCTCTTCTTTTCAGGTTCGATTGTAGTTTTCACCCCATTCTGTAAGAATTTTTGTTCGCTCATTGTTATTTCATACAAATCAACCTTTGCCTCTAAGAATAAAAATGACTCATTTTTTCGGGTATACTTTGCATTTAGCTCCGCCAACATGACTACTACTAGTCATTACTTTTAGGGAGTGACTAATGCTAGTCATTATATCTCCAATATGACTACTTGGAGTCCTTGCATTTCCAAAATGAGGATTGGGAGTCTTTGCATTTCTGAACATGACTACAACTAGTCGAAACGTTGCAGATCATCACTAATACTAGTTATTATATTATCAAACATTACAACTGCAAGAGTATTCGTGGGTCCACGTTCTAAAGAAAAGTTTCTCACGTTACTATCTCCTTGCACTGCTCCAATGGTCTTCTCCAAGGTTTCTAAGTTGTCAAATCCTCCTATCTTCTCTTGTGCGCTCTCCGTGCTCTCGACCCCTCCAGTATTCTCCGGCGCTGTGGATATGTCCTCCAGCCCTTCAATGTCCTCCTTCGCATTGTTCAAGTTTTCCACCCCTCCGATGTCTTCTTTTACGGTGTCCAAGGTCTTCACCCCTCCAATGTCCTCCCTCGCAATGTCCAAGGTCTCCACCCTTGCAATATTGTCCTCCACGGTTTGTATGCTCCCCACATTCCCGATTTTAAGAGCTGCCATGATGAGTTTGATACTCTCCTCCAACCCTAACATCCGCTTGTGCAGGTCACGATTCTCACCTACGTTCGAGACGCGACTTGAAGGAGAGTCAAGGTCCATTCCAGCTCCTCCTCGGGCTCCGGAGGACATGTGGCTCGTGCCTGCCCGCCGTTTTCCCTCCTCCCTCCGCGGTTGAAGGTCTGCTTCAAACTCTGACCCTGTTGGCGCCCTCTCCAAGTCTGAGCTCTGTGTTCATTCATTTTTTCCCAGCCTTGCATTAGTTTTGATTGCATATTGATACAATGAATTTAAAAAAAACATATTCACATGAAAACTAAATAGTTCAGATGTTACCAAGTTGGTTGTTAAGTCATCTTCGCTGCGGCCCAACAACAACGATCTCTTCGCCGATGCGCGATTTGTCTTCAACCGCTCTGCCTCTTTCACCTTGCGGTCCTCCGATATCAACCTGGACAAATTTACCCAGTGGTCCTGCCGAATGTGTTTCGGTTTAGCCTTGCTTGCTTGCAATGCCTTCTTGAGTTGGTAGCGCTTGATTTTTAGTTGCCCTTTCAAAGTTGAATGGAAGGCTTCCTCTGTGACTCTCCCCAAACCTCCCTCGTATTCAAATGTATTGTCCACTCGTTGCTTTATGTTTAACAACATAGAGGTCTTATGTGCATTGTAGTTGTCCTCACTAAAGTCCACGTCATGTGAATGCCCCCTCAGACATGTCAACCACAAGGATCGATTCTGGCCACAGGGATTACTTTTCATGTCGACGTCTACGGAGTACCTCTTCTTGCCACGCTGCTCCCTCTCAACAACCTCGTCTTGTTGTTGTTTGGATATCCGACGTCTCCGACTGCGTTGTTCGGATGCATAACTCCGAAGTGGCGCATCCCTGCAAGCACTTGCACCTCCGAGTGACCCTTGAGCATGTTGTGCACTTTGAATTTGCAACAAAGCACGCTTCGCGGTTAGGAGCTCTACCTCCAGCTCCGCCATTTGCACTTGCAGAGGCTTGGCTGCTCCTTTCACTCCATCACTGAGATCGTCACCTGCAAGGTTATCAACGGCAGAAGAGGGAATGACCAAATCATCGACTCCGACATCCTCCTCCAAGTAGTCGTGGGCAGTGTCGTCCTCCTCAAACGTGCCCTCCGCCACTCTCGTACGTTTTTGTGCATCAACCTTATTTGATATTTGTGATGGGGGTTTGGGCGCCTTGAACCCTGAAGCTCTACGGTCCCTTCTCTTCTCCCAAATTCGGGGCTCAGTTGTTATGCGCTCTCCCTGCATCCCGAGTAAGTGACACACTTCAGCACTTATGCTAGTGACGAATTCAATGTGAATTAGTTTTGCTAGTAACAAAATCGGTGATAATGACTAGTGGAAGTCATATCGTTGGTGACAATGACTAGTGGTAGTCATATCGTTGGTGACAATGACCAATGCAATGCACAATGTGAAAGACTTGACTACCGCTAGTCATATAGTTCCTGAGAATGACTGCTCTTAAAGGCATGAACTAAGGAACTGGAGTTATGTGTGAAGGATATGTACCTTTGCATGCAGTTGATGAATCGGACTTGTTGGGCGCTCCTCCTCGGACTCTGTCTTTTGCGAATTCTCCTCTTCCACACCCCCCTCCGTGCGAGCTCCATCCTTCCCTGCTTTGGCATTTGCTCTAGTCACCCGACCTCTAGGAAGAGGTTCGCAATGTGATGTGGAGGGCTTGCGATTGGGCACCCGCCCTCCCCTGCTCGGAAGAAGGACGTCCCTGCAGTCCGAAAACCATGTCAGACAACAGGCATTCCTGCCATTTTCCCCGCATTGCAAGTGCAATTTTGAATAAGTAAAGGGTTTAGGATACGCACTTGCTGGTACCAATGTGTTGCGGAACTGTTGTCATTTTAGATGCTAGTTTAGCTACGCCCAACTCAGAGAAAACCGCTAAATTCCGCCTTATTCGTTGTTGCCTTTGAGCCTCGTATGCATTGGGCTCCTCTTCCGCACCTCTCTGTCCACTTCGAGCTCCAGTGTCCTCATCGCTGCTATCATCGTTGTCGCTGTCATCGTGGCTGGGGGTGGCGGACGATTCAACCTCGGTGCTCTCCTCATTGCTAACCTCTCCTCTAGCCATGTGTAAACTAAAACCCCATGGCCCATAATGCGTGACAACAGACAACCAAATGTCACCACATATGTCACTTAATGCTGGTTTTGGAGCTTCCCAGCCTCAAACCTATGAATTTATATTGCAAGCCTCAACCAATGCGTAACCATGGAAGTGACTTTGGGAAGAGTCACTCTGATCAAGTCTATGCAATATCACTCACCCGGGTTGCAACTTAAAGTGCAGGTGCAACATGATTGTTTACAAGTGTGCGAATCACACCTGCACTCTCTCAAGTGCCAAACCAACCTTTACATCAATAAAGAAATATTGCATGAAACAAGGTTTGGGGTTGCCAAGAACAGAAGACAAATGTAGTTTCTGAAATTGACACCAATTGCGAGACACACCTTATGTACCGCTGTGGAGAATGGCCACAGAGTTCTCCTCTATTACTGCAAAAGATTTTCATCACATTAAGAAGACATGAATTTAAAGATATCGGAAATTTTACACAACTTCAGGCTTGCACACAACGATCAGCAACAAGGAACTAACCAGTCATAAATGAATCTGATGTACACATGATTCTTGTAATTTGACTTCTGGTCATACATGTGGAGCACAATACACTGAGCTTAACCGGGCTACAATATAAGGAACACAAGAGAAGGGTGTCCGGAACCATGAAATTATCATATAAAGGGCCACTTATAAAGGAAGCCATGCGTCCTAAAGAAAAGTCAACAAAGTTTTATGGAGTCATTTATTTGCTTACCCAGTAAGATCGAGATACACTAAAAATCCTCCTTTAAATTGAGGTATTTACCATCACGAAAGATGACAACCTGCATGCACAAGTATCCCTTGATTTAGTCAAAGAGGAGTTCACTAAAAAAAAGTCAAACACAGAAACATAAAAACATAACTTGAATTGCACTGCCTACTTGTGGTGCTCTGCCTACTTGTGGTGCTCTGCCTACTTGTAGTGCAGATGAAGATCCAGTAATATGCTCCGGGAGCCCGACCTCTAGGTAAAATTTGAGTGCAATAAATTACATCACTTAGGGTTCCTTTACACTGGATGTGGTTGTGGTTTACTATCTCTTTGAGCCTATTTCCTTGAAAAACCATAAAAAATGTTAGCAAAACAATTGCGGAACACAAGACAAATTAAGTTTTTTAGATTGTCACCATTTAATTGACACACCTTATATGGCGTTGTGAGTATGCACACCCACATAACACCCACATACTTTAGGTCCTCATAGTGCAACCCTCTTCAAGAGGACCTCTCATTCCCCTAGTGCAATCATCACAAGGTTGCATGTAACATTCAGAGGCCCAAAAACATGTCACTTCTCTAAGGACGTAAATGCCTTGTTTTGGTGTTTTTCCTTTTGCTAAACCTTTCTGGCTCCCCTTCTCCACATGCGAGTGCCTGCAAAATGAAATGGAATTTGAATACCAGCATTGACACAATCTTACATAACTGCTGTTGTATCAGAACGTTATGTAGCAATCAGCTTAACTGCATTACTTCCATTGAACTTCAACAAGAGATGTTGAGAACAAGTCAGGCACATGAGATGAGCATTGGAACAAGTTAGAATTTGTTTGTAAGAGTCTGTATGGATCAAACATAAATAGGTCAGTCTTCTGCTCACCTACACGCTTCATACAACGCCTCGAGATTATGGTTAGCTTCAGTATTTTGTTTTTTACTGTAGCCTGGGCAGTCTGGAAGCGTAAAGTAGTCAAGGACAACCAATGAAGAATGAAATCTCGATGAGCATATATCAACTTAAACTAATCACATGGAACATAAGTCCCTAATGATTTTAACATTGAACAAAACAGAGCAGACTATGACACTCTTCCAAAGAATGTCGTAAAGGATATTGCCTTGTATTATTGGTAAAATAAATGGTTCCAACTGCACAGACCACAAGTTATGAACCACCAACATATCAGTACAACTCAGTGAAAGACAAGAAGGCATAATCTCCAAATGGAATAAGAAGGACGAGAGCTAATGAAGAATCTTGGAAAGTTATTTACCTTCAAGTCAATCAACTGCTCTAGCAGATAATGATTCCACAAAAACCTTTGTTCAACCTGAAAAGATTAAAATAAACAAATTACATCAGCTTATGAGTAGCACGGTTAACCTGAGAACCTCTCAGGCATCATCATCTTGCCTTGAGGACTCTCATGTTGAGGCCTAGTCTAAGGACTTTAAATCCTTCTGTTCTACATACATGGAAAAGTGCTACTTTTAAACATCATTCGCAGGTGACCTTCTCACTCTTTAAAAGAACAATTCTACCAAGTGTAGTCCACCTTACTCAAAGGCTAAATTTGGCCATAGCACACTTCACAAGTCACCAGGGCCCAGCAAGATAAAAATTCTACAAGAACATTGTAGGATTCTCAGAAGACATTGTACCTGTTTCCAGAGAGGCAGGTGTTTCAGATCAGTTCCATGTGTCTTCTGGGCACTGCAAGCAGACACGGCCATCATATAACACTCTTTGTCCAAAATCCCAATATAAGAACATTCATGCCATTCTGCTGTTGCCACTCATAACCTGGACACCATTGTGCTTCAAGCAGTTTACACAGCCATACTTATATGTGGCATGGGATATACAGGCTTATGGATATTCGTAATATATCTCTAACAACATCATATTGATGAATGTCAAGTTATTTAGTTACTGAAGGCAAAAATAAAATAGAAAGTGGTCGGCATTGTACAAACCTACACTTCCAGAGATGCAAAAGCCAATGATGTTAGACACCAAATAGACATACTTACGTCTTCGTCTGGCCAAAGTTGTGCCACCTTTTTTTCATTTTAGAAGCACAAGCTATCATCCTGAGGTAACTCTGATCTGGCAAGTGACCCCGTTTTCTTGTCCTAAGTGAACCTCTTGCCTTGATTATTGATCTCAGCAAATAAATGCTCTTACTGCAAGTTTACAGGCACGAATATGTACCATTAAGGGCTTGGGCAGTACTTAGAAGGGACGTATGGCTGCAGACTTAGGACTGTTTTGAGGGCCTACACTTTAACATCCTGATCCTCTTCGTTTCTCTTGATGATTTCTAGCATTAAACTATTTATCTACTTTGTTACCACAACAACTATCAACCTAGATTAGATTTAGAACTAGGTCGCTTCCAGTAGCTACTAACAAAGTCACTTGCATTACAATATGAATTTTATGCCAAACATCAAGATGTATCTGTCAATGAGCCAGCCCTTTGTAAAATTAAATGAAGAAATCTGCACTCACTTCAGAGTCAAATCTACATCATATGAGAAATAAAGACCGGGAGTAGTCTCCACAACTTTGAGCAGACTCAGAAAGTGAGCTTCATCCCGCTTTCGCACAAGTACTACCAACTGCAAATGATGAAGTACCACTCTGCCTGCCGATGGCTCCAAGTGCAGTAAAACAATACCAATGATCAGAATCGGTAGCCATGTTCCAAAAATCCATAACTAATTACTGTGACAATGAGGCACCCTTCAGGTTCTTGAATAGACATGACATGGCTAAAACACATGGAAAATGTTTGCTATATCTGAAACCATATCTAAGCTCCACTCCCCAACAAGATAAACCTCCAAGGTGAGCACTTCCTTGTTAAACCGTCTGGAAGAATGCACATAAGCCAAATAGGCAGCTCATTTGAATACGTTAAAAGACTAGTTCAAATAGCTGCTGGACACTTTGCACTCACGTGACATGAAGGTCATCTTGAAGTACAAGTTGACAACATACCTCGTCTGCACTAGCATCCTGCAAATTCTGATTGCAAGAGAGAAACTTCAATGCAGTAACTTGAAAGACGAGTGATCCATGGTGCTCTCCCACTTCCTTTCTCCCTGTTATTACAAGATAGTATGCACCTGCTCGGATCACAAGATCACAGTTGTAAGCAAGACTAAGAATCCTCAGACAAGTTCAAACTATGTTCAAACCCAGCAATACCATTCATGCAGACATCCTACACCGGGCTTGCAGGAGCATGATGTTTCAACATCATACTTTTTAAATTTCATCATGGGGAAAACTACACTTCAAGTAGGGCAGTCATCATATGTCTTCATTGGCACATAAGAAGGCTCCACGAATTGACAGATATAGGAGGTTACCTGCCAGCAACCTGATGACACCAGCAATACCATAAACCTTTTCTGGGTGCACTATTCGATCATCACAAGAACTAGGCACAACTCCTGCACAAAAAACCAGAAAATACAGAGACCTCAGCTGGAACAAGTCCTTACCAGTGAATGCCAATTTCAAATCAACTTGATCAACAAGTGATATGAGTAAGGGTAGAGGAATTATTTGACATTTCAGCACGATGATTGTGCAAAAGAAAAATAGCTAAAAGTCAGTGGGTGTTATTCAGTTACTTCTCTTTATCAGACACCTATATTTTGAGTGGTATGTGGATAGGTGTGGATCTCATAATAGACACCAAAAAACCATCATGTGTCTTGAAGGGATTCTTCTAAATATGAGGTTCACACATTGACACAAATGAGATACTGGTGCAAATTCATTCTCTGTTCGGTAGAGTCATACAAGAACGCTGCAACTGACCTCGAACAATGACTGCACAAGTTATATGTTCATTCCGAAACTGTCATATGCTGAAGTCATGTGAAGAATATGCGAATTCAGGGAGCACAACAGCTTCACATAACCTTGCACAATGTAACAACTGAGATTCTTAGGCACCATCGGCCCTTCCTGTGACGAGGTTGGACTATTGATACGGTCTTCATTTCTTAGCAACTTCGATTATGCCTGGAATTCAAATCCAACAAAAAAGATATACTAACCATGATGAACTTGACTGTGCACCTGATCCCACCCCATAAGTGGCTACACAGATCAAAAGCGACTTACCGGGTACACTTACACCGCATTTCTGATTGGTACAAATTTCTGATTGATGCACAAATTTCAGCTAGTCTCGCAATAACAGACGGCGGGAGAAGACTTAAATTTGAAGTGTCTCATTGGTCACAATCCCACTAACTTCGACAACAAAGTGTATGCAAGGTTCACAAGGGAAGCAGACGACTACTAAGTGAACAAAATTCACATGAGTGCAACAAATTTGCCAAAGGTGACACAGAGGAGACTTCATGTCCTTTGACTAAGAAAAAGTGGCGAACTACAATCAAAAGCGACAGAGACAGTCGCGGTATCATAGTTACAGCTGTGTTGATGAGATCAGATCTAATGTATCAAGGAGAGTGAGTCGGATCAAAAATTAAAAATCTCATGGGTTCGAGGCACCACTGCAAGCTACGGAGGATGGTAACTAGGGATTTGGGTGTCCAGCGGCGGGAAGGTCTTGTGCCCGGAGGCGGATCGTAGACTCAAATCATCCAGAGAAAGGTTTGAAGCAAAGGAGGGCATTCCTACTGCGGGACTCAAGATCACTTCACAGGCATTCAAACAACAGATCTCACCTCAAAAAACGAAAAGCCAGAGATGCGCACCTGTGAGCGGATCGACGCGCAAGCATTAGGATCTCAAAACAAAGCAAGGAGCAGGTGCGCATCACTTCGTGGCAGGGCTTCCGCCACCCTCTTCGTCCTCACACTGCAAGGCGCCGCAATGAGTTGATCCCCTCCACACCCTCGGCACCCCTGCCGTGAATCCCTAATTTTACGGGTTGCCCGGTGCGCACCGGGCACAATGGGCACCCCCATTCAAAATAAATTATTTTTGACCACTTAAACCCTTCTTGGTTTTTTTGGGTTTTGATGGCGTTGCCCGAAGGCAGCCCGGAGTGGTCGGGGCAGCCCATCTCCCAAAATCCAAAAAAACCCCTTCCCCCCTTTTTTCCTTCTTCTCTTCTTCCTCATTTTTCTTTGCTATCTTCTTCGTGGACAACTCCGACCTTGCAAGTGTGAATGGCTACATGCAAGTGCATTCTCACCCCCTAATAGCCTTTATTCTTTGTGAATCATGCATGGCCTGCTTGAAATTTGAGGCGCACAACAGGGTTCACGCTGCGTGTTCGAGGTGGTCCGCCTTGCACGCAACTGCGAGCACACAAGGTGGAGCACCGTGCAGGATTTCTCTTCAATGCAAGGTTATAGGTTGGTAGTTCTGAATGACTACATGCAGTCATCCTTCGAGGAGTACAATGATTGATTGTAGTCATACTTGTTGCACATTGTTTGTCACTAATCCTAGTCAGAGACCGCTCACGATTCCACATTGACACCTTTTTTTGGTGACTACGTTGGGGGGACTCATAGTCGCATATCCTCTATCCTGCACCAAGACATGTCACGAGTTCAGTTGCTTTGCAAGCTGTGAAATGCTGTCATGATGAAACCATGGAGAATCCAAAAGTCATTTATGGGTATGTGTGTGTCCTTCACAGGGTGAACGAGGGGGCGAAAAACACTCAACGCCCTATACAAGTGCACAGAGGAGGCTGACAATGGATCTGGATTCACGACAAGTTTTACTGTAGCTGCATTTATGGGACATGGAGGAAAAAGAGGCAGACCGGCAACATCTTGCAAGTTATGCATGCCCTTGCAAGAAATGCATGGGTGCAAAAGTGTTGTTACGGAAAACCATCCGGAAACATCTGCGAGAATATGGTCGAGATCCGGAATTCAAGAAATCAATCTTGGTATGTATGGTGGACTCCACTGATAGTTTTGTCATTTTTGGTGATTATGTTCATGGGATGCTTCTCAGTAGCTTACGATACTGCATTCTAACATGTAGGAAACGAGGAGACCCTATGTACATGCCGCAACCACTGCTGCTTTGCACTCCCTAATGTACAGTGCATGTGAGAGAGACTCCAATGCAACCAAATGTAGTCACTGTTTTTAATATGGTGCAACCAGATGACAAACGGTAGTCATAGGTTTTCACTTCATGACTAGAAGTTGTGATCACAAAAGGGCAAGCAGAAGTTGATATGAGAATTTGCAAATGGCTCAAGTGCAAATGTGCTTCCTGGTGTGGATGTGTACATTTATACTGACACATATAATGCAATCCTCATTTGTGTTGTAATGTTTGAAGTCCGAAATTGTGTCCGAAAGTGAGGAAGAATGCGAGGACGACATCCGTCGTAGACAGCTGGTGGAGAATTCGGAACACGTCGTAAGCGAAGACGAAGATATTGAGGTTGTGAGAATGGTGACGGAGTGTCTCGCAAGGTACAACAATTATGCAGAATCCAATTATGCAGAGTCGAATGATGGAATTAACGATGGAGAAGATGCCCCCGCCATAGGAGGGGATGCGTGTGAGGAGGAGGACCTCACGGATGTCCTACATGAATCAAAAATTCCTTTATACGAGGGTGCACGATCAACGCGCCTAGTGGCAGTATTGCTTCTTCTTGATTGCTTCACAGTGTTTGGGGTGTCTAATGCTTGTGCGGATGAAATTTTGAAGGTAGTGAGTGAACTTCTTCCACCGGGTAACAATTTACCAAGGTCAAATTATGAAGGGAAAAAATTCCTACGAATGTTGGGGCTGTCATATGACTCCATCCACGCTTGTAGAAATGGATGTTGTCTCTTCCGCAAGCATTTGGCAGATGCATTGTACTGCCCTAAATGTGGGCAAATGCGGTACACATCGGAGAACAGTAAAAGGGCTGTGAAGGTCTTAAGGCATTTCCCATTGATACCCCGTCTACAACGCATGTATCGTTGTTCACGCCTTGCGGAGTTGAGCAAATGGCATGCAACAAGGAGAGGTTGGGAAGGGAATATGGAATGTGTGCCGGACTGTAAAGCATGGAAACACGTAGACGCTATGTATCCCGAGTTTGGATCTTCAGAGAGGAATATACGACTTGGCATGGCCCTAGATGGTGTGAACCCATTCTCAACCCAATCATTGAGTCACTCCACTTGGCCGGTTGTGCTTTTAAATTACAACCTCCCACCGTGGTTGGTGACGAAACGATTTTTTTTGATGTTGGCTCTTTTAATTCCCGGAAAAGAGAGTGTGACATCGGAAAATATAGATGTGTACCTGGCACCCCTTATTGAAGAGTTGCAAGAGTTGTGGAGTGGTGTCGATGCCGTCGATGTTTCCGGCGAACATGGACACCGCAATTTCAAACTTAAGGCCATCTTGATGTGGTGCATTCACGATTATCCAGCGTATGGTCTTGTATCCGGACAAGTGACAAAGGGTTACAAAGGATGCACGGAGTGTGGACCCAATGTGACAACACGCCGATCTGCAGCGCTTGGGAAAAATCTTTTTTTGGGACACCGGAGGTACTTGAGTATGAGTCATCCATACCGAGCACAAGGGAGGGCATTTGATGGCACAAAAGAGTGGAGAGCACCACCATGCCCATTAACCGGTCAGGACATAATGCGGCATGCTCAAGGAAGGGAAATGTGGCTAAATGCCTCGAGGGACAACAAACCAGGAGGAGAGAACGATCCAGTACATCAGACAGGAGTGAAGAGGTTGTCTGCCCTATATGCTCTCCCGTATTGGCAGGTCAGTGATAGGTACTCTATGCAAATCTTATGTAGTATATGAAAAAACTACTATTTGTAGACATTATGTGTGTATGTAATGACTACATGTTTTCACGATGACTGTTAGCAGTCATCATTTCGAAGAAGATGTTGAAACAAACACATGGAATGTGGTGAAAGGAGCACTGATTTATGAACTAACGAGGTGTCGTGAATGTGCCAGTATCTCTTGATCCGGCACGTTCTGGACGCAATGCACTGCGAAAAAAATCTCTGCGAAAACATCATAAAGACAATATGGGGTATAAAAGACACACTAAAAGTACGACTAGACATGAAAGAAGCGAACATAAGGCCGGAGCTTCATCCCGTGGAGGATGGTAGAAGTGGATTGACGTTGCTACCAACAGCTTCATACGTGATGAGCAAGTCAGAGAAGACAATGTTCATACAGAATATTCGCGAGCTGAAGACTCCGAGTAATTATGTAGGACAATTATCAAAGAGGATCACCGCAGATGGAGAGTTACGGGGCCTGAAATCCCATGACTACCACATTTTGATGCAACAGATTATGCCATTATGTTTGCGAACACTACTAACAAAGGAAGTTCGAGTGGCAATCATACGCATATGCAGGGTCTTCACACGTCTTTGTGCGAAGTCGGTGGACCAGTCAACAATGGACGAGTTGTTGGAGGAAACAACAACAACGATGTGCATGTTAGAAAAAGTGTTTCCGCCGTCTTTCTTTGATGTGATGTCTCATATGCCAATTCACTTAGTCCAACAGCTGCAAGTTTGTGGACCAGTTCACACACGATGGATGTACCCGGTTGAACGGTACTTGAAAACATTGAAAGGTTACGTACGGCAACGCGCGCAACCGGAGGGCTCCATGGCAAGAGGTTACATCATGGACGAGGCGCTTGGTTTTTGTACAGAGTACATGCAGAATTGTGATGTGACGGCTCGTCGTGTATGGGACAACACCGAAGAGCCCAGCATGAATTCTGAACTTTTAGAAGGCAAGGGAAGACGCCGAGTACTGACAGGAGACTTACAACATTGGGTTCACGAGTTTGTCATAAACAACGCTGACATACTGCAAGACTACATGGAGTAAGAACTTTGGCACCGTACATGTTTCATAGTCATATGAAAGCCGAGAAGCACTATGTGTAGTGACAGTGTTGCAGAAGATGACTAGATATGTTTTATTCCTTGTAGTTAAGTAGAAGTGTTAGGAAGAAAGGGGATAATTGTGCAACTAACTAGAGGTAATCGTGGACGGTGCAGAAGGTACACCTCCGATATGAGCAGAAGAGATCAAGCCAAACAGGGGAAAAAAAGGCAAAGGAAGGGACAACGTACTGAGGCTGGAAGCGATACTCGACATGTAACATTCATGGAGTGGCTACATGGCGCAGTGGATGAGGACATTGCGAGGGGGAATGTAGTGTCCGATGATGTGCGAGCATTGTTGTTGCCACCCTCAAGAATTGCAAAAGGTTACAGGTCAATGTATGCATACGGTAATCACATAAGAGTACGTGGAGCTGAAGTGGATTTGTCTACTTGTGACAGCGGTGTCGCCGCTACGTTTTTACAATCTTGTCGGTCTAGTAGTAGCGACAGGAATATGAGGACAACTAATCTAGAATATGTTGGATGGGTGGAGGAGATAATAAGCGTGGACTATGGAAAATTTGAGGTCGTTGTCTCGGGGAGATCACTCCATTGTAGAGTTGAACACCACGTGCGAACAAAGTTTGCTACCCCTATATTACATGTCATAAATAATTTTAAATTTTACAATATTTTTTCTACATATACACAACCATTGATGGTATCTTTTGTATATTTTTTTGAAATTTTTAGTCATATTCATTAATTGTAGCAATTTTTTTAGTTCAATTCTGCGTCATTCTAGTTAGAAACGGTATGTTTTATTAAAAAAATAAATCATCAAATTTAGTCACCATTTTTTACTATGTACCATGTACCATTTATATCTACTCATGAAAAAAAATTGATAAAATTGTGACCCATTTTGGTGATGATTTTTACATTTTTTACATTTTTTACATCTAAAATGATCGCACGTGGTTGTTCAACTCTACAATGGAGTGATCTCCCCGAGGTCGTTGTGTTGTATTGCACATGGGCACGAGCAAACAAGAGGGGCCCTCGCGCGACTATGAAATGCGATGAGTATGGTTTCACACTCTTCAAATTTGATCGGTTGATCCCTTATTCGGCGGACTCATTTGCATTTCCCCTTCATGTGCAACAAGTTTTTTTTGTGGATGATGCGGCGAATGATGGATGGAAAGTGGTTTTGCGGAGGGAGCCACGAGGATATAGAGTCATGTCAAGGGTGGATGGAGGACCAGATTTGCAAGCACTGCAAATAGGCAGGGACGCTGACCACCACGGTCTTGGCGACACAAGCATTGATTTTGACCGCTCATCTCAGGACCCTATGTTGGCGGGATGCACGGTTTTGACTGCCGAAGATGTCAGTAGGGCGTTGGAAGTTAGGGGAGAGGATCCACCTAGTCGAGACTAGGTTGTCGAACACTAGCAAGGGAGGTTGCTTGAAAAAGACACTCCCCACATGCATGTTTCGATCAATATGTACTAAATACAATATGTATGCTTATTTTTTTAAAAATAAAGTATGATGTACTTTATATTAAATAAAAGTCATGAGCTTTGCGAATGTGTTAAAAATCATGGTTGTATTGCAAGAAACACAACTAAACCACAAAAATGTCGCTGCCTACAGAACCACACAAAACCAGGGTCTCCCCACAAGGAGAAACACGGCAGTCATCCGAATGCCTCACACCAACCAATCGCTATTGGGACCTCAACACCATAGTCAGCTGGGTATCAGTTGTAGTCATATGGACTGGTATGACTACAATAATAACATATTACATTGGGAGAACATGTTCCCGAGACGTTCTCAGTTCCCGATAAATTATTGTCCGCTCTCACTATGATCATAGTCATATGATGACTAAAGTCATTTCTAGTCATCACATCGGTTCAACATGAGTACCATGAGTCCAATAGTCATATGTAGTCATATGGCCATAGTCATTTTTCCGTGTTCTCCTTGTAGTGAAATTATCTATGGCATATAATATAGGGGTAGCAAACTTTGTTCGCATGTGGTGTTCAACTTGACAATGGAGTGACCTCCCCGTGGTGAATTTGTAGCTTTGTTAACTATTGAGCTTATGTAGGTATACCAATTTGAACACATAGTGCAATCTTATCATAACATGTGTCTTCCTGGTGCTTGTTCTAAATTTCAAGCCTGGCATATTCCATTCAAATGTAGGTGCTCAATCAAAAGGAATGACTATGTAAGGCTCACAACTGGATGTAATTTGTTGAGGCATGTAAAAAGGGAAGCGGAAGTTATAGAGTTCTAATGTGACTCTTGCATCCTAGTTAATCGAGCATCAATCTCTTTGAGTGGATGTTTGAGATTAGAGTTATCTTTAAAAAGTCAAGAAAAGAAAAGAAAAGATAACGCCTGTAGCCCGGTACCGGCGTGACTAATGAGCCCGTTGACCCTATGCTGATCATGGGTGTCCAAGATGCAGCATGGGGTGTTATGCCTCTTATGAGGTGGGCTCTGTTGGTGAGCAATTTGCTCCATGTCATTAAGGTGGTGAGACAGGTTCTTGTTTGTTTTCAAGCTTTCTTTTATTCAGGATGAGGTATGTGAGATATTTGATGGCATTTTGGTGTATATTTTTCATGAGATTTTTGATGGCTGTTTTGGGGAGCTTAAGGTTGGTAAGTTTATTAATGGAGTGTTCGTGTATGGCGCCTCTGACTCCTGCTGTGATGGTAATGAGAGGGTTGGTTCTCCAACCATTGTTTTGTATGTCACTGATAAGAGGGTCGTATTTGGTGTGCTTATATGCGAGTGCTTGGTCCGGGTATCTATCATGACAATACGTGAATTCAATGAATTGGGTTGTGATTGCTGGGGATGGTGATATTGGTGTTCGGGTGTGGTTTGGGGCTCCAATTAGGCATAGTATGTCTGGTTTTAGTTTGGCGAGGCAATGGCATGTTGTTTGTTGGCATGTACATTTAAGAAGCCATTATGGGGTTGTTTGTTCAGGTGGTTTGTTGTTGAAGTTGCATGCGTTAGTGAATGTGAGGAAACGAGTGTTTTTGTTTGCTTGTAGGGTCTGGGTAATGTAGTGTACCGCTTTGTTGTGTCTTGCGATTCTCAGCCCTTTTAAGTATGGGTTTTCACATGTTGATAGTAGGTGGGGCCACGTGTCTCTGTCGTTGAGGTGGCATAATGTGCAGTTGGGGTTTTTATGGGTGAGGGGCCAGAATATGGTTTTCCGGTGGTTACCCATGTATTGTGCATATCTAAACTTAAGCGTTTGGGTGATTTGGGCGTCAGTCACGTTTTCATTTTTCCAGAAGTGGTTGGATAGTTTGTGGTGTATTTGGGTATTTGATAACCATTTGTCTACGTATGGATATTTATTTTTGGCAGCTGCAGATTCGCGGTTGCGGTGTTCTTTTGTTATAAATGTGTGTAAATTGCGGATGGCGCCATCGTGGGTAGTTGTGGGGCAGCTTGCTAGCCAATACGGGGTGGTGTGTGCTGTATGGATGTATGGGGTGTTGGTTGGTTTCTCTTTAAGTGTTCCTTCGTTGGCCAGTATGTCAGCTATTTCATTTCCTATGATACCCGAGTGTGCGCGTACTTTGTGTATGTGTATAGTGTGTGGGGTCCAATGTATATGTCGTACTATTGCTGCTATTAGTAGTTTGTCTGGGTGGTGATGTTGTGATGTCGGGTGTTGAATGTGGTTGTTGATTAGGAATAAGCTATTTAGGCTATCTGTGAATATGTGTGTGTTGAGTTGTGTGGGTTGTATGGATTTTATGGCAATTAGTAATGAATTTAGTTCGGCCCGAAGGATATTTTGGTATCCTGGAAGTCTTTCTGCTATTCGGGTGTTGTTGTTGGGACTATATATTCCCGAGCCTGCTGTGTTGCCTTCTATATTTCCATCAGAGTTTTTGGTGGGGGGGATGAAGGAGCCGTCCGTGTAGATGCATTGTTGTGGGTGGTATTTAAGGGGATGAATGTGGTTGTATTTGTCTGGTAGGAGTATCATAGGGGTATTTATCGGGGTTGGGGCAGTTGTTTTGGGGGCCTTTTTCCAGGTTTCGGAGATTTTGACGTGGTAATCTGTGGGTGTGGGTTTGATGGGGTGTGTGTCTATGCGTATATTAAGTAGTGTTTTAAGGAGGTGTTGAAATTCTGGTGGAGTTTGTAAATTCACTGTTGGGTTAGCTTGATTATGTATGCATATTATTGAAGTTAGGTTTGGTTCCGCATGTTGGTAATATTTGGGCCATTCTGGTGTGGGATCGTATCGCATGGCGTGGGGTGGTATGGTTACCATTACATGGATGTCTGCTTGTGTATTGATTGGGGGCTGTTGTGGTGTCCAATCATTGTGGTTGATTATAAGGATGGTGGTTGTGTTTGTGTCTTCTTTAGCTGCCATACGAGCCCAATGGATGGCTTCTAGGGACATGGTATGGTCTGTGGGGTATGCTAGGCCTATTCCTTGCCATCTAGTGGCTTTTGCAGGTCCCAGAGAGCCAAATATTATGTCTCGGGTGTGGGGTGAGTTGTATTGCATTAGTTGAATGGGGCATGTGAGCGGAGAGGAGTAGTATGAGTGTGTGATTTTAAAGGATTCTATTAATAGTTTGGTGATTCTTGGATGTAATGTGTGGTGGTTATTGTTGGGGTGTATGGTTTTGGGTTTTTTCTTAGGCAATATAGTTATGTATCTTTGTACGAGCCATAATATTTCAGTTTCAAAGTCTTGTGGTGGTGGTTGGAGGACATTGGTTAGGTGTTGGAGGTTTTTGTGGGAGTATTGGTTCCATAGCCAATGAAGTCTTTCTGTGGTGATGGTGGTCATGTAGTTTCCAGTTTGGTCGTATATATGAGATTCGGAGTCTTGTATTTGTACGGTTGGTTTGTTGGTTAGGATGTCTTTGTCTGGGTTGCATTCTTGTGTGGATATCCTAAGGTTGGTAATTCTTAATGGTGGATGTATGAATTTGTTGTCCTTTGTTTGGGTGTGGTTGAGGTATTTGTCGTAGACTTGGGTGGTTTTTTGTTTTAGGGCTGTCATATGGTATTGTGTTATGCGGAGTAGGTTGTGGTCTAGTAGTATGTTGTCGGGGTTTACAAGTTCTTCTTCTTTACGCCATTGTTGTGTGGGTCCTTGTGGGGTTTGCCATTGGCATAGGTATGTTTTTTTGATGGCTTGCGCTCCCCATTTATCCTTTCTAGTGGTGATTTTCTCCATGGTTATGGCTTGGATTGCTTGTCCTAGCATGGGTTGTAGTGGGGTGTTTGGGTGATGCTCTTCGATAGTGGGCGTACGTTGTGTTGGTTGTGGGTGATTGTTTTGGGGGGTGGAGCGTGTTTGAGGGGGGGGAGGGAAGATTGTGTGGGCTTGTTTTAGTGCCTCCTTGATGAGTTTGGGCGCATATTTGTGTTTGGTTCGGAATTCTTCCGGGGTGAGTATAGTGCCAGATTCTTTGTTTTGGATTTGTGGTAGTGTTGTGATGCCGTATGTGTATAGTTTGTCTAGGTAATGTTGGATTTTTGTTTTCGCATTGTCTGTGAGGTTGGCGTATGTAGGGTGGGTTTTCCATGCTTGTTCAATTTGAGTGTTTTTGATAGGGAATGCTCGGTTTGTAGTCGTGGCGTGTATTTCATATTCTCGTTCGAGCAGAAAGAGTGTTCTGGCGATGGGTGATCTAGTGCATGCTTGTTGTTTGAGCTTGGGGAGGTGTAATGATCCTCCGTATTTGGCGGTAATATATTTGGTTAGACCTTGGTAGATGACACCTAGCTGTCCTGGATCATTAAGGGCATGTAGTAATTGTTGACCTATGCAGTTTATATAGTCTGGGAGGAGTGAGGTCATATTTATGCCGAACTCTTCATGTGGAAAGTGAGTGAGGATGTTGGCTGTGCTTTTGGGTATGTTACAGATTTCCTTGGTGAGTTTACTAATTATTTTGTCCAGCTTTGTAATGTCTGGTTTCGAGAATGGGACTGCGTAGTAGGCATATGCGATCCGGGGTTTGATGACTGTGTTCAGGATTTTTAGTTTTTGTTTGAGGCTGGCCGGTGAGGTGGATAATAGTTTGCTTTGTTGTCTAGCTTTTTGGGTTGTAATTTCTTTTTGCAGGTTCCATTTGAGTGAGGGCATTAGGTGGATGCCAAGGTATATGTATGGTTCGTTTTGTGTGAGGGTGGGGAAGTTTTTTGATTTGTATGTGATGTTTTGTGATTGGATGTATGCTTTGAAGGTGCTTGGTTTAAGTTTGGATTTGTTGGGGCAACCCGTGATGGCGCATTTTGATAGGTTTAGATCCATGTGTGACCACTCGGCAAATTTTTGAAGTTTAAGTATTTGTGGTTGGATATGTTTTATGTTATCTGTAATTATTGCTAAGTCATCTGCGTATGCTGTGGTGGTGCACGTTGTGGGGGAGGTGTTGAAGTGATATCCCATGTTGTCTTGTTCTAACCATCTCAATAGTGGTTCTAAGAATATTATGAATAGGTAAGGGCTCAGTGTGTCCCCTTGTATGGTCCCTCTACTAATTTCTATTGGGGGTGTTGTTCCGAAAGAGGTTCCGGTGAAGGATGTGGTAGAGTTTTTATATATGTTTCCTACGATGTCAACGGCGTCTTCAGGGTAGCCTAGGTCCGCCATGATGGCGAGGAGTCTTGCGTGGTCGATGGAACCAAAGGCGTTTCGGAAATCTATGTATGTGAGGTATATGTCTTTATTGGTAAGTCTTGCGTCCTCGAGAGCTGCTATGATCATTTGGATTTGCCTAGAGGTGTTACGTTGTGGCCGGAATCCTTCCTGACTGAAGTGTAGTAATCTGTGTTGTTCTCCGTAGCTTGTGAGGAGGGTTGTTATGGTACTTGTGTATAGTTTGTATATTGTGTTGGCCAATGCAATAGGTCTATAGTTAGCGAGGTGGATGGGGTCGTCTTTTTTGTGCATGAGGATGGTTTTGCTGTGTTTCCAATAATTTGGGATTTCTTTTTGTTTGTAACACTGTTGGAAGAATAGAAATATAAGGTCATGGCATTGTGGAGGTAGTGTTTTGATTATGTCATTGGGTATGTTGTCCGGCCCGGGGGCTTTTCCTCGGGTTAATCTTTTGAGGCAATTGTCGTAGGTTGTGCGTGTGAAAAGGGTGCATATTTGTGTGTGTGGGTGACCTCTTTTCTCTAGTGTGAAGCCATTGGGCGTGTGCCAGGGGTATTTACGTACTGCACATGTGCAGGCATTGGGGTGGTCTGTGATGTCATCGCATAGTGGCGCTTGTCTTTGGAAGGAATTTTGTTGAGTGTGATATATTTCATTGGTTATGTCTATTGGGTTAGTTAGGATGTTGCCTTGTGAATTTTGTAGGCAGTCTAGGGAGCTATAATTGGCTGGGTGAAATATTCTTTTGTGGATGGTTTTGGGTTTGGTATTTAATAAGGCTCTGTATTTCTTGATGGCGGTTTTGCAGTTTATCGCAGTTTGTTTGGTGATGATTTTATGAGCTTCTGCTTTAGCATTTTTGCCTATGATGGCTAGGTCTTCTATCCATTTTTTGTGTTCCGTGGGGTTAGTAGGGAGGGGTGGAATGGTGGTATTACTTTTTATTAGGAGAGCTCTTATATCTGGGTTATTGTGGAGATGTGTGTGGGAGTTGTGGCAAGCAATCCGGATTGCTTTGCGGATGTTATGGTGTATCTTTAGCTGTCGTTTCCATAGTTTTTGTTGTTTTCTAGGTAGGAACCCTCCTTGTAGTTTGGCTCGGTTGGGTAGTATTGAGGGGGGTTGTGTCATGCATATCTGCTCTATACATTGACTGAGTGAGTTTATGATGTCTTGAAATTGACTTTGGGCATGTTCCCATTGTGTGTGGGTAAGTTGTTCATTTTGTAGTGTTTGTGTGAGGTTTGCTATGGTTAGGCTTTGTTTTTCTAGGAATGTGATTTGGAGTCTTTGGAGGTTTGTGGGGGGTATGGGGTATGTGATTTTAGGTGGGTTTGTGGGGGTTCTTGTTATTTTGGTGATTATACTGTTATGGGCTAGTTGTAGTTGGACAGGATAGTGGTCGGAGTTTTGGTGAAGGTCGGTGATTGTATGACATTGCATGTTATTGTGGTTAGGGTTGTTGGAGTAGAAGCCATCTATGAGGCTTGTGGAGGTGTAGTTGTGACCCCCTTGTCTTGTAAATGTGCTTGGGTTGGTGATCGTGTTTAGACCTGCATTTTGTGTGAATTGGGCCCATTCGTAGTCTTGTTGGTTGGGTGGGGAGGTTATACCATCTGTGGTTCTACCTGTTAGTAGTATATCTCTATTGAAGTCTCCTGCGAGTATAGTATGATGTTTTGGGTGTTTGGTAAGTAGGGCGAGGATTTGGTTTTGTATAACTTGTATGAGGTGTGTGTCTCGAGGGTGAGTAGGCATGTACATATTTAGGATGAGGATAGGTGTTATTGGTTTATTGTGGATGGCTATGGCTTGTAGGTATGGTGATATAGAGTTGGGGGTTGGGATTTTGGTGATGTTTTCGTTCGTGTATATTGATTTGGGTATCATTATGAGTACGCCCCCTCTTGCCTGGGTAGGTCCTGAGTATCTGTTCGGTTTGGGTGTTTCATTGTTGGAGTTGTTGTATATGATTTTGTAGTTTGGTAGTTTTTGGTCTATGTATGACGTGGATTTGTGTTTTTGGAGCTTGGTTTCTTGTATGAGGATGATGTGGGGGTCTGTGTGTGTTGTTTGTGTGAGTTCTTGGATGCCTGGTAGGCTGGTATTGATGTTTCCAGTGTTCCAGGTGATTAGTTTAAGGGTTGTGGATTGTTGGTGTGTTGTACTTGTGCTTCCGGTTGTGGTGTGGTGTGTGTGGACGTGGTTGGTAGTGTGATGGTAACCTCGTACTTTTTGTGTACATTTGATTATTTCTTGTAGTACTTTCTGTGGGAGATGTGGTAGGTCGTTTTTGAGGGTTTCCATGGTTATAGGCTCTCCTTGGGCAATTTGTTTGTTGATATGGGAATATGCGTCCGTTGTGGTGGATGGCTGTGTGGTTGGAGTGGGCCGAGTTTTTATGTATTGTGTCTTTGTATATATGTTGTTCGGTATTCTATGTAACCTTTTTAGGATGGTAAGGCATCTTGGATCTAATTTTTCCGCCATTTTTTGGTTACATACTTGTGGGATGGGGCTGTATGTTAGTATAAGGGCGTATATCTGGTGGTGTATGGGGTATTGTGAAAGGAGATGGCTTTGTTTGCGTAGGTGGGCTAGGTCGTGGATGTTGTTGTCATGAGTATTGTGGTTTAGATGGGGTGCGAAGAGTTCCTCGAGGTGGGCATAATGGGCTTTAAGTGTTAGTGTGTTTGGTATGAAGTATTGTTTTTGTCTTTGGTTGTATTCTATTGGGAGGTTTTTGAGAACATGTGATAGAGGGCCCGGATTTGTTTCTATGTCACCACATAGTATTATTATTGTGCTATTGTTCCATGTATAGTATTGTGTGGTTTTGATTCTTGGGATCTTGAGGTGTATGTGGGTAATGTAATAGAATTTGCCTATGTGGTGTGTGGTGTTTATGGGTGGAGTTGGAGTAGAGTTGTTTGTTTGTGGTGGGTATTGGGTGGGGTGTTGTGTGTTGTTTGGGTATGTGTGGTATGGAGAGGTGGTTGGCGATTTGTGGTTGGTTTGGTATATTTGTTGTTGGTGAGGGGTGTTATGGGCTTGTATGGAGATGAGGAGAATTATGGCTACTAGGATGGACGCATAGTATGTTTGATGGTTTGGTGTATGTCGTTGTGCGGGGTATTTGTGTTTTTGAGGGTCGTTTTTGTGTATATGCTTTGTCGTTGGGACTTTTTGATGTTCGTGTGTTGTGTATGTGGGGGAGGGGTTTTGAGTGTTTGAGAGACTTTGGTTTAGTCTCGGTGTTTGAGTGGAGGTGTTGGTTGTAGTTGTGTATGTTGCAGGGGTGATCCTTGTGGTGAGTGTGTTGTATATAACATTGAACACTTTATTTAAAAGGGAATGGAGAGTACATATCATATGTATGAGGACTTTAAATGGACACACTATGGTCTTTCTACTCATAAGGGTGTTGGTGATCTTTGTGGAGGCTTGATGAGGGGCTACGGAAGTGGTTGCCGGGGAATCCCGGGGGGGCTAGGTGATGTGCGTTGATGTCGCCCGCATGTGCATTGGCCAAGGACGTGCTCGGTGCTTGTGGGAGGCGTGCAATGTTGGCGTGGGGGGGTTCCGGCGAGGTGGCGGCTAAAGTTTGCATAATGTTGTGGATGCGGTTGTTAGATTGTTGGAACTCCATAGCCATGGCACTCATGATGTTGTGGATGTTCATCGCATGGGTTTTGAGTGTGTCCGTGGATGCTTCAATGCGTTTGTCGGTGTTGAGGTTGATGTTGTTGGTGAGCGTTGTGAGTTTCCCATCAACCGTCTCAACTAGTTCCTTGATGGTCTTGGTGAAGAACTTTTCCGATACTAGTGGCGAGGATGTGGCGGTGTTGCTCATAGCTTGGGCCTTTTGAGCGATGACTTCTCGGACGGGGGCTTGTGCTAGGCGTATAGCCGTTTGGTTGGGTTCGGTGCCGTCAATGCTTCCTTTGTGGGGGATGAAGTCGACACGCCGTCCGAGGATGTATGTTGATTTTCGGAGCCATTCCGTGTAGACCGCCGCATTAAGGCATTGGATGTGGCACCATCCCGCTTGCCGGTCATCTTCATGGTTGGATTTGTATCCGTATGTGATGCCGGTAATATTTTCTTCTCCAAAAAGTCTCTTGAGGGCTTTGGTGATGGTTGATTGGGATTCTCGTTGGGGGAGGTTGTTGGCGACTAAGGTGGTGCTAATTCTAAGCTCCGAGAGGTTGCCCGTGTCCTTGTCCTTGGTGATGCTCACCTTGAGGCGCTCAGAATGGTAGATTAAACCATTACTAAGGATGTCGTCTCTAGACTCTTCGGTGGTGAGGGTGATGAAGGCAAAATCCTTCTCCGTTTCCGACTTGGTGAGTGATAAGATTTCGACTTCCCGTCCGTCGTAGTAAGACTCCCGCATGAGGGTCCTCAATATGTCCACGGCCGTGTTGTTACGGAGAGTTTCGCCTTTGAGGTGGAGCCGCATGTTCTTTGCCTTTGTGATGAGTTCGAAGCCCTTTTCCACCTTGCCGATGATTCGTTCCCCGTCACCCATTGTCATGACGAATGCTCTCTCCCCTCGGAGGAGGGCTAAGCCATCTCTTTCCGGGTTTTGGAGATGAATCTTGATGAAACCGGCCCAATTTCGTGTAACCGTATTGATGTCTATGTCTATCGGGTTAGAGTATGCGGTGCCTAATGGTATATTCATGAGTCTCAACCGCTCCATACATGCGGCTTTGACCTCCCTTCGGCTAAGCATTTTGTATTCTCCATCGAACCGTATGGTGACATGGAATCCTTCGGTAAGCCCTGTGTCTTGAGAAATTTTCTCATACATGGGAATTTGCGTGAAGTGTAGATGTTGACCGGGTACCGCGTCCGGTCGTTCGGACGGGTATAGGGTTTGCTTGGTTCTTGGGAAGGCGCGCCGAAGTGTTCGAAATTCGTGGATTTCGTTGGTGGGCGTCCCGATGGTGGCGAATTCTTCATTGGTGCGGTTCTCCTTCAATTCCCTCTTGCCTCGTTGTATGGAGAGCGCCTCATGCATTTGGAATCCTAGCCACAATTGGCCAATCATGTCAATGCCTAAGGTGGCTATCCTTTTTGACCTTGTGTGTGTAGGCGGAGGTGTGTTCTTACTTGGAATTGTTGGTGTGGATGTTGCGGTGTATTCGTCGGCTTTCCTCCTTTTGTTGGTTTGGCTCTCCGAGACTTCTTCCAATCGAGGGTTGCGGTATTGGAGCGTTTGGGGGGTGCTTTCGGCGATGGGTGCGGACTTCCGTGGTGTTGCTTGTGCGGCTTGTATGGAGTTCCTCTCGAATGACACTTGGAGGGAACTACCTCCCTGTTCCGGTGACACGTTCTCTAGTTGTGCATCCATGTCGAGGTCCTCTTCGGGTTCAAGTGCGTGTGGGCGAGGTGGTTGATGTGGCGGCTGGGCTAATACTTGATGACGGAACTCCATGTATTGTTCATTGAGGGTGAGGGGCGACTGGTGTGTGGGCTGATCCATGATGAGGGGGGTTCGGGTCTTGAGGGTCGCTTCAACGCCTATCACAGTATATGGCCGTTGGGGGACGGTTGGTTGTCCCTTGGTGTTCCTCCTTCCTTCCTTTGTGGCCGCAGTCGGGTTGGGTGTCGGTTGCTTGTAGCTGCTGTTGTTGAACCTGTGGTCTGTCGTGGCTGGGGCGGCGTGCTGGGTTCGGAGTTTTTGTGGTGCCGGCTGTTTGGTGTCTGTGGTGCAGAGTGTTGGCTGCGGGGCGTTGTATTTAGTCGAGAGTGGTATCTTGTTGTTGTGTTGTAGTTGCTTGGGCGTGTGTGGACTGGGGGGGTGGGCAGTGGGTGGTTGTCTGGTAGTTTGCTTGTCTTGCCTGCAGATGCTATTGTGGTTAGTGCTCTGTGTGTTGTCAATATGGCATATGGATTGTGTGTGTAGGGATTTGATACTTACTTGTTGATTGTGTTGTGTCCTGTTGGTGATGTCGAGGCTGAGTTGTGGCTCGTTGCTGATCCAGTGTGTGGCGTGTGCAGGTGTTCGGTGTTGTGGAATCGCCTGGTGGGTGGAGCCGGTTGTGTGTCTTCGTCGTTTGGTGTCGTCTTTGGTTCTGTGGGCTCGACCTGTCTTCGGAGCTGGGAGTTCGGCTAGAGTTGGTGTAGCTCCGCAATGTTGGTGTCGTTGTGTACTAGGGGACGTTGTTGCTGTCGCTCCTATCTCTTCCTCTGCTGCGCACCTGCTATGTGGTTGGGTGTTGGGTGGGCTGCCTACTAATGTTGTCTTTGTGTTGCCTACGCTGCTCGGTGAAGGAGTCGTGTGTGGTGGGAGAGCTAGTGCTAAGTGCGAGAGGAGGAAAAATTCATATGTAGAGGGTGAAACACAATAAAAAGAAGAAGAAGACATGAGTTTCATACACTATTCCTATATAGCTTGCCTCTTCCGTGTTAAGACCAATAAACAAATTTAGGTTAAAATATTCTTCCTATTTTTGTCTTCACTGGTCTCAAGTCTAATCATTTCTATTGAAAACTTGTAAAATGAAGTTGGAGATGTCTTGGGAGCGGCGAGGAAACTATGAGGGTGGTGGAGTTGGCATGTCTTTATCCATAGTATTTGTTGGAATCATAGAGTTTTCAGCTAACACGCCAAAGACAAGATGCACCTCAAAATACTAGATGGTTGCTATGTCCTTTTATTATTGGAAAAATAGATTATAATTTAATTTTGGAACATTAGATTATTTTCACATTTTAACATATACAATATTTAGACCCAATACATTATATGAATGAGAATATGGGAAGACATTTGATGTGGTAGTTTTTTTTTTGATGTGTGTGCATGTTATTTTTTTGGGCCACTTTGAAAAGCAATCTTGTTATTTTTCTTGTTGCTTGGAGATATTACCCCCCCCCCCAAAAAAAATAAAATAAAATAAATAAATAAATATATATATATATATATATATATATATATATATGCTAAGGCGAAGAGAGAGAGAGAGAGAGAGAGATTTGCATTCTTGTGTTCACTTTTATGAAATAGGCAACATGTAAACATACACGCACACATTCTTTCAATAAAGTAGAAGTTGAAAGCACGGACACTTTATGGCGTAGTTTTAATGTTGGATTCTTGATGAAAATATGCACAACTTATGTGTTGTTTGTTATGAGTAACATGTATACAATGTTAACTCTATCATTTACATTTTGGCATCTCAAAGAACAACACAAAACTCCAAAAAAAGCCATAATAAGCAATAGCCAAGAAAATAATGAAACAATATGATTTTAGTATTAGTTTTATAAGTTTAGGATAATTTTATGTATTTTAGGGTTTTTGAGCACAAAAGAATGTAAATAAATAAATATAGTTTCCAATTTGTTGTTATGACATAATGGAACAAATTCTTGAAATCAAATCTTGCTATAGAGATTGGAAATAAGTTTTAAAATGGCATGTTATTGGCTAGATTCCAATTGCAATTGAAAGTGAATAAACTCAAATTTCAAAATGACTTTAGGGGGGTAAATTGTAAGGGCCTTTCACAAGTTGGAATGGAATAATATCTTGATGCAAATTATATTTGGAACCACAATTCAACAAGCTCCATGTGCTACAAATGATAGACAATGCAAGTTTGTGTGTAACAACCAAAAGTCAAAAAATGAGAATCTATGTCAAAACTTGAAGCAAATATGTGTTGCAAATGAATCCGATAGACTCTTAGATAGGACTATTCACTCCTTATAAACTATCCAAATGTGGAACCATGCCTCCAATATACATAATGATAGATAGTCCTTGAGCCGTTCTCGGGGGGGGGGAGGGGTCACTCCCTCTTTAATTAATGCATACACGTGTGCTCAGGACCTATTTATCGGGGGGCTATTTACCATGCAGAAAAAATTATAAGGGGTATGGTATTTTTCAAAATAAAGGTAAATGCTTGTATTTTAATACACCCTATTAGTAATTATAAAATTTTGGGAGAATCATCTTAAAATACCCTATTTTATTTATACTGCCAAAGAAAATTGGAAAGAAGATTGCAATTCAAACAATGCGCTGAAATTTTCCCTCCCAGCACGTAGGTAGAGAACATTAACTCCACATTGGATATGTTGGTTCAGTAACGTTCAAGCCAGCCAACCTATGAAGTCATCCATCCAAGCTTTTTCAATAGAAGATGACCTCTTTTCATCCACTAGCATAGACCCTACCCTAGACCCGCTACCCTTAGTAATTGTTTCCACGCTATTGTACATGTACTGACTAGATAAAAGAGGCCATTATATGTGATGGTATTTTACATGTAAACATGTTTCACTATTTTAAACCCCCTATATTCTATGTACATTTTTTTGCAAAGTTTATCTACAATGAATATATTAGATCCTATTTTTTATCGCACGTTGTTTCTACGATTTTCCGCCAGTGACCCCCCCGAAGAGCCGTTTGGTGATTGACCTCACAAAAGATGCAAAGGAGTGAAGGTTGTTGCTCATGATGACATGAATTCTGAAAGAATACAAGTGATTAAACACAACCCCAACCAAACCAAAAACATGAAAACCACGACATCCATGTAGGGATATTTGGAGTCAAAATCATTTGTGCAACTACTTTTCTTAGGTACATGGCAACACTCCTTTTTTTTGGGTTGCCTTTGAAGTTGACGTCAAAGTAGATGTGACAACATTGGGAACTTGGATACAAAACTCCCTCTTTTATACGACTACGACACTCGATAATGTGACATTTAGAATCTCCGTTTTGTCATATTAAAGAGGTAGTTAATACTAAAATTCCTTTCATTTATGTTATGTACACCTAAAATACATCCATTTTCACTTGGGAACTACTTGGGAACTTAACTTATCATTGGGAACTTAATGATAATTAGGGTTACTAGTGTAGAATGGACATGGTTAGGGTTAGGGTGGCCTCCTGCCTAGTATGTTGCTAAACGTCATGCATCATTGTTGTCTAGTTTCTTATTAGAGAACTCTTTATATTTTGGTGTTAATGAAATTATTAGTTTTCAAAAGTTAGTAGGGAATTTAGATAAGATGACAGTTGCTAACTTGGGTAGGCAACACCAGAGATCTTTGGACTCCTATTTCAAGAGCTCTTGAGAATATTTGTATTTGTTTGAAGTTACAAGTTATTATTTCATACCATCTATAGCATTGCTTAAACTCGTTGTATATATTTTTAAGCTCATATTACTTATGTTTTCGTTTTCCCTCAATAATACGACAACTTTACGCCATTTATCATATTAATGAGAAGACGACACCTCAATAATACGACTTTTTTTTGTGTTTCCCAAACGTGTCATACTAAAGAGCGAGAAAAGTATGCATTCAAACAAAGCGGTTATGCCATGCTTTCAATTTGGGATTGTGATTCAATTGAACATCCTTGCTTATGGGTACCAAACAGAGCCCTACATTGGGTGCCCATACCCATGCCCATGCCCAAACCCACCCATGCCCATGGGTTTTGGGTGGACATGGGTTCAATATTATTGAGCATGGGTGGGCATGGGTGGGCATGGGTGGGCAAGGGTTCGATATTATTGGGCATGGGTGGGCCAAGACTTGGTGTAGGCGGGTAATGCACATTACACAATTTTTGAATACATTGGCGGCAATTTTAATAGCATGGGTGGGCATGGGTGGGCATAGGTCGTTGCTGATGGGTATGGGTGGGCATGGGTACAAATTCGAAGGAAAATGTTGGGCTCTGGTACCAAACGACTCTATAGGATGAAAAGAATGGGTGATGAGTTGCACTAGTTGTGATCATCGGTTAATCACAAAATAATTTTCACACGCAAAAACTCAACAAATATGTTAGATTTGGCATGTCTATAAACAACAATTATTGATTCAAAAAGAATTGTTTGAATTTTAAAATGACATATGTGTGCAACAAAACTAATGACATCAAAACAATTCATGCTTATTGTTGTTAGTGAAAATGAAACAAAGTAATGCTTCTTCAATTCCGTGTTCCAATTAATATATGTTGTGATGGTGCTACAATCTCATTCTCATGTTGTTCCTTCTCAATTTGGGGAACTATTTTGGGCAATAGACACTATTTTCATGGTATTATTGGAAAAAAACTTTCATTGTTCGCGGAGTCCTTTATTTGATACATATTTCACTTAAGTAATACTTAAAAAGTCAAAATTTATTACACTAAATGTTTTATTGAATAAAATATTAGAACATATCTTTAACTTGACTTTAGAACTGATAGTTTTGTGATGAACCTACAAATTCAATTTCATGATGCAACTTAACTGTTAAGGTCAAATTGGCATATTTTTAAAATTACGATGAAGGATTCTCAATGCTCAAATGTTGTTTAATAAAAAAATTGAATTTATGAGATGCATAAAACATTTGGTAATCATTGGGTGGAGTATAAGGATCCAATTGACTTGATAGACCGTCCATCAAACATGGGAATCGGCTCATGTTGGCATCAAAAAGGCCAACAACAAGTGGATGAATGATCTTATTGAATGATGAAAAACATTCTTATGATCAAACTGATCTTTTGAAACAATATTGCATCAGCGTCTTTGACATATATCATAGACTTAGATACATCCAAGGGATGAAAAAATCTTCAACAACTTCATGATGAACGCTAGGGTTTTACATTTTATATATTATGATAGGTGTTGATTGTTATTCAAAAGCATAATTTTGTACTTATGTTAATAATTATATATGAATGTAAATTTCTTTATGTATACATATTGTCACATGTATTTTTATCATTGAAATTTTACATGTAATGCTTGATTTTACAAAAAATAAACATATATATATATATATATATATATATAAGGAGTTTTTAGAGTATGTTGCGAACACAGGTGGTTCTTGGTTTTTAATGAAAGGTGCACCCCTCGGGGCAACTTTATCACACACTTGTCTAAGAAACGATATATGCCGTACGTACTCAATAGGCTACATTTAGTAAGGTGAAAGATTAGAAAGTTTGGCGTAGTTTGAGAGAATGCCTTGGTGCAATTAAGTTATCAACTTCACACACACCATTATTGACAAGCTCGGGGCGATCATACCCCCCTTACATTTCATAACCACGTGCGATAAAAGTTTGTTACCCCATATTATATGCCATAGATAATTTTTTAAATTATGGTATTTTTCTACATATGCATAACCATTGATTTATATATATTTGAAATTTTTAGTCATCTTCATTTTTTTAGTAATTGGTTTGGTTCAATTCTGCGTCATTCTAGTTAGAAACGGTATGTTTTATATTAAAAAAAACAAATCATCAAATTTGGTTACCACTTTTTACTATGTAATAGATATCGTGTATATCTACTCACGAAAAAAAAATTGATAAAATTTTGACCCATTTTGGTGATGCTTTATGTAAAAAGTAGAATTTTTTTATCGCACGTGGTGTGAACTTGACAATGGAGTGCACGCCCCAGGTTGACAAGCAAAGTGGTAATGAATTGGCATGATAGCGATCTCAATTATGTATAGTTATAAAAGCAATCGTCATTGATGTTAAGCTTAGCCACATTGATATGTTTCAAAGCCTTCCACAATTATTGCCAATCTATCAAACATTGACCTTTTTTATTCACCCCCATATTGTTCACATTCAACAATAATTGGTCGTCTAGTCATAGCCTCTCCAAAACTAGTCCGTAGTGACTTCATTTCCACAATGCCAAAATTTATGTGTGTAGTCAATCACACCACAACATTTTTTGATCCACATCAACTATAAATATGAGCCTTACTTCTTAAGCATATTGTTTCAACTTCATGAGTGAGACTCAAGAAACCATTGAGTTCAACTTGTATATACATCATTTATTCTAAGCATCCACATTCTAAACTAAATGTGGACAACCGTAAATATGAACTCAACATTAAATATTGCTTATAACAAGTTGGTGTGTTCCACAAAAACAAAGTTGGTATTTAAAATAGGGTGCTTATATCTCGTGGATGTTTTTGTGCTCAATCTAAGATATGGCATTGATATTAAAGAATGTAGATACTTTGTTTGTTTGTTTGTTTGTTTTGTTTTTTTTGGTTTGTTTGTTTGTTTTGTGTGTGTGTGTGTGTGTGTGTGTGTGTGTGTGTTTTTTGTTTTTTTGTTTTTTTTTGAGACAGAAGGCCGACATGCCAACGCCAAAGCACATGAGGCAGTTGACCACATGGCAAGTTTTTGTCAAATAGAGAGGAGATTTCACAGCCGGGAATCGAACTGCCAACCTCTTCCTTGAGATTTGGGTATCCCTCCACCATCATCTAGTAGTTTAGGGTCGTCTCGGACCAACTTTGTTCGTATGTCATGTGGCACCATATTTCTCATTGGTGTGCAGAATACCATGCATGGACTAAGGTAGAAATACCATAAACCGTGAAAATAAGGTGATTCGCATTGAAGATATGGTCTTAAAATCATGAGATAATTTTCCAAGATAGAAGAGAAGGATTCATGAAGAATGATATTTTTAGTCCCTATAAAAAAATTCTACAATTTTTCAAAGTGGAAAGTTTGTCAAACCCCCTACTCGTTCACTAGATTCTCCTTACACCAAACACGGTAATGCTCATTTCCACATAGAACATCACCTAAACCGGTTAACTCATGAGTACATTAAACTATGATTGTTGGTAGTCAAACATGACTAAATTTGGCTAACCTGATTGTACACGCATATCAAGTTGCCAGCCTCGCAATGATCGGTTTCAGAAATGGCACTTCACTATTCTGACGGAAGTCTACTGCATGGGTAGAGGGTAGTTCATGGTTTATGATATTTCTACCTTACATAACTAACAAGAGAAGAGCAGACGACGAGCCGTGGGAGAGGTGAGTATCCACTTACTCTAGTAGTTGACTATCAGTTATAACTGATTAGTTCATGGACATAATTTGGGAATTGTAGATGATATTGTACCTCTACGGATGAAACATTGTGATCAATGTTGATGACCCTTATGTTCTTGGACAAGTAATTGGTCATATTGGCATGCGACATATCATGGCACTTGTGATAATGTTGGTATGATACTATTATATGTCTACTCTCACTCCAACCCTAAAAATTGATGTGGTTTAGTTTGTGTATTATTCATGCTATTCTAAAGTTTTGTGTGGGGTAGTATATTAAAGTTATCTTGAAAAGATTAGATAGAGGGTGAAACAAAAGAAAAAAATCATGAGTTTCAATTGGTGTTCATTGTTGTTTAGCTTTCCTCTCCTGCATTAGGACCTATGAATAGATGTAGGGTCAAAGAAATTTTGGAGTGTAGTTTAAAAGTATGGACCCACATGGGTGCACAACAGGGGTGTTAATTGTGCTTAGGGGTTATAAACTATACATAAGGTATGGGTGTTATTTGTTCTAGCTTTGTAATTATACTAGGCATATTATTCATATACTACTAGTTGTATTTCTACCTTTAGGCTCATGGTCAATTATAATGACGTGGGTAATCTACAAGAGGTCCAAATGAATATTTCTCCAATAAATGAGTTGAATGGTAATCCTATATTGTCCAAGGATAGGTTCACTAGAGTATGTTGTATGTCAAACCTAAAGTTCGACTATCTAGAGCCGGGGGTAACGATTACTCATTGAAATTGAGATGTCAAATGAAAGCTTTGAATGAAAGTTTTGACTTTAGACATATTTACATAGATTAGATATGCTTGGATTCATATCTTCTTGATGTTGTTGTGCTTGTAATGTAATTTCTAATTCAAGCAATTTTTATTGTAAGGTTTCCTAGTTACATAAAAGATTGTATGCTCAAAATGCTTGTCACATGCGCTTCTTCCTTTTGCCCTTTCCTTATAAAGTCATGCTATGGCCAATACCTCCTCTTGGGGTGCACTTAGTATAAATCTTGTAAACCATGTGTAAACAAGGAAAGGGTCCCACTTTATCTCAAAAAGCTTTTAAGAAAAACTACTTATAAAGACAAGGGGTTTTCAAGCACCCCCTCATAAAATAAGGTAGCAAGATTTCTAAAACAATCTCTAGTGGTAATAAATTAAGGAGGGTAGTAGAAAATATCCAAACTTGTATAGATGGGAGATAATACGAAGCGCTTAGGATCATGTCATAGGACAAAGTAGAGTGTGTGTTGTAAGGCAGATATTGGAGGTTATCAGGTGATTCCCTTAAGATGTTGTCTGGAATGGGGTAAGATTGGGCCAAGGTTTGGGTTTCACACATTGGAATTCTCCTCTTTCTGACACGTTGGGTGTTGAGAGTACATGCAAAATGTTAAGATTTAGGCAAATCATGAAACATTGGGGTTAACTGTAAAGTCACCAGAAGTGGAGACCAACTCAGGTTATTTGAGGGAATCTCCCATACTAACCACTTCCAATACTTGTGCCAGTGACTTTAAAAGAAGTTAGGGAAGGAAGTCGTTTTGCTCCATTCCAGGCCAACAAAAAGTTGAGAAAATCTTGAGTTTGATTCTCTTTGGGAAGTAGAGAAGTGGTGAGAGGAGTAAAGAGATGCATGTCCACCTAGGTGGCCCCCAAAAAGTATATTCTTAGATAAAAGATGTTACATAAAGATCAAACATATCACCGTCAAGAACTCACAGAAGCCCTCTAAGACTTTACGGTTACACTCAAAAAGGCATCACTAGGGGACTTCGACCCCTGTTCATCCCCATACTTTACAGTTAACTCTATTGTCTCCGCTTTCTTTCTGCTTCTTTTGGAATGAGAGGTTTGAGTGATGGATGTTGAGATTGTGTCCATGATGCCACGTGATCTTGGTGGAGGTTTGAGATTGGACACACTGGTTGGCATGAACCTTTATGTCTTCTTCATAATGTTTTAGACTATCTGCATGAAATTGGTGGCATGCTTGTGTTTGTTCTATTGTAGTTTGTTGACTTTTCATATGTATTGGTTTGACTTTTTAATGTTTATAAATAATTTGTGTTACTTGGTGGGCTCATGGAGTTGTACACAATAAATTATATGTAGACAAATTGTTATCTTTTAAGAAATTGTACAAATAAAATTATTTGAAATATACGATAGCAACCAAAAAAAACACAAAGAATATAATGAAATCAAACACCACATAAAAAGCTACAACTTGGAAGTTCCACAATTAGACTATTCCAATAGAATAGGCTTTGCTTGCATGTGGATCCATCATTTGACTAAGTGCAATTCTTATGAACCTCCCTCAAATTACATAGTTCCAAAGTTCATAAAGTATCATTTACTAGTTTTGAAGAAATTAGAATTACTAACAAATTTAATAAAACTTTATAAACTACAATTCATGTATGTAGAACATTATCTTGAATTTTACAATTCATCCAAAGATATTTTTTCAAGGATAATAGAATTATATATTGAATTTTTAAAATAGTAGTAAATGATAAAATATAGCCTAGTTTGACTCTAGGACGATAATTTATGGCAACAAAAGAACAAATAAAATTAAATAATAAATTAGTATTTCATATCAATTGATGTGCCATGTTTAACTTGTTCCTTCTTATTGAAATTTAAATTGATCATATTTTCAAAAAAATTGAGTTTTCATTTTCAGGTTTTTGATTTGGTGCTAATATTAAAACATGTAAGAAATTCTCATACAACTATAAAAATTATGACAACAAAAGTTAATACAACTAAATATAGTTGAGTATTTTACCAAACAAAACAAGCATTCTACTCTCTATTCTAAACCAAGAATTCCATTGATGGAAGAATTTATCTGTAAATACCTATTGTTGCTTTCACAATCAAATACACAATACCATTGATGTGACGAGCACCCAAAAGGAGGTAGGGGCAATGTGAAAACATACAAAATGATTGAGGAAAGGAGTTTTGAGCACCTTCGCAATGTCAACAAGTTTGCATATGCATGGATGAGATAAGGCAATGAGAAAATTATCATCCTAGTTTCATCCAATATTAGATGCTTATCCCACAAAGCCTAGTGACACTACCATACAAGTACAAGTGTCGTATATTTTCTAGAGGTCCTTCATACATGTACAAAACTACAAGCTACAATTTGTGTAGCATATGTATATGAAGTATGGCAAAGTTCAAATTGATACCCCTATTGTGCACTCAGGTATACCGTAGGTTGATAGTAGGTTGGGTAGATTTTGCCCAATAATTAATTAATTTCAAAAAGGGCTTAGGCAGTCCGTAAATCATTTCTAAAAATTAAGCTTAATTATTTTAAATTATTTATCGCCCAACCTACTATTAGCCTACGGTATTCATATGTGTTATGAAGGGTGCACCCACCGGGAAAGTCGTTTACTTACCTTTCAATGTATTGAATTGACAAATTATACCCAAATACTCATATTAACTATGTTTTAAGTAACTCTAGACTTATTCATGAGTTTTGAACAAATAGAAATTTTATTTGTGTACTTCTATCAACAAATTCTATGATAGAAATGACAACAACTATTCTCTAGATGTGGACTGCATCTCTCGTTGTAGCACGTGAAATTAGTTACATGCACATTGTATCATTTATGAAAAATGCATATCTAGAGGAAATATTTGATCATATTGCTTCTTAAAGCATGTCATAACATTATTAAGATCCATAATAGTGTTGATAGTATTCTGTGGAATATTCCATCATTTAGGCTGAATGTGAGGAATATTTCGCAAAATACTGTCAGTCCCACATAACATTGTTATGGATCTTAATAATGTTATGGTCTGATTGGGATTCTCATCATAATCTTCTAGTCTCATCCTCAAAAAAATTGTTGTGCAATGTGCACAACATACATTTAACTATGATCAATTTGCATGAGGCAAATATTTTTTGGAACATTTCTTTTCTAGACTTCAAAGACTTAGTGATAGGCCTGGTTATGGAAAAGAAAACAAGAAAATTGATATGCCCTTTGTGTTAGGATAAATTTATCACATGCAATGAAAGAATAGGCCCAATTTTATTTAAAATTATGGTTCCCGAACCATGAAGCCCTCCAATAGGTTCAACCCAAAGTTGCTACAAAGTTTGTGCATCATTAAATTCATACCTGGGGTGTGGACTCTTCATACCATGTACAAACTGATGTGAGTGCAATAAGGGGTATTATTTAAGGCATTAGTGTGCATATTATACATAAGGGAGAGGTGTTGTAAGTTTTCTCTAGTCTGTATTATAAAAAAAGGATGTTAGATTTTTTTGAAGCAAAGGTAGATGTGCAAAAGGGGGCCCTAAGGTTTAGAGTTTTTTTTGGACAATAGTTGTGTTAGTTTCATATAATTCACATTTTCATCCATTGTTGTCATATGTTAATGTTCCCCAATGACTATGGACCTGTCCATTCTTGTTAGGGTTTGCATTTGGGTTTTGAGTTTTTCCAAAGTGGAGGCTCTTGGAGCACTCATCAACTCCCTTGTGTTTTGCTCTCTGAATTGTGGCTAGGTTATTGTGCTCTTGACTCTATTTGTTTAATGCACTTGTGATGATAGGTTTGTTATAGATGGGTAGAATATGAGGAACCTATAGACCTAATGACCCAACCTTTGCATATGGGGATAGAGATATGTTGGTATCAAAACTCAAATGAGTCAAAGTGGGCTTATGATTTAACTGATTATATGATGATGATTTTAGATGCTATCATTTCCCTAGCTTCAAGGACATGTGTTTTCCTATGTATGAAAAATATGTTCAATGACTTTCTCATTGAAAAGTCCCATGTCTATTCATTTCATGATGTATATTTTGTGTATGGGTGGACTCTTCATACCACATTTGAACTACACATGAGTATAAGAAGAGGTATTATTTGAGGCCTGAGCATACATAGTATACATAACGGAGAGGTATTACATGTCTCTAGTCTACACATTTAAACAAGCTATTAAGAACTTTGAAATAAAGGTAGATGTACAAAAGGGGGCCCTAGGATTTAGAGATTTTTTTGACAGTAGATGTGTTAGTTTCATCCAATTCACGTTTTCGTCCATTGTTGTCATATGGTAGTAGTCCTCAATGACTACCTTGTCCTTTGTTGTTAGCTTTTGCATTTGGGTTCCAGGTTCTTACAAACTAGAGGCTCTGGGAGCGCTCATGGGCTCTCTTGAGTTTTGCTCTCTTAATTGTGGCTAAGTTATTGTGCTCTTGTCTTTGTTTGCTTGATGCAATCATTAAGTTACATGTTATGGATGAAAAATGTTCAATGACTTTTTCATTGGAAAGTGAAAGTGGATTTTATTTGTAATAAAGTATTATTTAATTCAAGATCTACATTATGTATATGTAGTGGAGCCATTTGTTACACTACATTGAAAATCTTAGTATAAATATATGAATCTATTTTCTAGCATGCCGTTAGTACGTGTACATTTATTTTTCTCTATAAACTTCTTGTATATAGGGCTTTTTTAATTTCATAGCGACCCATGCATGTCATTTAGGTTTCCAATGAAGAGTCCAACCCCCAAGTATGTGGTGAAGGCATTCATCACATTAAATTGAAAAGCTTAGTATACATACTTGAGCCCATTTTCTAGCCTACAATTAGTACATGTATACTTGTTTGTCTCTATAAATTTCTCATATGTAAGGGGGTTCTATTTCAGAATCACCCACGCACATCACTTAGGATTCCAATGAAGAGTCCACTCCCCGAGAATTTATAGAAGTAAATACAAAATAGATCACAACTTGAGTGGTGAATTTAAGTTAAGACATATTTCTTGAGAAGTATGTACATAGTTCAAGAAATTGGAAAAATTCATAAAGATTCATGTTTAACAAGAATCCATGTATGTCGTCATAACATTGTTCAATAGGATCACCCTACACCTTTTTTCCGTGTCCATTTCTAGATAGCACCTCTCACACTACTATAGCTCTCCATTGGACCAAGGAAAACCAACCATTTGAGTTGTCCCCTCGATCAACGAGAGATCTACTAACCCCTCCCAAAAACTCCCTCCTCCAAGAATGTCTTCATACGAAGATTGATAGGCCCCCTTGGAAAGTGCGCCCCAACTTAAATTCGCAATGTGGTCATTACTATTCCTTGGCCACAAGGGTGAGGTAGATGAGGTCAATGTGGATGGCGTCATTACCAAATTCTACATGGGTCATTTGTCAATGAAAATCAAGTTTAATGCCAATATTGGTTGTGTCATGTTTCTACACTGGTCATAGGTGATATGAAATGTTGCCGAATTGACCTTTCATTCTAAAATACCTACAATACAAGTTGGTCAGCACCTCAGAGCCACCTGCCGCCTCCCAAGTTGCCTACCTTGCCCGCGTGTCATAGCTTAGTGGATAGTAGTCCTATTTATGAAAGATGGCTGGTGTAGTTTAGTTTTGCAAAGGTGACTAACCTAAATATCATACAGGTGGCGGCTTAATCACCATGTATTACTCACCCACCAAATTAGAGTGATTATCCCGCCGATTAAGAACCAAAAATGGATGTTTGATCAAGGAAGCTAAATGAATTAAGGTAGAAATACCATAAACCATTAAAATAAGGCGATTCGCATTGAAGATCTGGTCTGACAATCATGAGATAATTTTCCAAGATAGACGAGAAGGATTCATGAAGAATGCAAATTGTTTCGTATTTTTCTGCCTTGTACAAAAAGTTCCACAATTTCTCAAAGTGGAAAGTTTGTCCAACCCACACTAGAAGGAAAGAGGGTGCCACATGACAGACCGCTCCGACAGTGGGGGGTTGGTGTGTTCAATATTCCCACATGCGGGGCGTATTGTGTGCCATGTGCAGTAACAATCAGGAAATGCTAAAAATGTAACAAGCAGTTTATGCACCTGTCGAAGTCGTGTCATCTCTTTGGCTGCGTGGAGGACCGTGATATATTTACTATGCAGATCTCCCACATGCTCCGAAATTCGGCAAAGTCTGCGAGTTTGCATTGAATGAGTGCCAGGAATGCTACGATGTGAGCGGTGAGCGGTGAGCGATGAGCGGTGAGCGATGAGCGGTGAGCAGATTTCGTGAGCAGAAAATTATAGTTTAAAACTCCATTTAACGAATGTTAGGCCCCTTATGACCGTGGATTTTGCACATATTTCAAGTTTAATTTTGTAATTATAAGGCCTATATTTGTGGAGTGGCCAATTTCTAGAACCAAAAAGCTTCTTATAATTACCAATGAGGCCCTATGACCGTGGGAAAATGCACTATGGTTGATAAGATGGTGGACTAAATTCTCTTTGGAGTATGACGACCACCAAGTGTAGTGTGATTTGAGAACAACGAAAAGATGCATTCAATGAGATAATTGGAATATTGAAAACCACACCACACTTTATAAATCCAAATACCAATCAATCAAACCAAAAATCAATCAAACATGAGGTTGTCACTACTAGATTCCCTATCTCCAAAGATACTCCCCTCATGGCCGCCCTCATCTGAAGTGGAATCTAAGCTATGGCACTCATTATCCACCTCTGCAAAAAGCTCGAAGAAGTCTATGGCACGGGGGTCATAACGTGGAGACGGGGTACTAGCTTTGGTAGGAGAAGGTTGTGCCACTAGCCCAGAAGGTTTAGATGGTATATCATAAACAAATATATAAAATAAAGCAAAATGTTTATAATGCCATCTCACTACTCTCACCACACGAGGCATTAGAGCTACTACCAAGTGCTTCAACATCAAGAAACTGAAGAACACGAGAATCAAACATTGGTTTTTTTGGTACAACTTTTGGAGAGATAGTTGTTGCCAAAACCGAGGCAACTTCCTGAGCATATATTGGAAGTTCAAAAGTTTTTGGGGGAGAGGTAGCAGAAGTCATCAATCTGCAGAAGTACAAGTGTACAAATGTTGTAAGAAAGGAATTGATAGAATAAAACATAAAACTTGCAACAATAGAAAATATTGAATTCTTACGTACTCAGGCGATTGCGCTTTGCCACACGCCGCACAGGGCCTTCCTCATCATCAAAAACTGAAGAAGAAGCTTGATGAGGCACTGCAACTGGAACTATATCCTTCAACGGTGCCAACACCGTTGCAAAGAGAAGGTCATCTGTTTCCAAAGCAATAATATGCCGGCCTAAATTCCGGCAAGCATGAATGGAGGCACCTGAAGAGAAGAAAAAATAAAGTCAACACAATTGGTAAGATTGAGAATATATCGAAGCATTTGCAAAAATTGAGCATATACAATGATAGGCATGTACCTGTATTAGCTGTAGTATCAAACACTACCGAGCCTGTACAAGTGAGTGCTTCAATGAGGACTTGCATAAATAGCGTATCCTTCTCCCGAGCACCTCTCCAAGGTTTTGGTCCATTCATTAGCTGAGTATCAGATGCCACAAAATTGAAAAGGATGTCATCCTCCTCAACTCGGACAGCGGCGCCAGATTGCTCATTTCGACAATGAAAGATGAAAGATGAAGGTGCTTTCTGTTCACGAATAAAAAATAGAATGCGGAATCGGCGGGTCTGGAAACACAAAAACTGTAAGTAAACATGAAGCCCCCAAAACTCAAGATATTCAAATTCATCAATTTGAACAAAGGATTTGAACATACCGTGACCTCGGGATTGATTGGAGAAGTCAGCCGCAAGTCATTTATGCCCCACCAATCCTTCAAAAGCTTGAACTCGTATGTTGCAGCATAGGTTCGCACATCCACCCGAATTGGCTGATACTCTGGCATAAAAAGCAAGACTCCACCATCGTTGTGCACAAATGTAAACGCAAACTCAAATAAAACTTCAACATCTGTCTCATTGTACAAGTTCCACTTCGGAACTGCATCAGGAGGAGACGATATGTTTGCAACGTGCATACCATCTGGAATATCTGCGATCACCAAATCGAATCCTGAATGTGGACATCTGCTCGAGCGCGGTAGCGATTCCTCTCCTCCCTTAGCCTACTCACAGAGTCAAATTCTTTGAATCAGAACTTCTACAATAACAATTGAATATGTAACAAATATTTACTATAAGAGTATGAATAACTCACCTTCTTCACAAAAAGATGACTGTCCAAAAGAAATGGATGAGAAACACCCACTTCCATAATGGTGGAAATGGAAGTGTTCTCCATCAAACACATTGAAGATTGAATTGCAGATGTTGAACCAGAAGCTGCTGCAGCCAAGGTACTCTTCCTCTTTAATAGTTGTTGTGATGCAAGAACAGATGAAGATGGCTGGCTGTGTGCTACAGTTATAGTTCTGGAAGCGTGTGATGGGCCAACCACATTGGAAGAGGAAGGGAGATCCACAACGATAGGCATAATTGGATCTGCAATGGGAACTTCCACTGCCATTGTTGGGGCTGCTTTATTACCTCTTGTCTTCTTCACCTTCTTCCCTTCAACCTTCTCCAATGATTTTGAAGAAACCACCTCTACGCCCAGTAGGTCAGGTTGAACTGAATTCCGGAATGCCACATCAAATGTGGGTGGTCTCTTAAGAGGAGTGTCAAGATACCACCCACACTTCTCTAAATGGGCTGCACTCCAATCCCTCAAAATACCATCTGTAAACATGCACTCCTCGCTTCCCGTGTCTAAATAGGCATCAAAAAATGGAGGAGATTTTGAGATGGCTTTAGCAGGAAATAAAACATACTTAAAGTATCGGTACAACGTCCTCTGCATGGCCTGCTTAAAGCCCAATTGCTTCTCACACGGGTTATTCTTGTGCACACCCTTCTCTACCTTGAATTCTCTAAAGAAAGCTGTGTCCCAAAGCAAAATTCTCATCTTTTCTACATAATCGGTGATGGAAGGAAGGGGAACCTCTCCATCACGAACATAATCCACAGTCACCCCGAGATCAATAAGGGTACCGGTGAACAACTTCTCAGCCTCACAAGCCAGCTGCAAAATCAGAGATAGGAAATTAAGTATGTAAATAGATTTCTTACATCTTATACTTTACAAATTCAAAGTACACAACATTGCAAGAGTACAAGTAATGCAAGAATACCTGAGACCACCAAGTGGCTTTTCGAAGCCATTCGGGAAAATCAGCATCTCCAAACCGAGGTTTTGGAAACTTAAGAGCTTCACGCAATGCCGGAGATTTGTTCCACCTCTCCAACCACTTCACCTTAACAGCCGGATCCATTGCAGAAGTGGCCAACATCCAAAGTTTCTCTTGAGTCATCTCAGGAGTCTCATCGTTCATCTCATAGTGCAATTTGATCTGCTCCAAGAATTGAGGAGTGTGTTTGGGATCAGCGATAGGAAGCAACTTCTTCAATTCGGAGTTGCACTGGACCTTTACTTTATCCACGGCATTCATCACAAAGTCCACAACTTTACTGCTGGTCCACTCCGTTGGATCAGGAAATTTCTCATAGAACCTGCGTTGAGCGGCGGCAGCTGCATTTCCTAATTCATGCTGTAGAAAATAACAATAGAAAAGATCACCTCAAATTGAAAACAAAGCAATTTAGAATTGAAATATTACATCCCAACCAATTCAGAATGAATATTAAAAAAACCAACAAAAATTATCAATACCTGATGAAGGACTCCATTGAGAGCTTCCGTAGTCAATGTAAACCAAGTTCGATTCTTGGACTTCTGCTTAGCCTCGGATGCTACATAGTCTTCTTTGGATATGAGCTTCTCAAAGTAGGGTAGGGGTTGAGATGCAATACTTTGAACACGAGAGACCTTGTGCACTAAGTTTGTAGTGACATGGGACTTTTGGTTCCGCCTGCAAACAAACTCAAGTTATTGTTAAAACATCAATGACAAGACAAATAGATGCTACTTCAATGATATTGAAAGTATATAAGAAAAGTGTAAGAAACATACCAATTCACTTGGTACAAAGCAGAGAGAACTGTAGGCACAACTCCGTTAACCTCCAAAATAATAGACTCCACTGCAACATGCCAATTTCTATCATATGCATGATCACGATTAATGATTGGGAACCAAGCTTGAAGGCGATGGTTTCCATCCCAAACATGGAACATCATCCCCGAGAAGATCTTCAAATCGTCATCTCGAAGAAGGTCATCTTCAAATGCAGCATTGGCTTCAATCCAAAGAGGATCCCATGAGGCTTCAATCTCTGAAGTGACCTCGGCAGTCTTTCCCTCATGATTCTCCAAAGCAACGTAGAATACTCCATTGCCTTCCATATAACCGTTGCTCACAAAATGTGATGCCAAATTCATGACATCATTCTTTAGAAAGGGCCGAACAACAGGAAGAGCAATCATTCGACAAAGTGGAATACATAACTTAGATTTCTTCCTTGGCTTGAATCTCAATGACTCAATAGAGAAGTTTGTGTTTACCGACTCCTTTGAAATGATGTCGTTCATCTCCTTCTCCACTTGCTCTGAAGATAGAACTTCGTCATCCTCACCCAAAATCTCAACATCTTCTGAGACTTCCATGACTCCTGATAATCAAATCAAAGAATGCAACCACAGAATTAATGGCATGAATATAAAGCTATGTAATGGCGGAAACAAAAGGTACGATTTCAATAAATCGATTGGCCAAAAAAGTTATCATGTGAGTTGACCCCCACAGTATCCGCCAGCAGAGATGTCCCAAAAAAACCACTGAGAAGCTCAACACGGGTGCCGGCACCGGCACCCCCAGGAGCTCTTTCCAAGAGTGTTCCTCTTAGTCTTCATACAATTCATGAATTCATTAGAAGCACTAGAAGTGATCTAAAAGAGTTGCACTATGCTACCTCAGGTCAAACTCTTCAGGACACTGGTTATAATCCCCAGAACTAAGGTGTGGAGATTTGTTGCAACATTATTGACTAATATCAGACTTGATGAACGTCAAACCTTTTAGACTACTTTGCAGGCACCACACAATCAACCCAATCCAATCTACTTCGAATATACGTGAGGTGCAGGTTGGACTTGTGGAAAACCACTAATGGCCAATATATCTCCTGAAAAACAACCTAACCACAGCACAGATGTGAGAATGCGCACAAGCAAGTTGGGGTTTGAGAAAAGCAAGCGGGGTGATTGTGATGAAACTAGCCTCCACAATTCATTGCAATTCATCACAGTTCGCTCGCATCAATCTACCATGGAATGAATGGAGTGATGATGATGACAAGCACAAGAAGGGAATTGACTTCCACATCTCCTCTCCAGACTTTGCCTAAAGTTCATAGTATTAGTTGGGACTGAGTTAATCATCGTCACAAGCTACAGAGGGTCGACTGTGGTGCTTTTGGGCACCCCCCTCCGAGGGAGCCTAAAAGTACCGCATAAGCCCTTCGGTGAGGGTGGCCTGCCTTAGCAGGTGCCTAAGCCGAACCCAATATTTAATGAATGTTTTGGGTTGTGGAGGGATTTGATAATCGCGTCGTATCCTTCCGGTAGGTTGTGCCTAGATCATAAGTATCTAAGGTGATTATCAATTTCTCTTACCTAATGCCTAATCTATCCTAGTCTACGCGCAGACGCACCAGCCTTGAAATCAAGGCAACCTAACTCTAATGGATAAAAGAACCTTACCTCTTACCTTGGCCACACCTAATTCCTTAATTCTTATGGATTAAATTCTCTAAAGGGGACCTTGATTAAGTTCCACCTTTCCAACCTTCATTCTTAGTTATGGTTGATTGAACAAAACCTAGGTTACTAAGTTCATAAATTATGGCATCACCGCTTACCTGGTTGGTGCACACCTTAATCCGAACCCTTCAAGGCCCTGTGCGGGTCTCTTGAAGGTTGATTGATACTTACACCCTCCGATCTTTGCCGCCGAAGGGGTAGTATCAATCTTCCGAGTTAAGTTCCCGGTTGGTTTTTTGCCCACGGGGGTTGTACGAATTTTATTGGTTATTAATTAGTTTAACACGGGTTGACCACAAAAATTCAACTTAATGGGACCGGGGAATAAGGCAACCTGTGTGTTCGACCTGTTGCACAATCTTCAAGGGTTGGGGCCATCACCTCCAACCCTTGGGGCCAACAACATGATGGTGGTTTCGTGGGTCATTACTCCCACCTTACCACCTACAAACATGCAGAGTGGTCATGCCGGTGATTAACCCGGCTTCACCACACACGAACGAGTTATGAATGGAAGCTACTACCACAACACTTAACCGAGGGGCTCCGCACACATGGGAGTTGGAATCCCCCCTCGGCGGCTAGGTGGGTGATGCCCCCCTAGCCTTACATGGATAGTTGGGTTGGGTTTAGAATATACCTTTGCCGCGCTCCCTCCATTCCTAAATCGAAAGGTGTAGGGCTAAAAAGACTTACCGATTGGCTCCCATCTTGATTTGGCGATGGTTGGTGCGGAACCCCTACTCCAACGTTCGGCCGCCCACAACGCCAACTCGCCAACCTTGGATGGACGAACCTCTTATCGTAAGGCAGTAGACACCCCTTTGCTTGAACGGCCACAACTTCCTCTCACAAGCCTCAATTGGAACAATTGTTAGTAATTTGGAAAGCTAACAACAATAACTATAACCCATCCAATTATCAAAATAACTGCATGTATCCCCTTAAAGATATGAGCTCACAAAGTCGGCTCTTAGAATTCAAGAGGCAACTGGGATACCTTCATTCAAAAATTCATAACTCTCACTCCTTAAATCCGATTGTCACAAACTTATACTTTCTAAAAAGCTAACAAGAAGAACTATAATGCATCTAAGTCTCAAAGCAACTGAATAATTTCTCTTTTAGTTATGCGCTTGTAAAGTTAGTACTTATAGTTGGAGAGGTAGCTGAGACACCTTCATTAAAACACTTATAACTTTTACACATCAAATTAGATTCCAGCAAGCTTATACATTCTAGAAAGCTAACAACAACATCTATAACATACTTAAATACCAAAACAACTGAATAAATTTTCTCTTAGTTATGCGCTTGCAAAGTCAGCGCTTACAATTTAAGAGGCAGTTTGAGACATCTTCACTCAACTACTCATAACTTTTACACATCAACTTAGATTTCTATAAGCTTACACATTCTAGAAAGCTAACAACAACATCTATAACATACTTAAGTACCAAAACAACTGAATAAATTTTCTCTTAGTTATGCGCTTGCAAAGTCAGCGCTTACAATTTAAGAGGCAGTTTGAGACATCTTCACTCAACTACTCATAACTTTTACACATCAACTTAGATTTCTATAAGCTTACACATTCTAGAAAGCTAATAACAACATCTATAACATACTTAAATACCAAAACAATTGAACAAAATGTCGTTTAGTTATGCGCTTGCAAAGTCAGCGCTTGTAAATTGAGTGGCAGCTGAGATACCTCTACTCAAACACTCATAACTTTTGATCCCTAACTCTGATTCTAATAAGCTTAGGCTTTTTGGGAAGCTAACATAAAGGGCTATATCCACTCAAAATCTGAAAGCTAAATTGCAATTTGTGTGTCCACTACACTTGATTGAATGTGGCACAGCTACTTAGGGGTGTGTTCAAAAACACACTACCTTCTCTCAAGAGTTCTAACCATAGAATTCTAACTTATGCCTATATTGTATGAATGAAAATGCTCTCTCCTTCTAGCTACAATCCTAGAGGGCTTCGCCGTGTTAAAAATGAAAATTCGGAGAGAGAACGAAGAGGAGAAGAGGGGGTTTTTATCACCCTTCAATGAAGGGTCGGACCCCTTCTCCCTTCCGTTCAACCGAGGGGTCCCGTCCCTTGAACGGTGGCAACCAAGCCCTCGGTGGTGAATGGAGTGGGGAAAAGCCACCTCGCACCCACTTGCTTAAGCCCTTAGAAAGGCTTTTCCATTTTGGTTTGAATTTCATTTTTGGTGGCAAGGATGGCAACATGGCCCCCTTGCCCTAGTTGGCAAAATCCTTTACATTTGTAGTTGTCACCTTCTTTTTTCTTCGTTGGCCGCTTCCGGAAGCACTCTTTTTTTGCCGCCGCTTGACTTTGCTTGCTTAAATTAGTTGTTCCTAACTTAACCTACCTATTTACTAGCCCACTACTTTCACACTTCCGATTCGGGTAAAGGGCATTTCCCTTTTACCCCTTCGGTTTCTAATTTCTACTTGTCCAAGAGTTTTACCCCAAAGATAAAACACTTCTAGCCAACCTACCTTAATCTAAATGGCTTTTTGGCCAAATTTTCCTAGTCTAATCTAATGATTTTGCAAAAAGCCCTCAATTGTGAGCCAAATTGCCGTTGGGGGCAATTTTGGTGCTCACATATGTCGGCCATCAGGGGGCGCTCGCCCGAGCGCGACGGACCCAAATTTCTCTTGCTCGCACGACAATCCTGGGCACACGGTAACCTGCACTAGCACACACACACATACACACATTTTCTTTTTCTTTTCTTTGTCCTTATATTTTTTGTTGGTTAACTTCCAAAGAATTGAGGAGAGAGGGGTGAAAGAGAGGACACAATACTAAGCCAAAAAGCAGTTCAAAGCCGCCACACTTCCCCACCGGACTGGGTTTGTGTCTACCTAAGACACCCCCTCCGCCTTGCGGGAGCAATTTGGAGCTATAGATAAAAAAATTCCAAAACCACCTTCCTCCCTCTTCGGAGAGAGTTCGGACTACAAGAGCAATTCCCAGGCGCTGAAGAAAGAAGGTCCCCCTATTGGTTTCCTTCAAACAATGACCACGGAGGGCCGACCTCTAACCTAGCACCAATTGCAAGAAATAAAGCCCTCCGCCTCTGCTTCGGGTCTAAAAGATTGATTCCCATTTAATTCGCCAGTTGCACCTGTTCACACGTTGTATAACTTGCACCGACCCCTGTTTGTTCGTGTAGGAAAGTTCGTGCTATTTAGTGGAGCCAATTGAACATAATTGTTGTCGTACACATTTGTGACCAAAAAGGGGCCTAACCACAAGGCGTCAACCTTACTTCGGAACTCCATTTTCCACGTATCTTGGAGCATTACCAACGTCCCTGGGTGCAAGGTTCGCACCTTGTGTCGTTTGTTGAGGACGGTCTTGCGCCTCCGTTGCGTCGCCTCAAGATGTTGCACACTAGGCCGTCGTCGTTCGGTGGCGGTGATTGTGTATGCCTGGGTTTGGTTGGGAATTTCTTCCGGGTTAAGTTCCATCCATGCCGCAAATTCACCCGTGTCCTCCCAACCATAGAGGCCGGGACCCATGTCCTTTACCGGGCCTAGATGGGTCTTAGTGCCTAACACTTGGTTGGCTAAATCTACCGAAGTGATTTTGGACTCCGGCTTCGACTTGGGTAGGTCGGATTCCGTGAATTCCGTCGAAGGCTTGCGGAGGGCAATTCTTGTCGTTGTTCGGTTGTGAGGGGGCCCAAATGATATTTGGGAGGTGCCCGTAGACCACTCGGTGATGGCATTGGCCCTACGAAGCCAATCTCTTCCTAGGAGTATTGGGTAACTTTTGGATGTTACTGGAAGCCTCAAGACTTGGAACGTGATCGTGTAGACTTCTCCCCCTACCGTCATCAAGCAATCTTTTACCTGTCCAAGGGGGGTGACTTGCCTTTGATCCGCCAAGTTTATAACAAAGGGCGAAGGGCCAGTAAGCTCGAGGCCGAGTTTTTCCAATGTCGAGAGTGGCATGATGTTAATTCCACTACCCCCATCAACCAAGGTATGTGGAATAATCTTGTCCATAATCTCGACTTCCACCTCTATCGGCCCTTCGTCCCCTAAGGGGGTTCTACGGACCTCAACCGCCATCGTTGGGATTTTTGGCTTCCTCACTTGGGTAGCTCCTTCTTTGAATTCCTTCCTTAGGGCAGGGGCTACTTGAATTAGTTGAGCCAAGGAAATATTCGCTCGGAGGCTACAAAGGTCCGTCCAAAGATCGTATTCTTCTGCCGGGTTAGAGGCGCGGCTGGACCGGGGTTTTGGTGGGAAATTGGTTGGCAATCCATTCCCCCAAGTATCTCTTCTATCCACGAACCGGAAGAGGTCTTCCTCTTCTTCCGGTGATGGATCATCTACCGGCTCGTCATCAGGGTTAGGCCCTAGGGAGGTTGCGGGAACCTTGGGCTTGAGGGCTGCATTTTGCAAGAACTCCGGGAGTTCTGCAAACTTTGGTGATTCTTCGGACTCATTGGACTTCTCGGAACCTTCACCCATCACGGTTTGTGCCCTTTTTTGGGCCCTAGTGACTACTGCCACGTCTATCCTCTGCTTGAGTTTCCCCGGGGGAACCAGGATAGACCGTAAAGAAGAATCGGCTAGCTCATGAGAGATGAAGTTGCTTTGACTAGTGTTTGGGTTAGAAAACATTGGGGCTGAACAACTTGTGCTCGCCTCATTGTTTTCAATGAATCTAGCGTCTTGGGTTTGTGCTTGACCGAGGTTAAGGGGACCTTGGGACATTGGAGGCCCATTTCCGTTTTGCGCCCACTGTTGGTTAGTATCATGTCCACTCCCCATATTTTGTTGAGGAGGATTGTAGTTGTACTGACCGTTAGGACCCTGAGCCTGACCTTGGTTCATTTGGTACCCATAGAATTGGTTGCCCCCGTTGGGGGGGTTGTTGAAGGCATTACCTTGTTGTGCCAATTGGGGTCCATTGTTGAACCTATTCGGTTGGTTCTGGCCCATTTGAGGGACATACAATTGGCTTACCACACCTACCAAGTTCGAGTTGGCTTGCCTACCACCGGATGGGGGGTTTTGAGGGTAAGAATTTTGTGAACCTTGATAATTGTTCCCTCGATTACCTTGATTTTGGTGGTTGGGTGGACCATAGTTTTGTTGGCCATTGCCTTGCGGGTTACCTTGGTGATAATTACCCAACATTCCTCCTTGGTTCTGTTGATTCCTATCATAAAAGAATGCAGGAGGCTGCTGGTTCAGTTGGGAATTGTAAGATGGCTGATTCACGGGGACCCTGCGACAATTCTCAGTGGGGTGATTACCCCCACAATGGTTGCACACCACTCCCGTCTCAATCCAACACTTACCTGGCCCCAAAATGTGAACCTTACTGCACGTGGGACAAACTCCTTTGCCGTTGTTCCGGGCTTGACCCTGGGCGTGGCCTTGCTGTGGACGAGGAGGTGGGGCGACAAGGTTACCTGTAAACGTGGGCTCCGTGCAAAACTGGTCACTGTGACCGGATTTGTTGCAATTACGGCACCAAATGTTAGTGCCATAATTGCCGGTCTCCGAGGTTGGCGGGACTTGTTGTGCTAGAGGTCTAGACGTAATTGCCATGGTTAACTGTTCTGTGAGGGTTTTAAGCGACTGCATCACGTCATTCCTCAACTCGTCATTGGCCTTCTTAACTCTAAGCTCTAGCTCCTCGATGGTGGCGTGGCTCGGAGGGCTAGGGAGTGCTAAGAGCTCGGGCGGCGGCCTTGTAGCCAATGGAACCAGGGCCACTCGGTGGACGGCGTATGCATCCGGTCGGGATGGCTCCAACTGAGGAGGCTTACTCTGCTCGGGAGGAATGTAAGTTGTGGGTAGGAAAGCTGGGACTGGTGCGATCGTGCAGTTCCACATTCGTTCATTTTGTTTGTCTACACCCTCGATCCTCCTAGCCTCTTCTTTAGCCTCCTCTAAGTCTTGAGGGTTAGAATTGAGAATCTCCCGGATAGTGCCTTGTTTGTTAAACCCTTGTATGAAATAAAATTTGATCGTGTCATTTGTGAGAAGGGTTCCTACATAACGAGTTACCACCGTCTCGAACCGTCGGATGTATGACGTAATACCCTCGGATGGGCCTTGCCGCATGTTCGTTAACGCCACGAGTGCACTTTGTTGGCCCATTTCCGGTCTAAACTGTCGGAGAAAGGCTGTTTGCAACGTTGCCCAATCGACAAATATTCCCGCATCGTGAGACCGATACCATTCGTAAGCTGCTCCCTCTAGCGTGGTAGAAAACCAAACGAGTTTGTACGTGTCTTCGGCTATCACATTGGCCAACATTACCTCAATGTATCGCTCGATGTGGGTCGAAGGGTCCTCATGCGGGAGGCCACCGAACTTCGGAAAATGACTCGGCATTGCCCGTGGCGCTAATGCCTGTGGCATTAAGATGGGAGGCCCCCTAGGAGCCATCATGGCATCTAAAGGATTCGCCATGGGTTCGTGTTGTACCCCTCCAACTGGACTCTCCGGGGTAGGGGACTCCTCCCTCTCGTGTTCGAACTCGTGACCTAGACCTTTAATTGTTACTTCCTTAGTTTTATCGGGTTTTGGTTGTTTGTTCTTCGGCCTCTTACCTTGTGTGGTCTCTGATGTAGTCGCAGTAGTCGCGGTGGTCGTGGTTGGCGTATCGTACGTTCCTCCCCTAGTACTAACCATAGCACACGTGGACCATGGCGAATGACTAATTTCTCTAGGATTCAATTCTTCCTCTCTAAACTTAAATGTGTAGGTACTTAAGAAAATGTCGTCCGGGGTTGGCCGGGGCATCCACCCTCCCGGCAGACGCACCAATTATGTGGTGCTTTTGGGCACCCCCCTCCGAGGGAGCCTAAAAGTACCGCATAAGCCCTTCGGTGAGGGTGGCCTGCCTTAGCAGGTGCCTAAGCCGAACCCAATATTTAATGAATGTTTTGGGTTGTGGAGGGATTTGATAATCGCGTCGTATCCTTCCGGTAGGTTGTGCCTAGATCATAAGTATCTAAGGTGATTATCAATTTCTCTTACCTAATGCCTAATCTATCCTAGTCTACGCGCAGACGCACCAGCCTTGAAATCAAGGCAACCTAACTCTAATGGATAAAAGAACCTTACCTCTTACCTTGGCCACACCTAATTCCTTAATTCTTATGGATTAAATTCTCTAAAGGGGACCTTGATTAAGTTCCACCTTTCCAACCTTCATTCTTAGTTATGGTTGATTGAACAAAACCTAGGTTACTAAGTTCATAAATTATGGCATCACCGCTTACCTGGTTGGTGCACACCTTAATCCGAACCCTTCAAGGCCCTGTGCGGGTCTCTTGAAGGTTGATTGATACTTACACCCTCCGATCTTTGCCGCCGAAGGGGTAGTATCAATCTTCCGAGTTAAATTCCCGGTTGGTTTTTTGCCCACGGGGGTTGTACGAATTTTATTGGTTATTAATTAGTTTAACACGGGTTGACCACAAAAATTCAACTTAATGGGACCGGGGAATAAGGCAACCTGTGTGTTCGACCTGTTGCACAATCTTCAAGGGTTGGGGCCATCACCTCCAACCCTTGGGGCCAACAACATGATGGTGGTTTCGTGGGTCATTACTCCCACCTTACCACCTACAAACATGCAGAGTGGTCATGCCGGTGATTAACCCGGCTTCACCACACACGAACGAGTTATGAATGGAAGCTACTACCACAACACTTAACCGAGGGGCTCCGCACACATGGGAGTTGGAATCCCCCCTCGGCGGCTAGGTGGGTGATGCCCCCCTAGCCTTACATGGATAGTTGGGTTGGGTTTAGAATATACCTTTGCCGCGCTCCCTCCATTCCTAAATCGAAAGGTGTAGGGCTAAAAAGACTTACCGATTGGCTCCCATCTTGATTTGGCGATGGTTGGTGCGGAACCCCTACTCCAACGTTCGGCCGCCCACAACGCCAACTCGCCAACCTTGGATGGACGAACCTCTTATCGTAAGGCAGTAGACACCCCTTTGCTTGAACGGCCACAACTTCCTCTCACAAGCCTCAATTGGAACAATTGTTAGTAATTTGGAAAGCTAACAACAATAACTATAACCCATCCAATTATCAAAATAACTGCATGTATCCCCTTAAAGATATGAGCTCACAAAGTCGGCTCTTAGAATTCAAGAGGCAACTGGGATACCTTCATTCAAAAATTCATAACTCTCACTCCTTAAATCCGATTGTCACAAACTTATACTTTCTAAAAAGCTAACAAGAAGAACTATAATGCATCTAAGTCTCAAAGCAACTGAATAATTTCTCTTTTAGTTATGCGCTTGTAAAGTTAGTACTTATAGTTGGAGAGGTAGCTGAGACACCTTCATTAAAACACTTATAACTTTTACACATCAAATTAGATTCCAGCAAGCTTATACATTCTAGAAAGCTAACAACAACATCTATAACATACTTAAATACCAAAACAACTGAATAAATTTTCTCTTAGTTATGCGCTTGCAAAGTCAGCGCTTACAATTTAAGAGGCAGTTTGAGACATCTTCACTCAACTACTCATAACTTTTACACATCAACTTAGATTTCTATAAGCTTACACATTCTAGAAAGCTAACAACAACATCTATAACATACTTAAGTACCAAAACAACTGAATAAATTTTCTCTTAGTTATGCGCTTGCAAAGTCAGCGCTTACAATTTAAGAGGCAGTTTGAGACATCTTCACTCAACTACTCATAACTTTTACACATCAACTTAGATTTCTATAAGCTTACACATTCTAGAAAGCTAATAACAACATCTATAACATACTTAAATACCAAAACAATTGAACAAAATGTCGTTTAGTTATGCGCTTGCAAAGTCAGCGCTTGTAAATTGAGTGGCAGCTGAGATACCTCTACTCAAACACTCATAACTTTTGATCCCTAACTCTGATTCTAATAAGCTTAGGCTTTTTGGGAAGCTAACATAAAGGGCTATATCCACTCAAAATCTGAAAGCTAAATTGCAATTTGTGTGTCCACTACACTTGATTGAATGTGGCACAGCTACTTAGGGGTGTGTTCAAAAACACACTACCTTCTCTCAAGAGTTCTAACCATAGAATTCTAACTTATGCCTATATTGTATGAATGAAAATGCTCTCTCCTTCTAGCTACAATCCTAGAGGGCTTCGCCGTGTTAAAAATGAAAATTCGGAGAGAGAACGAAGAGGAGAAGAGGGGGTTTTTATCACCCTTCAATGAAGGGTCGGACCCCTTCTCCCTTCCGTTCAACCGAGGGGTCCCGTCCCTTGAACGGTGGCAACCAAGCCCTCGGTGGTGAATGGAGTGGGGAAAAGCCACCTCGCACCCACTTGCTTAAGCCCTTAGAAAGGCTTTTCCATTTTGGTTTGAATTTCATTTTTGGTGGCAAGGATGGCAACATGGCCCCCTTGCCCTAGTTGGCAAAATCCTTTACATTTGTAGTTGTCACCTTCTTTTTTCTTCGTTGGCCGCTTCCGGAAGCACTCTTTTTTTGCCGCCGCTTGACTTTGCTTGCTTAAATTAGTTGTTCCTAACTTAACCTACCTATTTACTAGCCCACTACTTTCACACTTCCGATTCGGGTAAAGGGCATTTCCCTTTTACCCCTTCGGTTTCTAATTTCTACTTGTCCAAGAGTTTTACCCCAAAGATAAAACACTTCTAGCCAACCTACCTTAATCTAAATGGCTTTTTGGCCAAATTTTCCTAGTCTAATCTAATGATTTTGCAAAAAGCCCTCAATTGTGAGCCAAATTGCCGTTGGGGGCAATTTTGGTGCTCACATCGACTGTATCCAACCTACAAAACTGTAGTGACCTAAGAGGAAGAATTAATAATTGTATCGCATTGGTTCTTAAAGAGTCTTACAAAAGCACATGACTGGAGCTTCGCTTATCTCGGAAGGAACAAAAACACTGGAACTCCAACCTGCTATGGAGGATTAATTCCACAAAGTGCGAGATAGTAACATATTTCAGATGATTTGCCACCCTAAACCTATTTCACATGATTCGTTTTTATTCCCTAAACCCCCGTGCCTTATGTCTGGACCCACTGGAAGGAAACAATTCCTCATCACATCAGAAAGACAATCTGAAACTCAAGCAACATGGGTGCTTCCAAAATAGGATACAATACATGACGAGCTAAGGAGCTCTAAATAATAATAAAATTTCTCACAAAAGGGTATGATCCACGGTGTAGTCCTTCTCTGTGAGGGTCTCAATGCACAACCTAATACACCACTATGAAACATATCTATTTGCGGCAGCGAAGAGTTGAAATCTGAAATCTCGCCAGCTCAAATCTAGCGACAAAACAATACATTGCAACCAAGGAGACACAGACAACAGGGAGGAGCAAATTGCATCTACAGAAACAACAATTTGCCACATAATGTTTGCAGCAACCCATTTCCCAGCCCTTGAAGCAACAAAGCTGAGTCACACACATAATACTCATAATAACAGAAGGACATGAACTGATTGATGCTAGTGATAACAACATCAACGAAAGCTTGGAAGATTCAGCTCAATCCAAGGACCAAACCGAAACATACAATACAACCAACCCGATTTCAAAGCCATTTAAAGAAAAAGCCAGGTCACGTATGAATGTGCGACATGTGCACACTATGTTCCCCAAAAAATCTTCGTAGCAATCAAGAGAAAGACATACACACGAGTCATGGCCATTTCCAAACCAAATTAACCCTTAAGGCAAAGCTAAGCCACAAACTACATGAGTGATGATTGAGTTCAGAATGATCAACAACATGTGGCACACATTCCTGGCTGAAACTCCAAAGTACCTCAGAAGACCCAGCTTAGACCCAGCGACAAAACACAGCAAACGACAAAGAGCAATTGAGTGAAAGTGTGGAAGACTCAGCTTCATCCAAGGACAGCCCGAACCAAAAACTACAACCAAACCAATTTTCCAGCCCTTCAAGTCACATTTGAATAGGGAGCAATATGAATGTACGACACGTGTGCACCTTGTCCCACAGAAAAATATTGGCAGCCATCGAGAGAAAGAGCATGCACACGAATCTTGGCAAATTGCATGTGCAAATTGCACATAAAGATATTTCCTCATACATGCTGATACATATATAATTATGCATGACCTAGTTTACATTCCCAGAAACAGATCAAAAAATTATTAGTCTCGCCAAATTCCTCCCTGAGTACCTGATTTGACACAACCTTTACTTATTATGGGCTAGGGAAATCCACAAGACCAGATGTAGGTCAAGTCAGTTGTGTTGGTTTTTTGTTCATCTTCTACGTAATTTCCAAGGAGTGGCTCCTTTCAATACCTGGAGTCCAAGCAGGCCAAGGTTGAATTCTTACTAATCAGAAGGAACTGCATTACTTTCAATAGAAATGAACAAGCCAAGAATGTACACCTTTAGGTATCGACAAATCGTTTTCATATCATCAAGGTCTGTGAAGGGCAGTTTTAGACAGTGGCAATACAAATTGGTTCCACTAATTTTGTCTGGGTTTAGGTCGTACTCTACTTGCTCTAAGTTAAAGGGTGTGTCTCAAAAATCTGCAGGCCACCATGGAGTTCATACACACACAATAAGGGTAAAGAAATTTTGGATGGGTCATCAACAGCAACTCCTATCTACGATGTCAGCAATCACACAACACACACAAACCGCATCACACACAAGCCGCGAAGCCCCAGCATACACAATCCACGAAGCCCCAGCACAGACCTTAAAATATATGAACTGAGCTTTGAAGCCCAAATCTGCAGCTTGAATCTGCAGCTCACACAAGCTGCGAAGCCCCGGCACGAGATCCAGGCACCAGGCACAAGATCCAGATAGAAGATCTAGGCACAAGATCCAGGCACCTCACACAAGACAAAACCGCAGCACCCAACACCAGACTAAATGTAGAAGAGAACAGGGGTGCCGGCACCGGCAACCCATTCGGCAGCAAAGTAGGCTGCCGACTCCAGCACCGAAGAAGTGCCGAGGAGTCCAGGAGCAGTGCCGCAGAAGTGCCGACTGCACCCGGAGCAGTGCCGCAGAAATGCCCAGGAGCCCAGGAGCGCCGAACAAGTGCCCAGGAGTGCCGACGAAGTGCCCAGCAGCGCCGAAGCACTACCCAGGAGTGCCGAAGAAGTACCCAGTAGCGCCGAACAACTGCCCAGAGTGCCGAAGAAGTACCCAGCAGCGCCGAACAACTGCCCAGAGTGCCGCACAAGTGCCCAGCAGCGCCGAACACCTGCCCAGGAGTGCCGAACAAGTGCCCAGGAGCGCCGAAGGCAATGGGCGAGAAGTTCGGAGAACTGGGGTGTCGGCACCGGCACCCCATTCGACACCGGCACCGGCACCCCCAGCAGTGTGCACATGCATGTCAATGTGAAGGACTTCAAAATAATCACACTTCACTCAAACTTTCAAACTTTTTTGCAACACTTCACCAAAAAAACTAACTTGATATTGGCCGTTTTGTATTGAATATGAAAATAAATTGATGTCTCACTATATTGAAGAAGTACATGCAAAAAAATGATGCACTAATATTATTTAGATTCCCTACACAATGCACTTAACCATCATCCAACTCCAAAGGCAAAGTCCTCCGGTTTTTGGTCGATGTCCAAGTGTCAAAAGTTCTAGCCTAATCCATATTTTCCATCGGAAGATCGCATAATGACACTTGCATCAATGCATCCAATATTTCAAGTTTCAATTGACCTCTGTGATGACCCTTCACCCAATTCTATTTGAAAAATCCACATTCACATATAGCTATGCTTGCCAAGCCGAAGTTGCAGTCAATGCCGAGTCAAAGTTGCAGAGTCGAAATTGCAAGAGTTATTGAGATTTGGAAGTGTCTACTAGAGTGCCAAGATTGGAGACAAGCTATATTTCTATTTGCAAATTACAGCCACTATATTTTTTGATAGGCAATTTTTGGAGAGACCTTCACTGTGAAGGGTGGACACTTTGTAGAGCACCCAAAGGGCAGCCGGCACCGGCACCCCCCCACGGTAGTCGTGAGTATAATCTCAAGCAATGAAGATGACAGGTTCGGGTCGACTCAGTTCACATAATTGATCCCAAAATCTAACATGTAATACCACGGCACAGCAAACCGCACCAAGAATCCCAAAAAATTAAATTGCCAGCGCGGCTGCCTTGTCTAGCGCTCCACAGGTCGTCCGTCGAATAGAATCTACAGAACATACTTTTCTTCGGCAACATGGGTGCCGGTGCCGGCACCCCTATGATGAGGCTGAGTATGGAGTACACGGAGGCTGACCAAGGATTACGGAGTATCCCCGCCATGACGGGTGCGGGCACCGGCACCCCCCCTTAGCAGTGGTTAGTACAATCTTAAGCGATGGTTTTAGGGTCGGACCTAAACCCTAAAACCAGGTTCAAGTCAAGTCAGTTCACAGACTTCACCCCAAAATCTAACATGTAATACCACAACACAACAGGCCACACCAATCACAACAAGCCCCCGTCATTACAGTTTTCAACACATGAGGTCGACTATATCCCAGTGTAGCAATCCCACCTTAGCACGGATGCTGCGTCCAGCACCTTACGATATGACCGTAACCCTCAGCCCCACGAATGCGATATCAAAAACCACGAACTGTGCTGTCCTGAGGGTCTCCTTATCCGACACCTCTAAACCCTAAACCGCAAGCCATTTTTAATGTTACAAGTAAAATTTCGGCTCTTGCACACCTTCACTACTTGAAAAATAAATGGGATTGGCATTGATTACATTACTTTTTATAATGGCTGGCCCTTGTCGATTTGTTTGTGTTTGCTTGAGTTGAACACTTGTTCCATCAGAATAGAAATTTCGAGCCACCGTCTGCATTTCTTCTTCGTCAAGATTTGTCTGAAGCCAACATAGTTTTAGACTACTATAAATTGTTACATGAATGAAATGATTATGCTTCCGTAAACTTGTGGACGATTTCACATACTACTATTCAACAACTGATAAATATAAAAATTTAGAGAGGTTGAACGACCTGAAGTTTAGGTACACAGTCGACCTCCTCCTCAACATCGTCCTCGCCTACTGACTTAGTGTCGTCCGAACTCGCCGATACAATGTTTGGTTGCTCCTCCACCACCTCTAATCCGTCACCGTCAGAGCTCCTGTCATCGAGCATTAAAACCCTAACCGTGTCCCCCAACTCGGCTTCTCTTCTGTTGCCTCTGCCTCGTGCCATTCTTGCTGCCTTCAACTGTTTTGAACTAGAGAAGAGAAGTTTGCGTCGTCTACGAGTTTGTCTGCGAGGCTGACTCGAATAGGAGAGTTCAAGCAATTCGTCTTCAGGCATGTCTCAGCTAGTCCCCAATGTTAGGTGCGGAAATGTTTGGTCCGTAATGAATGCCGCCTTCTATGAAGAACTTGGATCATTGCCTAAGGTAATGCCTGTAGCAAACTGAGATCCACATTTCACACTACCTCGTATTCGGTTTTTATTCTTGTTTGGTTGCTTCGCTACCTTTAATTTGAATTCAAATGAAGACACTGTCATAATGTCTTTAAAACAATTGATATTTTTCGGTTGCCACACATTCCACACAGCTACTTATGTGCTGACATACCTTCGATCACCCTTGCCCATGAATTTTACAGCTGCTATAATAATTTTAGCAAACAGCCAATTATCCTACAATCCTCTTTCCTACAATCCTCCATGTCTTTTCCCCTTTGGAACCTCTACCTGTTCCCCTAGAAGAATTAACCCCTTGTCTACCCATTGTTTTCCGCAAGTTGTATGGCGTCCCTGAGCTCTCTCTTGATTCTAACCTTTGCCTTCTCTCTATACGCCTCTGTTTTTCAATAGTCCTCCTCAATTCTCGATCTGCTCTCGCTCTCGTCCGAGTGTTCATCTCTAACCATATTGAAGCAAACAAATGTTATATATCATTGTCAAGTCTGTCATAATTAACATCTATGCGCCATCATTATGTTCCTATTATCTTGGATTTAGATAATTAACCTGCAGTTTTTTAAATTATTCCTCGGTTTGTATAGCCATAACTTGACGAGACTCTTCCAAATAAACTTTCCTATTCTCGCTTCGCCATAAAGGTGAATGCTCTACCCTTGCCCATTTCAAGCCTTGACTAAAAAAGAAACACTTTCCTTTAGGTGCCCCTTACATCCACTAAATGGTTCACGTGGTCTTGTGTATTTATAAGTTCGTCAGTCGGCATCCAGCCTCATTGTTTGTTATTGATATATCTAGTTTGGATTGGCATATGATCATGACTAACTTAAGTAAATGCTGCAGTGCATTTTCAATTTTTATTCACATTTCTATAATGAATCGGCTTATTATTCCACTACTAATCCAAGTCTCCGCCGTCATTCATAGATTCCATCTTGCCATGGCCTTCTAATCACAACACTATATACACCTCCCCACTTTGTGGTTTCCTTAAGTCCATTGCCCATTTGGCCACTACCTGCTGTGAACTCGCATTCACAATCCTTCTACAATGGCCACCATCCGAGCACTGCACCATTCCATCCCGCTTATGATCCCTCTAGGAGATGATGGTCTAGCCAAAGTCACAGAGTCGTTCCTTAGTTTGAGGTTTAGATTCCACCCAGCCTCAATTCATGTCGAAGAAGAGGTCTTTGATGCTAACGGTGACTTGAGTCACACTGTCCTTCAGATATCGTTTCGCAATGACGATGGTAGAGTTTGGTTCTTGATCCCTGGAACGTACAAGGCCATAGGCGTCACCGAGTCGGATATGGCCACCACAACTGTGTTGCTAACACCAGGTGTATCCCTCACGTCCACCACGCAGGTTTCTCTTCTGGCGACGGTCAAGAAGGAGCCCGGCATCGAAGAGGTTACCTTACTCAGTGACTCTGATGATGATCTGCCACGTGCCTCTGACATTACCCCACCTCCATCGCAGGATCAACCCTTCATCAATCCTCTCAGGATTCCACACTCGCCTACTGTAAGTCAACCATCTACTTCCAGACCCCCAGTTCACCCACGTGTGTCTATAGATCGTCCCAGTGTTGTCCACCACTTGAAGTTGCTTGCAACCCGACCAGGGTCCAAGAACATCCTCAAGAGTATTGATTATGAAGTTGTTAGGCATGAGAAGGTTGAGTTCCTCCCTTCTGTTTTTGACGGCGACGTCATCTTTGAGTTCCCTCCTCTAGGAGCTGATGCTCCCCATTCCCATGCTAGACTCATGTTCGGAATGGACAAGCGTTTCGACGGTCATGCTTGGTGCAGGACAAAGACGTCTAATATTACCAATGATCTCGGCTTGACCTTCCGGTTTTCATGTTGTGTTGGCCATCTCCGTTGTAATAACGAGGGCTGTGATTACCTCAACCGCCCCAATCGGGCCACTGACGTCAACGAGACCGAATGGGAAGGCTGTACCGCCTCACCCTTCTCCGCAGGAGCTGATCCCCCAACTGGGTCATCTCTCGTTTGTAAGGTCTGTAAGACACCACCCTACTGTCTTGATACTTGCCAAGCTAAGATGTACTATGTTCTTGGCAAAGGTGACATGACCCGTGCATGCATCCATATGGGTCATCACCATCACCCCGTTTCGCAAGGTGTCTGTAGAGAGTCTAAGGTCAAAATTCATGCTCTCATCGGTAGAGAAGTTGAGAGGACTCCCACCGCCACCAACTCTGCGATTGCCTTGGCTGCAAGTAAAGAGTTCCTAGCCAAGTATCTTCTACGCACGGGATCTGATCCCAATAAAGTTATGGACCTGGAGTCCATGAAGTTTGTCATGGACAGGTACCAACACCTCAGCACCCCGAGTATTCGAAACACAGTCACTTCCTTCAAGCGCATTGGGCGAGGGGGGATCATTGATAGCATCACCGGACTGAGAGGTCATAGCAGTTGGCCCTATGTGCAAGAAAACAAATTCCCAGGCCAGGGAAAGCTGTTGGAGAAAGTCTATGTGTTCAAGATGTCCGAGGTAGGCCCTGGGTCTGGAGTTGACCTTGTCAGGAGAATGCAACCACACGGTGATTTGCAGGATGCTTGGGTCATGTTTGACCATGTCAAGCGTGTCAAGGGGTGGACAACCATGGCTTGCCATGTCTATGACTCGGCCTACTGCCGGGTTATGACTATTGCAGTATGTGATATGCAGTCTGAGGATGTCACGGCGCAACGCCTTCTTTGGCATGGGCTCAATGAAGTTATGCACAGACATGGCATTGCTAAAGTTAACTTCAAAGGGTTCATGGCGGACAGTGCACAAGCAAATTGGAATGCAGTTAGGATTATCTATGGCAGTGGTGATCCCAAGGTTCCTATGGAGTCTCGCGAGAGGACATGTCTATTGCATTGGACAGTGTCTATGGAGCGCCACACCGCCGCCCACATCAAGCCCGACCTCCAACAGCAACACAAGTTGTTATGCAAGCAGTACAAGGATGCCAAGACTCCCGAGCAGTCCGAGTCCCGTTATCTTGCCATCCGGGCTTGGTGGCTTTCCTCTGGAGCTGCATCCGAGGAAGGAATCAAGGACCTTGATACATGGCTTGCATTCTGGCATTTTCGTTACCGTCAATGGGGTGGTTTCATGCAACTAGTGAGTACCCACCCACTTTCTATTTCGTTTTTTGGTGTCAACTTATTTTTTGGATTTTTTTTGGTTTTTTTGTTTTTTTTGGGTTTTTGGTGTCAGTTTAGGCTTTTAGCCTGTTTTTGTGCAAGGCGTACTCACTACATTTTATTGACTTCTCTCAGAATTTCACAGATTCTGAGTTGGCAGAGATGCCATCTTGCAACCTCTCTGAGACAGTCCATAACAAATGGCTTCAGCAGTCTGGAAACCGTGGCTCTGATCTATATGTTGCGACCGTGGATGATTTCGTGAGGGCGTTCATGCAATGTACGAACTACTACGCCTACTTGAAGGGTGATCGCTCTGGTACTGGCCCAGGAAAAGAAGAACTCCGCCTTCGTGCTGCACAACGATCCGGTGACGCCAAGAGAATTGTTGCAGCACTCGAGCACATGCCTGGAGCAGAGCATTGGTGCACCCGCAAACCCCAACTCGAAGGAGAGGAGGTCTTTGGCACCACAAAGCGCAAACTTGATATGCCCCCTGGTTCTGATCAGGATTCACATAGACCCGACAAGGTCAGCTTCTCTCATCCACGAGTGAGCACTAGGTCAACCAAGGCCCGTACTGATTCCGCCACACCATCAACCCTGCCCCTAACACAATCCCCCGAGAAATCGATTCCACAACGGATCACCCACGTCAATAACATTCAGGAGACCCACTGCGATGTCTCCAAGTGGCACATTTCTAGACTACCCAAGACTTCCGCCAAGGCCTGCTTCGCCATGCAAGCTCGCACAAAGACCAAGTGCACCCAGAAGATCGTTCGGCATGGTAAAAGTACTCCAGCTCCTACATACACCGGCTACATACGTGACTACAAGAAGAACGAGGAATTCTTGACACAGTTCTTCTTCTGTAACGACGACATTGAGAGATGTGTCAAAGGCACTAGGAGGAAGTGGGTGCAGCACCGTCCGGATGTCCCGGACGTCTGGCCTGTCCTCACTGGGACAAACCTCACTCTCCAGGAGGTTCTGGCCCTTGAAGAAGGGGGATTCCAACTTCAGCAGCGTCAAGATGTGTCACCCAGAAGACTCTTCGGCGATTCCTCCAATGTTGCCTCATCCATGGCCGAACTCCCTACCCCGGCCCAAGCCGATCAATACCCTACGCTCAGGTTTGGAAAGAAGATCCGACGCAGTAACAACGGACCATGCGTCCAACAACGCAACAAGTGGGAGTCAGCCCTCAACGTCGACGGACAAATCACCTCCGTCACAATGATACCTCACCCAGGGATCGGGTGCATCATTCTCTTCCAGTCCCGAAAGAAGGCTAAGGTTGAAGAGTACCGTATCACTATCAGCACCTTCCCGTCGTGCACATGCCCGGATTTCGTGGAGATGTCAGCAAGAGCACTTGGGAAGCGGCGCACTTGGGTAAACTGCAAGCACTTGTACTTCATCTTCCGTGTGACTTGCAACTTGGATCAATACCAAGAAACTTTCATCCATGCTCCGAGCCTTAGTTTCAATGAAGTGAAGCACCTCCTCGAAAGTGGCATCATGAAGCATGTGGGACCTTAGCGTGGATACCTATAGGAGCTAGGCTGCCCCCCTTTATTTATAAGTTCTCGCTAAGTATTTCCTATTGCGTTGAGTATACCATAGTATGAGTGCACGTTTTCCGAAAATATCGCTGATATATCAGACCTATCATTATCTACATGATGTGAATTGTATTCGTTTCTAAATATCTATAAAGGTTTCTAAATATTTATGGGTCTCTTCTTCCAACGGTAGTTTTAGATGTTATTGAACGGTACGAGTTTTGCTACTTTGCTTGAATGCTTGAATTTTTTCACTTAGAATTTTCTCTTACGTTGTGACCATAGCCTATGATTAAGCGGCTCTCACCATAATGTGGACAGTCAAAAGTTCCCTGGTTTAATTAGATCATGTCAACTAGTCTCTCTGAAAGGTATCCTAAAACCAAGTCTCTGTCCTTAAAGCCCTCAAAATTTGCACGGAAATAGGTCCATCGTTTTTACTAAAAAAAGAGGTCCCACGATTTTCCTATTTATATTATCTAAATTTAGAAAGTTTATTACTATAATTGGAAAGCGTTGACTTTTTTCTGCTCACTGTGAGCAAATTTTCTGCTCACCGCTCGCGTCCCACCGCTCACACGGTAGCGTCGTTGGAATGAGTGCATTGTGCATTAAGACAGATGAAGTCTACTCATTCAATAGGCGGTGGTCACAATGCAGTCAGCTGGAAACCTGGCACATTAATTATACTGCATATGTTTTCTGCACTGATTTTAATCCACTACAGGAAATGCACCGTATTCCGTATGCCTTCCGCTGTGTGGCGTACTTCTGTGTATTCGATGTATCGTTCTGGCTGCTGTAGTGTTTTCTTTTTTATTTGTTGCGATGTGTTTCGTTTATTTGCTGCAGTGCCCAGGGTTTATTTGCTGCAATGTGTACCGTTGAAATGCTGCAATGCATTTTGTCTGCGTGTGAAGTTTTTTGCCCGTCCGTTCGTGGGTGTCAGGAGTGCAATGTCCATGTGTAGCCTCTCCAGAATTGAAACACAAGCAAGCATACAAGTGTGTAGCCAACATATTGAAGGTGGTTTAGTGTTCCATAAAGATGGCGGACTCTTAGTCACCTTCCAATGTTTTCTTATTACAAGTTTCCTGACTATGACTGCTGTCTGAAGGGGAACTCCCAACCGTGACCCCCTCCTATCATGCGGTTTTTATGCTAGAATATGTCCACACTACTCTTGAAATTGTCGACCCAACTTCTATATGGGATTTGAGATTACATGTAGGCGAGGGCCTCTATCCCCCCATGCCCGGCGCGCGCATCCATTCTAATTCATGCACAGTAAATGTCTTTGTGCACAATTTTCCCACGCAGCCCACACACACTTCGTGGCCTCCTTTAGGCACAGAACTTCATGTGCATGCAAAGTCGTGGTGGGCCGCGAAGTCGGGCAGAGGTGCCTTCCATCCCCATTGTGGTCATTGCAACCGTGGGCCCATAGTGGGCACCATTTTCTGCATTCACGAAACGTCTCCATGGTCCCCTGCAAAATTCGAACATCGGTGCACTGAGAACCCTGTCCCCGGCCATGGCATTCCTTTTGTCACACTCGCACGGACGCGGCAACAGGAATGAAAACTTCAATCTTTTATGCATGCATGTATCAACTACTTATGGTTTAGGCAACAAGACCCACATTTCCTGCTGAACATTGCACTGCATCAAACTTTTCAATATCACGAAAACAAGCACGTGTAAATCAAACTTCTCACCATGTCACCACACAAATCCGCCAACCATAGGTCTTCCGCCTCCTCTGCATTCTTCCGTGCATGACATACATGCAGGCTCCTCCTGCCTTTGTGTCCATTGTTCGCCACATGGTCGTGACGCCTTCCTTTTGTTACTGCCACATCATCCTGGTCCCCCTCCTTCCCGGCCGTGTGCCATCCAGAACATGATTTTCGTCTCCTACCTCCCTCCTCTCTCCCTCCATTAATGTGAAGACGTCCCGATCGCCACTCGACTCCTCCTGTCCAAGACAGTACTCCTCTCCCGTAGAGCTGATTCGCCTATCCCGGGCCTCTTTCTTCAACACAACACTCCATCCAGGATTCCCCTTGTCTGCAACAAAAAATACCTGCACATGCACGTTTCTGTGTTTAGGACTCTGCATGCTTCGGGGCCACCTCTCCAGCCACATGACAATAGAAACTATACCCACAAACGGTGGTTACCTGCGATGCCTGCGAAGGAAGGATGTAAGGATCTATGGAACAGCGCGGCAAGGCATTCAAATTTGCAAGCCAGAACCCATACGAGTCTCGCCGCAGACGGGGCTGCATGTCAGTATCCTTCGCCACCCAAGAAACCTCCATCAAGACTATGTTCGTGGTCACATAATCAAACACCAAAATGTCCTTTAGTATACCAACCCGTTTGATGTGAACAATCCCACCTTGATCTGAGCAATGTTGAGCTTCTCCGTGAGTCTGCAGCTCTGCCACTCCACAATCAAATGTGACGTGCTTCTCCCCTGCTTCCTCACCCTCGATCCGATAGTGCAGGAATGCTACGATGTGAGCGGTGAGCGGTGAGCGATGAGCGGTGAGCGATGAGCGGTGAGCGATGAGCGGTGAGCGATGAGCGGTGAGCGATGAGCGGTGAGCGATGAGCGGTGAGCAGATTTCGTGAGCAGAAAATTATAGTTTAAAACTCCATTTAACGAATGTTAGGCCCCTTATGACCGTGGATTTTGCACATATTTCAAGTTTAATTTTGTAATTATAAGGCCTATATTTGTGGAGTGGCCAATTTCTAGAACCAAAAAGCTTCTTATAATTACCAATGAGGCCCTATGACCGTGGGAAAATGCACTATGGTTGATAAGATGGTGGACTAAATTCTCTTTGGAGTATGACGACCACCAAGTGTAGTGTGATTTGAGAACAACGAAAAGATGCATTCAATGAGATAATTGGAATATTGAAAACCACACCACACTTTATAAATCCAAATACCAATCAATCAAACCAAAAATCAATCAAACATGAGGTTGTCACTACTAGATTCCCTATCTCCAAAGATACTCCCCTCATGGCCGCCCTCATCTGAAGTGGAATCTAAGCTATGGCACTCATTATCCACCTCTGCAAAAAGCTCGAAGAAGTCTATGGCACGGGGGTCATAACGTGGAGACGGGGTACTAGCTTTGGTAGGAGAAGGTTGTGCCACTAGCCCAGAAGGTTTAGATGGTATATCATAAACAAATATATAAAATAAAGCAAAATGTTTATAATGCCATCTCACTACTCTCACCACACGAGGCATTAGAGCTACTACCAAGTGCTTCAACATCAAGAAACTGAAGAACACGAGAATCAAACATTGGTTTTTTTGGTACAACTTTTGGAGAGATAGTTGTTGCCAAAACCGAGGCAACTTCCTGAGCATATATTGGAAGTTCAAAAGTTTTTGGGGGAGAGGTAGCAGAAGTCATCAATCTGCAGAAGTACAAGTGTACAAATGTTGTAAGAAAGGAATTGATAGAATAAAACATAAAACTTGCAACAATAGAAAATATTGAATTCTTACGTACTCAGGCGATTGCGCTTTGCCACACGCCGCACAAGGCCTTCCTCATCATCAAAAACTGAAGAAGAAGCTTGATGAGGCACTGCAACTGGAACTATATCCTTCAACGGTGCCAACACCGTTGCAAAGAGAAGGTCATCTGTTTCCAAAGCAATAATATGCCGGCCTAAATTCCGGCAAGCATGAATGGAGGCACCTGAAGAGAAGAAAAAATAAAGTCAACACAATTGGTAAGATTGAGAATATATCGAAGCATTTGCAAAAATTGAGCATATACAATGATAGGCAGGTACCTGTATTAGCTGTGGTATCAAACACTACCGAGCCTGTACAAGTGAGTGCTTCAATGAGGACTTGCATAAATAGCGTATCCTTCTCCCGAGCACCTCTCCAAGGTTTTGGTCCATTCATTAGCTGAGTATCAGATGCCACAAAATTGAAAAGGATGTCTTCCTCCTCAACTCGGACAGCTGCGCCAGATTGCTCATTTCGACAATGAAAGATGAAAGATGAAGGTGTTTTCTGTTCACGAATGAAAAACAGAATGCGGAATCGGCGGGTCTGGAAACACAAAAATCGTAAGTAAACATGAAGCCCCCAAAACTCAAGATATTCAAATTCATCAATTTGAACAAAGGATTTGAACATACCGTGACCTCGGGATTGATTGGAGAAGTCAGCCGCAAGTCATTTATGCCCCACCAATCCTTCAAAAGCTTGAACTCGTATGTTGCAGCATAGGTTCGCACATCCACCCGAATTGGCTGATACTCTGGCATAAAAAGCAAGACTCCACCATCGTTGTGCACAAATGTAAACGCAAACTCAAATAAAGCTTCAACATCTGTCTCATTGTACAAGTTCCACTTCGGAACTGCATCAGGAGGAGACGATATGTTTGCAACGTGCATATCATCTGGAATATCTGCGATCACCAAATCGAATCCTGAATGTGGACATCTGCTCGAGCGCGGTAGCGATTCCTCTCCTCCCTTAGCCTACTCACAGAGTCAAATTCTTTGAATCAGAACTTCTACAATAACAATTGAATATGTAACAAATATTTACTATAAGAGTATGAATAACTCACCTTCTTCACAAAAAGATGACTGTCCAAAAGAAATGGATGAGAAACACCCACTTCCATAATGGTGGAAATGGAAGTGTTCTCCATCAAACACATTGAAGATTGAATTGCAGATGTTGAACCAGAAGCTGCTGCAGCCAAGGTACTCTTCCTCTTTAATAGTTGTTGTGATGCAAGAACAGATGAAGATGGCTGGCTGTGTGCTACAGTTATAGTTCTGGAAGCGTGTGATGGGCCAACCACATTGGAAGAGGAAGGGAGATCCACAACGATAGGCATAATTGGATCTGCAATGGGAACTTCCACTGCCATTGTTGGGGCTGCTTTATTACCTCTTGTCTTCTTCACCTTCTTCCCTTCAACCTTCTCCAATGATTTTGAAGAAACCACCTCTACGCCCAGTAGGTCAGGTTGAACTGAATTCCGGAATGCCACATCAAATGTGGGTGGTCTCTTAAGAGGAGTGTCAAGATACCACCCACACTTCTCCAAATGGGCTGCACTCCAATCCCTCAAAATACCATCTGTAAACATGCACTCCTCGCTTCCCGTGTCTAAATAGGCATCAAAAAATGGAGGAAACACTATATTCGTTAAATTGAGACTTTCTCTAGTCTCAAATTAATATATGGATCCAACAACATGAAGGCGTCCGAAACTATATTGTGAACAATGTCAAAAATATTATATGTTCTAACATCCCAAACCTATAATGTTAGGACATGAGCACATATGGTAGACCACTTGACAACAACAAAAACACATTGGGTAGAGCACTCCAAACACAATTCACCCAAAAAACATATAACCTACTTTCTATTATTAGCATGGTCCATAAAATATAGGGTTTCCAACATACAAAGTGCATGTAATAAATGCATATTTCTTCAAACAATATAGTATTGGGGCGTTCGACCCAAACAATATAACATTGGGACGTTCAACCCAAACAATATAACATTGGGGCGTTCAACCCAAACCCTACTCCAATTTTGATGAGCACACATATGTGTAATATATATTGCTAGAATTATATCTGAAACTATTCGACCCAAACTCTACCCCAATTTTGATGAGCACACATATGTTGAATATATATTGCACGAATTATATTTGAAACTATAATCATGCTAACATAATCCTACGGAACTTCTCATTCAACGTGGGTTTCTTCTTGTGCGATCCGAGCAAGGTTGTCTTTTGCGAAGGTTATATACTTCTGAGGGATGGACACCGATCCGCTTTGATTTTTCCGTGGTCTCCACGCTATGAATATGGAATCTGTATCAACCCAAGATGGACCATGCTCAGAATCCACCTTCCACCGAAAGTTATGGTTGGTATCCCAGCCTGTATAATGCCGAACCACATCTTCATTTCTTGCTGTGGGTTTGTAATACTCCACTTGTATTTGTCGAAAATGTGCGCTGGAAGTTGTAAAGTTTGGTTTAGACAATGCTCTTGCCACCCACACCGGCTTCGCATATGTCTCATCCCCAGGACGTAAAATAAGCATGTAACCTTCATCACAATCAACCGCAATGCGAAAAGATGGTGGAGGACGTTCTCTAGCGGGCCCAACATAATGGTCGTCCGTATCGAATTCTTCACGAACCTCTCCGTTTTCCAACATGCACGCATCCGAAGCTTGTACATCGACACGAGTTTGTGGCCAAAACCCGTGCCTCAACGTATCAGGGCTATCTTGGTGGAGGTCTGCTAAGGCGGCACGAACACGTGTCCAATAATGTATCCAACTCCCGTAACGATGCCATGCTGATCCACCAACATCCGATACCTTCAAACTCTCCCAATATTGTATGAAGCCAGATATTCCCTTCAAAATATCCTCCAAATTCTTCATGGCTATTGGCTTGCAAGGCTTGGGCTCTCCAGCCGGTAACATCGTCTTCCCATCCGCATCCAAACGCCATACAAGGAGACCCTCCGGTGGACTCCAGTCTTGTGACGTGCACAACAATTTGTATTGCATAGCGGGTTTACCATCATTGCGCATGTAGAAGCGGAATTGTTGTGCCTTGGTATGCCCGATCAATCGGTGAGCCCCACTTCGAATATAAGGTAATATAAAGGCTTTAAAGTCTGGCACCTCCTCGATCATATGGGGGATGACGGGAACGTTTTCCAAATCCATGTATGACTTCATCAACAATGGGATTGTTGGAAAATCCTCCTCTCGCAATTTCATGCTCCACCGCCCAAACGATGCATCAATGTCATCGTGTGTGTGGCCTACCAAAAGGAAAGACACAAAAACCTCCTTGAAAATGCCTTTCGCAACCAACAATGACCAATATGCAAATACATATCTACTTTTATTGTCCTTTGCACAATTATCCAATTGCACACGCAAAGTGGGGGGCAACTTCTTCGCTACCACAGGTTCACTGGGCGGATCTGGCAACGAATGCAAACACACATCTTTTCCATCCAACACCGCCTCATACAAAGGAGTTGAACCCGTGTCTTCAAATAACAATCCCGAAGAATAGGCCGGCGGTTTCTCCAGATCACGTAGAAGCCTTGCAAATGACCCTATAGTGTGGTTTGAATCCGCTGGATATAAATCAAGAGCATAATGAGCGTACTTGACATCACCGTGTCCATGCGCAATCATTCCTGCGATGGCAACTCAATGCAATTAATATCTGAATAGAAATAAACCATTTCAAGTGAATCCATGTTGTCAAGTACATCATGGTAAAATAAACAATACAACAATTACGGTAACTGACGACAATTTTCGGTCTTCACCTGTAACCGATACATGCAGCTTGAAAAATCCATCCGAGGCCTTAATCCGATTTGCAAAACATGGGGAGGCTGTTTTGGCATGGTCCATTTTGTCATGGATGACCGTAAGAACCTCCAAGGGCCTGGATATTGACAACGCTCTATTTGTGTAGTAATCATTCCGGTGTGCCTCTTGCATGTTTACATGCTTGAAATAGTTCAATTGATGCGCAACATATGATTCTGTTCCCATCGTGTGTGCATCCCGAAGGCGCTTCAACTTCTCACAATTTGAGCACCGAGCAAATTTGTCCCCTCGTCGTTTAGTAATGTATTCGTTAAATTTTGCTTTCTTGATTGCGCTCAATTTTGACAATGAAATTGGATCCAACCCAACCTTCTCGCCAACAGCATTTACGTCGAGCAATATATCTTTCCATTTTGTGCCTGTGGGAAGAACTTTCTCCACAACCTTCTCACCGGTTGTGAGTGTGCGTGTTTTGTGCGGCATTGCATCAGCAAGGGGGACAATGATAGTCGCTAGAGTGGCCGTTGCTTGCCTTGTTGCTTCTCGTGGTTTCTTCAAACCCACGTTCCCGTGGTGTCGGGACCGGCGGCCTTCCTTAGCATAAGTCGCTTGTCTATAAAAGTCCGCTTTTGACACCCCGTGAATGGTGTACCATGCCTTACAACACACATCTATGCTTTCAATGGTGATGACCTTGCGCCCCGTACCATTCTCATGTATAGCCCTATGGACATCAAGTTTTTTTGTGGATCTTAGACGAAAATCTCCAAGCCACATTTCTTCGCGGATGGCTTTCAATTTATCCCTCGAAAACAATTGGCAGCAACGATGCACACAACAATCCTTTGTGGCAACTTCACGAATGGACTCCTCACCAAGCAACCTTTGACGTTTACAATCGGTTGCCGACGGAGTAGGACGTGCCAATGTCTCGTACTTTCTTAGACCCTTGCGTGGCCGCATGTTGGATTGCAGTTCCTTTTCGAGTTCCATGTGACGTTGCTCATGGTCACGCAAGCTCACTCCATCAATCGTGACATTCCTCAATGGCCACCTGCGGAGGGAGAACCTATGAGTGGGATCCACCTCGGAATGAACGAGTGACTCCAATATGACAATGCCAACGTCCTCGGTGCCAAGGGGGTGTTCATCAATGCAATCTTGTGGATGGGTGTTACGACAAATCCCCTCTGCCACAGCAACCCCACTTTCATTTAGAAGTAAGACATCCTCATTCACCCATGAAGCTCTCGAAAGCCCTGCACACTCCACAATGGGAGTGTGCGGCACGGAAGGTGTAGGTATAGCCAGTTGTTCTTCATCGGAACTCCCATCCATGATAGCCTCCCCAACAATGTCTAGCTCGTCCTCAGATGCAGACGGAGAAGTGCCCATGTCTTCAAATGATGAATACCCTCTGTCAGTATACCCATCCATTGTACCTACACAAATGAACACAAAACCTTGTAAAAATTTGACAAAAGCAATAGGGTTAAATACAGGCATTGGTTTGGGTCGAGCGACCCAAACCTTTAGAGGCATTGGTTTGGGTCGAGCGACCCAAACCCTTAGAGGCATTGGTTTGGGTCGAGCGACCCAAACCCTTAGAGGCACTGGTTTGGGTCGAGCGACCCAAACCCTCACAGCCATTGGTTTGGGTCGAGCGACCCAAACCCTTAGAGGCACTGGTTTGGGTCGAGCGACCCAAACCCTCACAGCCATTGGTTTGAGTCGAGCGACCCAAACCCTTAGAGGCACTGGTTTGGGTCGAGCGACCCAAACCCTCACAGGCACTGGTTTGGGTCGAGCGACCCAAACCCTCACAGCCATTGGTTTGGGTCGAGCGACCCAAACCCTCACAGCCATTGGTTTGGGTCGAGCGACCCAAACCCTTCAGCTGGTTTCGGTCGAGCGACCCAAACCCTCCGTGATTTACGCCTACAATTGCGGAAATAATCCATATCCGCCTCCCTGTACACTATCTGTAGTAAATCACACCGTGCATGGCTGTTGAAATTGGGTACTCAGCAAAGGACGTTTAGACAAACCTTGCAATGCAGCAGTACTTGAGAGACCTTTCTACCGTTTCACAATGGGGAGATGAGGAAAAAGGACCGAAGTTTAGGGGGCTTGGAACTTTATACTGCCTGCCTCCGCCTTGGCCTGCCCCTTTGGATCCCTTTCCCGCCCGAACCTAAACCCTAATCCTTTGTTCAAACCTTCTGACGGACATTCCCGCCTCTTGTTGTAAATAGATCTTCCATATTTAGAGGGCCTCTTCGTGGCCCCAAGCATGAAATGACCTTGGAGAACTAACCGCCTAATTCCGCTATTAAATAACTAAACAAAATATGAAGTCAGTGTTTGATTAATTGTAGTGTTCTTACAACCCTACCATGGTCAACATTAATTTTCAATTCGTTTCATTCCTTACTAACACTCAGTTCATACATGTATACGGTATTCCACAAATTATTAGAACTGATATTTATTGTTTGAGATTGCATTTAATGTTTCTTACTTTCTTATGGTTATTGATATTTTGTGTATGTGGTTGTGTTTAATGTATCAAACAGTAAATATCATTCTTTTTGAAGTTGTGTATTCCATCTATAGTTTTAATTGATTTGGCTTGCGAATAAAATGTAGCCAACTTTATAATTTTGTTTAAACAAGTGTTTGATGAAAAACCTAATCATATATTGTTCTATCTAGTCAATGAAAGTTGATATGAACATGTCCACAAAATCATGGTTGTGTGTCCTAGTGTCACTACACTAAATAAGATATATATTAGTGTTAGCTACATTATATACAAATGCATCTACGACATACCAATACCATTATGAAAGTAATTAACATTAAATGTAAACCGAAGCACTCAATGTTAAATATAAACGTAATATGTTTGAATATGGTGTTAGTAGAAAATAAAATAAAAAACAAAGATCTTAGAAGATCTCCAATATGAGATGACATGAAAGGTGGCAACCATCGGCAGGAAAATGGTGTATGCTTTTGGAAACCTATGTAGAAGGCATAAATGTGAATCCCATCACACATGAACCTTTCAACTTCCATCTTTCAATGGTAACTGAACCTATCATGATGCCCACTTCAATTGCAAGCTAGACATACAAGTTTGAATTGTATGTCCCAACAATAATTTAACACAACATGAAAACTAACCAACATTCAGTTTCATAATAATATAGTGTTTGTTGTGATATCTAGTATATACATTTATACTTAAAACCACGTGCGTCTTGGCCCCCTCATTTGACCTATGCGCCATTCATTTATGCCTTCGGGTTCAACAAGTCATGTTCATTAACCCTACCCTAAACCCTAAACCCTAAAACCCTAAACCCTCGTAGTTGTTAAGGGTTGCTTTCATATAGAACACCATGTACTGTACTTTGTGCCTCATTTCCTAATATGATATCTTGTTTAATATATGTGGAGGGATCATCCAACAACAGAGTGATTGCTTAAATGGCTTCATATAATGCCGAACTCCACATATTTGTACAAATATGACTTCATATTTGTGTAAATGGTGCTTCTCTCATTTACTATCACTATATTTGTTCATTTTGGACTTTCTCTTGTCTCAACTTTGTATAATATGACCTTTTAATGTGGTTTGATATGAACACCCGCTTCGAAATATGTGCATCTTATAAATATGTACTATTCTAAATAAGTATGTTAATGTTTGATGCTATAAATTGAACAACATTTTTGTTGCTTTGGGCAAACAATAATGATATTAAGGTGTCAAGACTTAATATTGCATAGTTCCATATGCGCTAACCATTACAATACATAACTCTAAACCATTCATTGTGTAAACGGTTACCATACTTGTAATTTTCGATCTTGTGATTGCCTATGAGGATTGCAATATAGTTATCAAATACTCCTCTTAGAATAGTATGTATCACCCTCAACCCATTCCATATGTGTAGATTACCACAATTATAACACAAATTACGGATTCGTTCTATGATATTAGCAAATCCAATGAGGGACCATTAAATTAAAAACCATTTTAATTAGAGTTGGCAAATGTGTTCATTTTGTGGAGTACCTTATGTATAATGCTTTTTGAGTATCCTAATTCATGGTACAATCCACCATCTCAAGCTAGAGCCATGTCCTCTACCAACAACCATCGTATATAATTACAATACATAACTCTAAACCATTCAATGTGTAAATGGTTGCCATAATTATATTATACCATCATGGACTTCCCTATGACGATTGCAATATAATTATCAAATACTCCTCTTAGTATGCAGTCCACCCTCAATAAATGTTACACCTATAAGTGTTAACCCTCTTTAAAATTAATGTTAACTCTCTTCTACTCCCCACATATTGCACACTATAAATGTTAAACGTGTTAACTATTAACAAAATGGTACTCCCGTCTTTGTAACTTTGACTCTATAAATGTAAACTATTGAAATACAACCATACTATTCCATTTTATAATGACTTGCGATCTAGTTTTGGTGTCATTCGAAGGTACATGCAATCACGTTTTTGTTTTGTGTCCAAATATGTGGGTTTATGGTGTAGATTGAGAAATATTTGCAAGTTGGGCATGCATATGAATCTCACCAAAGAACCATAATTGATCCATACTTCACCCGTGATTTGTGAACTTGATATTCAATAAAGTTTTGTTGGTTTTGCAATTGTATGAATAGTATTCTCCCACAAGGACTCTTCACAATTGCTTATATTTATTAATGTCAAGATTTTTATTACTCAAAAAGTAATTTCATAATTGTTAATTGTTAACTTTGATCCACTCCCGAGGGTTAACATTTATAGAGGGTAGATTATAGTATGTATCATTATCGATTCATTCCATATGTGTAGATTACTAAAATTATAAAACTAATACAGTTTCAATGTTTGATTCTAGCAAATCTTACGGGGGACCATTAAAATAAAAACCATCATTATTCGAGTTGGCGGAGGTGTTACATTTGTGCAGTACCTTAGGCTATAACCATTATTGAGTGTCCTCAATAATGGTTTGGGATAGGTGGCTAAAGGACACCCACTTGCGAGGCTTATGGACCGTCGATGGGCCAGAGGCGCTCCAATGGCCCAGATTGGGTATGCGTTTGGGGCATGGAGCGCCGCCGCTCCACGTGGCGGCCATGCGTCCATCGAACACGAAAGGCCGGACCCATTCCCGAATGGGTCCCACCCTTTCGTGTCTTTTTCCCCTCCCACATTCTCTAACCCCTTCCCTCCGCTCCTTCTTTCTCTCTCTCACCTCCGCGCCAAGCTTCCACCCTTTCCCCGACGCATCTTCCCTCTCCCCTTCTCCTTTCTCTCCTTCTCTCCTTGTAGCGCCGCCCTCGCTAAGCGGCGCTTTTCCTCATTGTTGTTCTCTCTGATTCTTCTCCTCTTCTCCTATACCTCCCTCTGGTCCATTGAGAGTGAAGCATTGAGTGTATTGTGTGCACATTGAGTGTATTGAGTGCGCATTGAGTGTATTGTGTGCATTAAGAGTGTAGCATGCGGTTTGTAGTTTTGTTTTTGTATCAAAGCGTTTGCTTTGAATCAACAGAATGTCTTTGTGTTTGTGAATTGAGTGCATTATTTCTGGTGTGTGAGTTTCAGGTGTTTGAGTTTCAGGGTTACATTGTTTGTGAGCAATCAGTGTATATTCGCATAGCTTGTTTGTGAGTGATTGTTCAAGCTTTATTGTGAAAGCTTGATTGTGAAAGCTTGATTGTGATTGATTGTGAAGAGTGAGAAGTTTGTTCCTGAGTGTTTGTGAGAACTACATCAGTTGTCCAGTTCCTTTTTAGTTTTGGAGAAATTATAGTTGTTCAGAGCGTTTTCAGTTTTCCAGATTCAAGCCTTTCTACAATCAGCAAGTAAGACCAGCTTGTTGGAACAGCTTCCAACAGCAGGTTCTTCATTAGGTTGCAAAGAAAGGTATTTTCTTAACCCAACTCATTTAGTGTTTCGCAGCATCTACAATGCATAAGCATTGTATATGCTGCGCAAACACATTGTAGAGAACTCATTATTCATAACAGTTTGGAGAGACGACTCAAACCTCACTCTCAAACTCTTAAGCCCACTCTAAATATAGTATATGTTGCATAATTAACAATGTTAATGGTTTCGGTCGGTCGACCGAAACCAGCTGCAGGGTTTGGGTCGAGCGACCCAAACCCTGCAGCTGGTTTCGTTCGACCGACCCAAACTACCTGCAGCTGGTTTGGGTCGGACGACCCAAACCCTTGAGCTGGTTTCGGTCGAACGACCAAAACCAGCAGCGCAGTTTGGGTCGCTCGGCCCAAACTCTGCAGCTAGTTTCGGTCGATCGACCGAAACCAGCAGCACTGTTTGGGCTGAACAATCCACACTAATCTGCAGGTTTCGGTCGAGCGACCGAAACCAGCTGCAGAGTTTGGGTCGAGCGACTCAAACTATTGACAATTTTAGACCCATAAAAGCAAACTCCAGAAGAGTATGGGTCGCTCGACCCAAACCTCATGACGAGTTTGGGTGGAACGACCCAAAGTCCCAATCACATGCTACATGATAATATATAAAAGGACTAGATGCCATAGATAACTTATATATAAGGACACAAAGTTTGGGTCGAGCGACCCAAACTATGCGTGTTTTTCTGCTATCTATAACAAAATATTTTAATCTTACAGAAGACAACTCATACATCTAAAAAACAACGAAATATCTAACCTCTATCACATTACACGATATCTTTGAGTGAGTAATTGTTACTAAAAACACAAATGTGCTCAAAAGAGGGTTAATAGTTTGGGTCGCCCGACCGAAACTAACATATCTACCTCTCCTTGCAGATGCCTCCCAAGAAAAGACCTGGAGAACGATGGTTGGAGCTGGCACCATTCGAGATAGTCGAGGAGTACGAGACACCGACGGATGAGTCCTACGTGCCAAAGGAGGACATTCTCGTCGCATGGTCTTTTTCTGTGGTCAAGGCAGCCCAATTCAAAATTTTGCTCGCCCTCAAAGTCGGCACAGAAGAGTCTTTCACATGGGCTCTTGTGACAGGATGGGAGGTTTCATCGGTCCAGGCTCTAGGAGGACATGTGGACATCATCCTGGAGAATTCATCCCAACAAACCGCGCATGTATTCATGAAGGACGTCGCCCAGCCGTTTGATCCTGCGTACTTGAGGGAGCAGTGCGCGGAGCCGGAGGTCATCAAACCGGAGGCCATCTTCGTGGATGGAGCCACTTCAATCACCAAGATTGCCACGAGATTCACAAAGCTGAAGCAGGCAATCAACGCGATCAACAAGGAGGCGCAAAGCAAGTCAAAACCTGCTGTCGCGACGAGGCGCAAATCAACTGTCGAAGAGGGCGCAGGGTCGTCAAGACCTCAAACATTGAGGAAGCCCCGTCCGGTACCCGCTGACTCCAGGAGAACAACTCCTACAGCAACCCCGGCGGATAGCGAGGCACCAACGCCATCCCAAAGCCGGCAGACTACACCGTCCAAGAGACAAAGAGAGTCGTCCTCTGCCATGACAGAGGAGCCTGTTTCGCCTGAGCTGAAAATGCCTAAGGCCGGAGAAGAGGTGGAGCCGGAGGAGATCACGAAGATCAATGAGACCTTCGAGACAAAGTGCTTACAGTACTTTTTTATGGGCAGGGAGTTCATGTTTAAGGTGAACATCTCCCAATGCCACCTTGCTCCCCCGGAGATGTGCGTTCGTGCGAAGGAAGACGCATATGTGGAATGGCTTCTCACCAAGATGCTTGGAGACCAGTTCAAGTTCGACAAGCAGACTCTTGTTCTCATGCCTCAGGGGCACAAGAAAATGCCCACACCAGATATGTGGGACACCATAGCAAAAGGCGATTTTTGGCTGATTGACGGTCAGCACAGTGTCGAGGCAGCTAAGAAACTGCAGACCAAGACCAATTGGGATGACCCCAATCGGCTAAAGGAGAAAGTGAAGGTATGGGACGCGCTAGTCGTCTGGTCTGACGACGAAACGCGGCTCAGCGACATATCCCGCTATTTCAACAAAACGAATAAGTTGCGGCCATACCAGGCATCGTGGATTCGCAACATCATGGCCTCGCGGGAGGTGTGGGAGTTCTACGGAAGACCTCAAAGAGAAAGGGAGAATGCGAAAGCCAAGAATCCCAAGTGGGAGGTGAGATTTCCTAGGCACCCCATAGTTTGGGTCGAGCGACCGAAACTGCTACATAGTTTCGGTCGCTCGACCCAAACTTCTGGATTTGTTCTTCATATTTCTGCTTCATATTTCCTCTGTAAGTGGACAGTCCATACTCTTAACTAATACAGATTCTGTGCTCTTATGCAGCAATTCAAGTACCACATGATCAACAAGTTCTCTTCGATCGACAATTCAAGCCGCAAGCAGAAGAAGTACAAAGAGCTGAGAGGAGAGATCTACTTGATCACATCAGCCGACGCGGTTTGGCAGAAATGGAAGACCATGTTCGAGAGGCACGAGACCGGGGATCTTATCGATCCCGACACGCTCGAGAAGTACAACAAGGTCCCCAAATTCAAACCGCTGAGACCTCTTCTGAGAGAGTTCTTCAGAAGTCTGCAGGGTCTTATGGAGTCCGAGATCGAGAAGGCGGCAACCCACATGTTGCACAACAAGAAGACTGCAAAAAGACTTTGGGACCATCCGAAAATCGTCTTCACCAAACCGAAGTCCTTTGTTCCTTCGTGCTACACATTGAAGGAGTGGGCAGAATATAGGAAGAAGAAGACGACAATCGTCGAGGAGCTGCACAAGCTAGTTCCCGAAAAACTAATATTCAAGGAGGACGAGATGAACGAGGTGAACTGGAGAGCGTTCAAGGCTGAATACAACTTCACCAGTGCATCAATGGCGGCTCTGATGAGGGAGGCGGGAGAAGACTTTCTGAAGTCAAAAATGGTGAAGAACAACAAGAACCTGCCTCTTCCCGCCCACACCATGCTTGCCTTCTCCAACTTCATAAAGGAGAAGAGGATTGTTAGTTTCGAAGGAGACGCGTTTTTCAACCCTGTCTCCTTCAAGCCACTCAAAATCCAGGGGTGGCCGGGCGTTGAATCCAGGAAGCAAATACGAGTAAACGCTGCGGAACGGTTCCCCTTTGGCCTAATAGACTTCCGCAATATTCCTGGCCATGAGTTTGAGGGCACAATGAGCACACCCTTCTACGGGGAGTTCATGCCTAAGTTCTTGGACTATGCCAGCCCCAGGCTCAGGGAGGTTGATGTCTGGTTGTGGATAGTAGAGGACAGGCGAGCAGAGCAGGTGTTTGAACTTGTTCAGAAGTTGCAGCATGACTACGCGGTGTCCAAGTCGCACTACGTTCCTGCACCGGCGGAGGGGATGTACACAACACTCAAGGACAAGAAAACTAAAGTCCTGAGCTTGTTGTGTTTGTACTTTGTTTTCAAAGCAAACCTGTTGAAGGACCCCAGCCACCCCCTAACCCGAATGGAGAAACTGTTCCAAGTTCGGGACGGCATGGGTGCAAGCAAGTCATTGTACGACGAGGCGAAGTATGCAATGTACCCTGCGGACGAGTTGCGGATGGAATTCTATCTGCGAATAATGAGGGCTCTGACGAGGAGAGGGGACGCTATATTCAACATCTTCGGCGGCACCAAACCCATCTTCGCTGGCATGGTGAGCTCTCTCGCACTATTTGATGAGCTAGTTTGGGTCGAGCGACCCAAACTATGAGCACTCCTAGTTTCGGTCGCTCGACCCAAACTATAAGCACTCCATGCTTTCCTGTTTGCATTGATATTTTGAGCTTTCGATAATATTGTATGCCATCTAACATATCAAGTGTGGTTATGCAGATGCTGGGCCTGAATGTCTACAGCTATGTGGACGCCTCTGACCTGCAATTCTACAAGAACCAGAGATCATTGGCCAAGAAGATGGACATATTGGATTGGATTCCTGGGAGCTACGCCGAGGAGACTGTGGAAGGGGGTGAGAGCCCACAGGATAGGGCTAGGCGTGTCAACCCAGCCGAGTTGGCCATGATGGTTCCTTATGCAGCACCAGAGCCTCTGGTCCAAGTGCATCCAGGTCAGTCTTCTCGAGGGCCTCGTGACGAGGAGGGGGAGGAGGAGGGGGAGGAGGAGGAAGAGGGAGAAGAGCCTAGGCAGGAAGGCGAGGTTGAAGAAGGGGCAACGGGCTTCACTCAAGAATCTGAAGCCCCTCAACGAAAGAAGGCAATGCGGGTTGCAACTCCGCAGAGTAAGTTGGTGCCCGTCCTCACAGTGGACGATGCGCGCGACATGTACTCGAGGGATGCGACTGAGGTTTTCAGGGAGAGGAGGAAGATCAAGGGCAAGAAACTCTATAGCGACTATGCTGTAGAGGAGACAATTGCCATCAGCAGCGAGGACGAGGACGACATGGAGCTCGCGAAACGGCTCAGGTCGGACCCTCCCTCTCCCGGTGCCTTCGCAGGGATGGTGAGGGTGAAGCCCGAGGTTCTCACCGTCCAAGAGGCGAACGAGAAGATGTTGAGGGAGGAAGAGCAGCGCATCCGCTTGCAAAGGGCCGCTGCCGAAGAACCCTCGGTGCGGAACGAAGTTGCAGAGCTGAGGGCGATGTTGTTGGAGCAACAACGCCAACGAGCGATGGCGCAACCACCGCCTAGCATTGACATGATCACGCAAGTGATCCAAGGCATGTGGGCGCAGGGCATGATGATGGCCCCCCCGGGCTCGTTTCCACACTTGCCCCCCAACTTCCCTCCTCAGAGCATACCTCCACCGTCGGGTTCGCAAGGGTCATTCAGCTTCCAGCACATGGTTGGACCCCACGTGCATCCTTATGCACCGGTCCAACAAGTAGATGACCCCAACCTCTGGCGCCAGGCCGGGTCTTCTAGACCCCTTACCCCCCCACCACTACGGCCGCCACTGGTCCTACCACCCCCTCATCAGCAGGACGACCCGCACATGTTTGGGTCGTCCGACCCAAACCCAGCCCCCCTCGCAATGCAACAAGGCCCACCTCAGGATGGGGGGGAGTTTGGGTCGGACGACCGAAACCCCGTGGCCGCTCAGTCCTCAGTGGACCAGCATGGGTCTGACAAAGACTCACCCATGCCAGATGTTGAAGGTCCCCAAGGGCCTGGTGATACCTCTACACCTATCCCAATCGATGAACCTATGCATGATGCACATGCGGAGGTTGGGTTAGGTGAAGGGCCTGACACTGAACGCTTGCAGGAGAGGGGTGCTGACAACGTCGGAGAAGGCGTTGGCGAGAGAGGAGGACCGGCGGTGGCGGTGGAGCCTTCCATGGCGTCCAGGCATGACCAGGGCGAGGTAATACACTGAGACCTCCCCAGTTTCGGTCGCCCGACCCAAACTCCTGGTCCTTTGTCTTGTTGCCCTTGGTCATGTCTTCCTTAGCTAGGAGGAACTGCCCCCACCCAGGTCCACCCCGCTGTCGAATCCCTTCACCCCCGTTCCTTTTCTGCCACGCTCGCAACCGTCGCCCCGGCCCCCGCGATTTTATTCGGAACATGGAGGCGCGCACACAATTTTGTAGATTGTCTTAGGATAGTTTGAGCGGCTCGTTCAACGCGGCTTCGCCCCCCCCCCCCACTGGGGATTTTGTACATAGAGCATTGTAACAATAAAATTATCTTTTGTGCCATTATGATTGTATTCGTGTTCAAATGCATATTGTGTCCTCTTGCCCCCCTTCCCCCCCTTTGGATTTGTATGGCCACCTATGTATAGTGGTTCTTGTATTTTGCACATAAATATATATACGTATTTTTCTCTAATTGGACATAGAATGACATAGTCTTCCCCCGCCTTATCTCGCTCGTCTTCACAGGGATCGGAGCTTAGCGTCGCGGCTCCCCGCCGGTCCTCTCCAAGAAGCGAGGAGGGTAGCGTGATGGCCCCACCCCCTTTACCCGCGCGGCCTTTGCAACCTAAGACCCGTTTCGTCGTACTAGACCTCAACGGGGTCTTGGTGCAATGCGTGTATTGTCCAAGGGTCCCCACGGTCCCCTACTGCAAGCCCGAAGACGCGAATTACGATGGGCCGCCCACGTACATCAAGAGCAAGCTCGTCCACCTGCGGCCGGGTCTTCGGCGCTTCCTACAGACCATCCAAAGAAAATGGTGGGTGGTCGTGTGGAGCTCCATGACGGCCGACAACACCAATGCGGTCGTGGAGTTCATTTTCAAGGGCATCGAGCCCCCCTGCTTAGTCCTAGCACAGGACGCATGTAAAACATTGTACACACCGGACCGCAAGACTGTAAAGAAACCGAACAACCCCGCGTCCCCCCAATACCTCAAGATCCTTAGACTAGCTTTGTGGGACCAGCGGCCGTCTTTGATAGGCGTCCCCTACGACGTCCGTCCCACCCGCGAGAACACTCTCATGGTGGACGACAGCGCTGCCAAAAACGTTTTGAACCCTACGGCCAGCTTCATAGTCTGCCCTACGTGGACGATCGAGAAAGTCCGGGACAAATTTTTGTTAGACCTTGGTAAATACCTGCTAGAGCTCACGGGTAGTGGAATGGAGGTACAGGACTATCTTAGGCATAATCCCTTCGGTGAGAGGCGCTTGGAACCTCAAGACCATTTGTACAATGAGTTGGTCACTCACGCGAAATATAACAAGCTCCTTTGACTTGTCTATTATGTTTGTATGTATGTATGTGCGTGCGTTCACAAACTTTTGTGTAAATTATATGCTTCACATGTATCTCGATTTTCACACGCTCTATCTCTCCCTCTTCCCTTGGGTTTTGTTTTGTCCCCATTTTGGCGCCAGCCCTTGGAGCCCTCTATTGATGTCGTCAGTGAGTCGAACTTGGAAAGCTTCATCTACGAGACCGTTTACGACGCCGCGTCTACCATCGACTCCTCAAAGGAGCCTCTCGATGCCGGTGTCGTCGATAGCCCCCCGCCCAAGCAAATCTTCCGACAATCGCCGTCCCCGTCACCGCTCAAGGGCGTCGATCGCGACTCTGTCCGTCCGTCTCCCACTAAACCAACTGGGGGTATTACACCTCAACGGCGGCTATGTATGGACGCGCGACCTACGAAGAGCGCATCCCTACCTACTCCCTCGCGGGACGCCTTGCCTTCACCCGCGAATTCGGACGCAAATGCCCGTCGTGCCAAGGTAAGGCCCCCCTTCCCATTGGTGTACCATACGTTACAATCGTTCTATCCTTAAGCGATTTGTGCGACATGTTTAGGTCTTTCTACCCAAACTAACACATGTTCGCGTGTTTTCTAAAATCGGTGGCAGGTACCTAAACCTCCGCGGTCGCTCGAGGCCATTGCGCTGGAGCGAGAGTACGCCATGATGAGGAACTCCAGACAATCTACTTCATCGGTTTCGAATTCCTCCTCCTATAGTTCGGGCGGTCGACGGAACCCTACATGTATTATGGTAGACTCGCATCCAAAGCACGGCTACAGTCGCGGAAATGAGATTTTCCGGAACATTGCGGCGATGCGAGCAAAAGAAGCGGCGGCAAAAGAGAAAGATGCAGTCTCCAAGTCTAGATAGCCATCGTATTTGTAGCGTTGCACGTGGACGGGATAATCTTAGACGATACTATCCAATGCATTTGTGGCATTGGCATGCTATTCAACTTACATGCCATATGTTGTATATTCTATTTGCAATAATATGAGTGTTATAAGATTTCCCTTCAATACGGTCTATGGTTTGGGTTCCCCTACCCAAACTATCACAAATATCAATTACCATATTTTGCATGCAATATTACATTTTACTTGCAATACGGTCTATGGTTTGGGTTCCCCTACCCAAACTATCACAAATATCAATTACCATATTTTGCATGCAATATTACATTTTACTTGCAATACGGTCTATGGTTTGGGTTCCCCTACCCAAACCATCACAAATATGAGTTATTAATGGAATTCTTGGTATGAACACCCGCTTGAAAGTGTTGGCAACCAATATGTGTTCCATTTTATCCTTGTTCTTATGTTTGTAAAAGTCTCAAAATACCCGAAAAGTCTCAATTTAACGAATATAGTGTTAGGAGATTTTGAGATGGCTTTAGCAGGAAATAAAACATACTTAAAGTATCGGTACAACGTCCTCTGCATGGCCTGCTTAAAGCCCAATTGCTTCTCACACGGGTTATTCTTGTGCACACCCTTCTCTACCTTGAATTCTCTAAAGAAAGCTGTGTCCCAAAGCAAAATTCTCATCTTCTCTACATAATCGGTGATAGAAGGAAGGGGAACCTCTCCATCACGAACATAATCCACAGTCACCCCAAGATCAATAAGGGTACCGGTGAACAACTTCTCAGCCTCACAAGCCAGCTGCAAAATCAGAGATAGGAAATTAAGTATGTAAATAGATTTCTTACATCTTATACTTTACAAATTCAAAGTACACAACATTGCAAGAGTACAAGTAATGCAAGAATACCTGAGACCACCAAGTGGCTTTTCGAAGCCATTCGGGAAAATCAGCATCTCCAAACCGAGGCTTTGGAAACTTAAGAGCTTCACGCAATGCCGGAGATTTGTTCCACCTCTCCAACCACTTCACCTTAACAGCCGGATCCATTGCAGAAGTGGCCAACATCCAAAGTTTCTCCTGAGTCATCTCAGGAGTCTCATCGTTCATCTCATAGTGCAATTTGATCTGCTCCAAGAATTGAGGAGTGTGTTTGGGATCAGTGATAGGAAGCAACTTCTTCAATTCGGAGTTGCACTGGACCTTTACTTTATCCACGGCATTCATCACAAAGTCCACAACTTTACTGCTGGTCCACTCCGTTGGATCAGGAAATTTCTCATAGAACCTGCGTTGAGCGGCGGCAGCTGCATTTCCTAATTCATGCTGTAGAAAATAACAATAGAAAAGATCACCTCAAATTGAAAACAAAGCAATTTAGAATTGAAATATTACATCCCAACCAATTCAGAATGAATATTAAAAAAACCAACAAAAATTATCAATACCTGATGAAGGACTCCATTGAGAGCTTCCGTAGTCAATGTAAACCAAGTTCGATTCTTGGACTTCTGCTTAGCCTCGGATGCTACATAGTCTTCTTTGGATATGAGCTTCTCAAAGTAGGGTAGGGGTTGAGATGCAATACTTTGAACACGAGAGACCTTGTGCACTAAGTTTGTAGTGACATGGGACTTTTGGTTCCGCCTGCAAACAAACTCAAGTTATTGTTAAAACATCAATGACAAGACAAATAGATGTTACTTCAATGATATTGAAAGTATATAAGAAAAGTGTAAGAAACATACCAATTCACTTGGTACAAAGCAGAGAGAACTGTAGGCACAACTCCGTTAACCTCCAAAATAATAGACTCCACTGCAACATGCCAATTTCTATCATATGCATGATCACGATTAATGATTGGGAACCAAGCTTGAAGGCGATGGTTTCCATCCCAAACATGGAACATCATCCCCGAGAAGATCTTCAAATCGTCATCTCGAAGAAGGTCATCTTCAAATGCAGCATTGGCTTCAATCCAAAGAGGATCCCATGAGGCTTCAATCTCTGAAGTGACCTCGGCAGTCTTTCCCTCATGATTCTCCAAAGCAACGTAGAATACTCCATTGCCTTCCATATAACCGTTGCTCACAAAATGTGATGCCAAATTCATGACATCATTCTTTAGAAAGGGCCGAACAACAGGAAGAGCAATCATTCGACAAAGTGGAATACATAACTTAGATTTCTTCCTTGGCTTGAATCTCAATGACTCAATAGAGAAGTTTGTGTTTACCGACTCCTTTGAAATGATGTCGTTCATCTCCTTCTCCACTTGCTCTGAAGATAGAACTTCGTCATCCTCACCCAAAATCTCAACATCTTCTGAGACTTCCATGACTCCTGATAATCAAATCAAAGAATGCAACCACAGAATTAATGGCATGAATATAAAGCTATGTAATGGCGGAAACAAAAGGTACGATTTCAATAAATCGATTGGCCAAAAAAGTTATCATGTGAGTTGACCCCCACAGTATCCGCCAGCAGAGATGTCCCAAAAAAACCACTGAGAAGCTCAACACGGGTGCCGGCACCGGCACCCCCAGGAGCTCTTTCCAAGAGTGTTCCTCTTAGTCTTCATACAATTCATGAATTCATTAGAAGCACTAGAAGTGATCTAAAAGAGTTGCACTATGCTACCTCAGGTCAAACTCTTCAGGACACTGGTTATAATCCCCAGAACTAAGGTGTGGAGATTTGTTGCAACATTATTGACTAATATCAGACTTGATGAACGTCAAACCTTTTAGACTACTTTGCAGGCACCACACAATCAACCCAATCCAATCTACTTCGAATATACGTGAGGTGCAGGTTGGACTTGTGGAAAACCACTAATGGCCAATATATCTCCTGAAAAACAACCTAACCACAGCACAGATGTGAGAATGCGCACAAGCAAGTTGGGGTTTGAGAAAAGCAAGCGGGGTGATTGTGATGAAACTAGCCTCCACAATTCATTGCAATTCATCACAGTTCGCTCGCATCAATCTACCATGGAATGAATGGAGTGATGATGATGACAAGCACAAGAAGGGAATTGACTTCCACATCTCCTCTCCAGACTTTGCCTAAAGTTCATAGTATTAGTTGGGACTGAGTTAATCATCGTCACAAGCTACAGAGGGTCGACTGTATCCAACCTACAAAACTGTAGTGACCTAAGAGGAAGAATTAATAATTGTATCGCATTGGTTCTTAAAGAGTCTTACAAAAGCACATGACTGGAGCTTCGCTTATCTCGGAAGGAACAAAAACACTGGAACTCCAACCTGCTATGGAGGATTAATTCCACAAAGTGCGAGATAGTAACATATTTCAGATGATTTGCCACCCTAAACCTATTTCACATGATTCGTTTTTATTCCCTAAACCCCCGTGCCTTATGTCTGGACCCACTGGAAGGAAACAATTCCTCATCACATCAGAAAGACAATCTGAAACTCAAGCAACATGGGTGCTTCCAAAATAGGATACAATACATGACGAGCTAAGGAGCTCTAAATAATAATAAAATTTCTCACAAAAGGGTATGATCCACGGTGTAGTCCTTCTCTGTGAGGGTCTCAATGCACAACCTAATACACCACTATGAAACATATCTATTTGCGGCAGCGAAGAGTTGAAATCTGAAATCTCGCCAGCTCAAATCTAGCGACAAAACAATACATTGCAACCAAGGAGACACAGACAACAGGGAGGAGCAAATTGCATCTACAGAAACAACAATTTGCCACATAATGTTTGCAGCAACCCATTTCCCAGCCCTTGAAGCAACAAAGCTGAGTCACACACATAATACTCATAATAACAGAAGGACATGAACTGATTGATGCTAGTGATAACAACATCAACGAAAGCTTGGAAGATTCAGCTCAATCCAAGGACCAAACCGAAACATACAATACAACCAACCCGATTTCAAAGCCATTTAAAGAAAAAGCCAGGTCACGTATGAATGTGCGACATGTGCACACTATGTTCCCCAAAAAATCTTCGTAGCAATCAAGAGAAAGACATACACACGAGTCATGGCCATTTCCAAACCAAATTAACCCTTAAGGCAAAGCTAAGCCACAAACTACATGAGTGATGATTGAGTTCAGAATGATCAACAACATGTGGCACACATTCCTGGCTGAAACTCCAAAGTACCTCAGAAGACCCAGCTTAGACCCAGCGACAAAACACAGCAAACGACAAAGAGCAATTGAGTGAAAGTGTGGAAGACTCAGCTTCATCCAAGGACAGCCCGAACCAAAAACTACAACCAAACCAATTTTCCAGCCCTTCAAGTCACATTTGAATAGGGAGCAATATGAATGTACGACACGTGTGCACCTTGTCCCACAGAAAAATATTGGCAGCCATCGAGAGAAAGAGCATGCACACGAATCTTGGCAAATTGCATGTGCAAATTGCACATAAAGATATTTCCTCATACATGCTGATACATATATAATTATGCATGACCTAGTTTACATTCCCAGAAACAGATCAAAAAATTATTAGTCTCGCCAAATTCCTCCCTGAGTACCTGATTTGACACAACCTTTACTTATTATGGGCTAGGGAAATCCACAAGACCAGATGTAGGTCAAGTCAGTTGTGTTGGTTTTTTGTTCATCTTCTACGTAATTTCCAAGGAGTGGCTCCTTTCAATACCTGGAGTCCAAGCAGGCCAAGGTTGAATTCTTACTAATCAGAAGGAACTGCATTACTTTCAATAGAAATGAACAAGCCAAGAATGTACACCTTTAGGTATCGACAAATCGTTTTCATATCATCAAGGTCTGTGAAGGGCAGTTTTAGACAGTGGCAATACAAATTGGTTCCACTAATTTTGTCTGGGTTTAGGTCGTACTCTACTTGCTCTAAGTTAAAGGGTGTGTCTCAAAAATCTGCAGGCCACCATGGAGTTCATACACACACAATAAGGGTAAAGAAATTTTGGATGGGTCATCAACAGCAACTCCTATCTACGATGTCAGCAATCACACAACACACACAAACCGCATCACACACAAGCCGCGAAGCCCCAGCATACACAATCCACGAAGCCCCAGCACAGACCTTAAAATATATGAACTGAGCTTTGAAGCCCAAATCTGCAGCTTGAATCTGCAGCTCACACAAGCTGCGAAGCCCCGGCACGAGATCCAGGCACCAGGCACAAGATCCAGATAGAAGATCTAGGCACAAGATCCAGGCACCTCACACAAGACAAAACCGCAGCACCCAACACCAGACTAAATGTAGAAGAGAACAGGGGTGCCGGCACCGGCAACCCATTCGGCAGCAAAGTAGGCTGCCGACTCCAGCACCGAAGAAGTGCCGAGGAGTCCAGGAGCAGTGCCGCAGAAGTGCCGACTGCACCCGGAGCAGTGCCGCAGAAATGCCCAGGAGCCCAGGAGCGCCGAACAAGTGCCCAGGAGTGCCGACGAAGTGCCCAGCAGCGCCGAAGCACTACCCAGGAGTGCCGAAGAAGTACCCAGTAGCGCCGAACAACTGCCCAGAGTGCCGAAGAAGTACCCAGCAGCGCCGAACAACTGCCCAGAGTGCCGCACAAGTGCCCAGCAGCGCCGAACACCTGCCCAGGAGTGCCGAACAAGTGCCCAGGAGCGCCGAAGGCAATGGGCGAGAAGTTCGGAGAACTGGGGTGTCGGCACCGGCACCCCATTCGACACCGGCACCGGCACCCCCAGCAGTGTGCACATGCATGTCAATGTGAAGGACTTCAAAATAATCACACTTCACTCAAACTTTCAAACTTTTTTGCAACACTTCACCAAAAAAACTAACTTGATATTGGCCGTTTTGTATTGAATATGAAAATAAATTGATGTCTCACTATATTGAAGAAGTACATGCAAAAAAATGATGCACTAATATTATTTAGATTCCCTACACAATGCACTTAACCATCATCCAACTCCAAAGGCAAAGTCCTCCGGTTTTTGGTCGATGTCCAAGTGTCAAAAGTTCTAGCCTAATCCATATTTTCCATCGGAAGATCGCATAATGACACTTGCATCAATGCATCCAATATTTCAAGTTTCAATTGACCTCTGTGATGACCCTTCACCCAATTCTATTTGAAAAATCCACATTCACATATAGCTATGCTTGCCAAGCCGAAGTTGCAGTCAATGCCGAGTCAAAGTTGCAGAGTCGAAATTGCAAGAGTTATTGAGATTTGGAAGTGTCTACTAGAGTGCCAAGATTGGAGACAAGCTATATTTCTATTTGCAAATTACAGCCACTATATTTTTTGATAGGCAATTTTTGGAGAGACCTTCACTGTGAAGGGTGGACACTTTGTAGAGCACCCAAAGGGCAGCCGGCACCGGCACCCCCCCACGGTAGTCGTGAGTATAATCTCAAGCAATGAAGATGACAGGTTCGGGTCGACTCAGTTCACATAATTGATCCCAAAATCTAACATGTAATACCACGGCACAGCAAACCGCACCAAGAATCCCAAAAAATTAAATTGCCAGCGCGGCTGCCTTGTCTAGCGCTCCACAGGTCGTCCGTCGAATAGAATCTACAGAACATACTTTTCTTCGGCAACATGGGTGCCGGTGCCGGCACCCCTATGATGAGGCTGAGTATGGAGTACACGGAGGCTGACCAAGGATTACGGAGTATCCCCGCCATGACGGGTGCGGGCACCGGCACCCCCCCTTAGCAGTGGTTAGTACAATCTTAAGCGATGGTTTTAGGGTCGGACCTAAACCCTAAAACCAGGTTCAAGTCAAGTCAGTTCACAGACTTCACCCCAAAATCTAACATGTAATACCACAACACAACAGGCCACACCAATCACAACAAGCCCCCGTCATTACAGTTTTCAACACATGAGGTCGACTATATCCCAGTGTAGCAATCCCACCTTAGCACGGATGCTGCGTCCAGCACCTTACGATATGACCGTAACCCTCAGCCCCACGAATGCGATATCAAAAACCACGAACTGTGCTGTCCTGAGGGTCTCCTTATCCGACACCTCTAAACCCTAAACCGCAAGCCATTTTTAATGTTACAAGTAAAATTTCGGCTCTTGCACACCTTCACTACTTGAAAAATAAATGGGATTGGCATTGATTACATTACTTTTTATAATGGCTGGCCCTTGTCGATTTGTTTGTGTTTGCTTGAGTTGAACACTTGTTCCATCAGAATAGAAATTTCGAGCCACCGTCTGCATTTCTTCTTCGTCAAGATTTGTCTGAAGCCAACATAGTTTTAGACTACTATAAATTGTTACATGAATGAAATGATTATGCTTCCGTAAACTTGTGGACGATTTCACATACTACTATTCAACAACTGATAAATATAAAAATTTAGAGAGGTTGAACGACCTGAAGTTTAGGTACACAGTCGACCTCCTCCTCAACATCGTCCTCGCCTACTGACTTAGTGTCGTCCGAACTCGCCGATACAATGTTTGGTTGCTCCTCCACCACCTCTAATCCGTCACCGTCAGAGCTCCTGTCATCGAGCATTAAAACCCTAACCGTGTCCCCCAACTCGGCTTCTCTTCTGTTGCCTCTGCCTCGTGCCATTCTTGCTGCCTTCAACTGTTTTGAACTAGAGAAGAGAAGTTTGCGTCGTCTACGAGTTTGTCTGCGAGGCTGACTCGAATAGGAGAGTTCAAGCAATTCGTCTTCAGGCATGTCTCAGCTAGTCCCCAATGTTAGGTGCGGAAATGTTTGGTCCGTAATGAATGCCGCCTTCTATGAAGAACTTGGATCATTGCCTAAGGTAATGCCTGTAGCAAACTGAGATCCACATTTCACACTACCTCGTATTCGGTTTTTATTCTTGTTTGGTTGCTTCGCTACCTTTAATTTGAATTCAAATGAAGACACTGTCATAATGTCTTTAAAACAATTGATATTTTTCGGTTGCCACACATTCCACACAGCTACTTATGTGCTGACATACCTTCGATCACCCTTGCCCATGAATTTTACAGCTGCTATAATAATTTTAGCAAACAGCCAATTATCCTACAATCCTCTTTCCTACAATCCTCCATGTCTTTTCCCCTTTGGAACCTCTACCTGTTCCCCTAGAAGAATTAACCCCTTGTCTACCCATTGTTTTCCGCAAGTTGTATGGCGTCCCTGAGCTCTCTCTTGATTCTAACCTTTGCCTTCTCTCTATACGCCTCTGTTTTTCAATAGTCCTCCTCAATTCTCGATCTGCTCTCGCTCTCGTCCGAGTGTTCATCTCTAACCATATTGAAGCAAACAAATGTTATATATCATTGTCAAGTCTGTCATAATTAACATCTATGCGCCATCATTATGTTCCTATTATCTTGGATTTAGATAATTAACCTGCAGTTTTTTAAATTATTCCTCGGTTTGTATAGCCATAACTTGACGAGACTCTTCCAAATAAACTTTCCTATTCTCGCTTCGCCATAAAGGTGAATGCTCTACCCTTGCCCATTTCAAGCCTTGACTAAAAAAGAAACACTTTCCTTTAGGTGCCCCTTACATCCACTAAATGGTTCACGTGGTCTTGTGTATTTATAAGTTCGTCAGTCGGCATCCAGCCTCATTGTTTGTTATTGATATATCTAGTTTGGATTGGCATATGATCATGACTAACTTAAGTAAATGCTGCAGTGCATTTTCAATTTTTATTCACATTTCTATAATGAATCGGCTTATTATTCCACTACTAATCCAAGTCTCCGCCGTCATTCATAGATTCCATCTTGCCATGGCCTTCTAATCACAACACTATATACACCTCCCCACTTTGTGGTTTCCTTAAGTCCATTGCCCATTTGGCCACTACCTGCTGTGAACTCGCATTCACAATCCTTCTACAATGGCCACCATCCGAGCACTGCACCATTCCATCCCGCTTATGATCCCTCTAGGAGATGATGGTCTAGCCAAAGTCACAGAGTCGTTCCTTAGTTTGAGGTTTAGATTCCACCCAGCCTCAATTCATGTCGAAGAAGAGGTCTTTGATGCTAACGGTGACTTGAGTCACACTGTCCTTCAGATATCGTTTCGCAATGACGATGGTAGAGTTTGGTTCTTGATCCCTGGAACGTACAAGGCCATAGGCGTCACCGAGTCGGATATGGCCACCACAACTGTGTTGCTAACACCAGGTGTATCCCTCACGTCCACCACGCAGGTTTCTCTTCTGGCGACGGTCAAGAAGGAGCCCGGCATCGAAGAGGTTACCTTACTCAGTGACTCTGATGATGATCTGCCACGTGCCTCTGACATTACCCCACCTCCATCGCAGGATCAACCCTTCATCAATCCTCTCAGGATTCCACACTCGCCTACTGTAAGTCAACCATCTACTTCCAGACCCCCAGTTCACCCACGTGTGTCTATAGATCGTCCCAGTGTTGTCCACCACTTGAAGTTGCTTGCAACCCGACCAGGGTCCAAGAACATCCTCAAGAGTATTGATTATGAAGTTGTTAGGCATGAGAAGGTTGAGTTCCTCCCTTCTGTTTTTGACGGCGACGTCATCTTTGAGTTCCCTCCTCTAGGAGCTGATGCTCCCCATTCCCATGCTAGACTCATGTTCGGAATGGACAAGCGTTTCGACGGTCATGCTTGGTGCAGGACAAAGACGTCTAATATTACCAATGATCTCGGCTTGACCTTCCGGTTTTCATGTTGTGTTGGCCATCTCCGTTGTAATAACGAGGGCTGTGATTACCTCAACCGCCCCAATCGGGCCACTGACGTCAACGAGACCGAATGGGAAGGCTGTACCGCCTCACCCTTCTCCGCAGGAGCTGATCCCCCAACTGGGTCATCTCTCGTTTGTAAGGTCTGTAAGACACCACCCTACTGTCTTGATACTTGCCAAGCTAAGATGTACTATGTTCTTGGCAAAGGTGACATGACCCGTGCATGCATCCATATGGGTCATCACCATCACCCCGTTTCGCAAGGTGTCTGTAGAGAGTCTAAGGTCAAAATTCATGCTCTCATCGGTAGAGAAGTTGAGAGGACTCCCACCGCCACCAACTCTGCGATTGCCTTGGCTGCAAGTAAAGAGTTCCTAGCCAAGTATCTTCTACGCACGGGATCTGATCCCAATAAAGTTATGGACCTGGAGTCCATGAAGTTTGTCATGGACAGGTACCAACACCTCAGCACCCCGAGTATTCGAAACACAGTCACTTCCTTCAAGCGCATTGGGCGAGGGGGGATCATTGATAGCATCACCGGACTGAGAGGTCATAGCAGTTGGCCCTATGTGCAAGAAAACAAATTCCCAGGCCAGGGAAAGCTGTTGGAGAAAGTCTATGTGTTCAAGATGTCCGAGGTAGGCCCTGGGTCTGGAGTTGACCTTGTCAGGAGAATGCAACCACACGGTGATTTGCAGGATGCTTGGGTCATGTTTGACCATGTCAAGCGTGTCAAGGGGTGGACAACCATGGCTTGCCATGTCTATGACTCGGCCTACTGCCGGGTTATGACTATTGCAGTATGTGATATGCAGTCTGAGGATGTCACGGCGCAACGCCTTCTTTGGCATGGGCTCAATGAAGTTATGCACAGACATGGCATTGCTAAAGTTAACTTCAAAGGGTTCATGGCGGACAGTGCACAAGCAAATTGGAATGCAGTTAGGATTATCTATGGCAGTGGTGATCCCAAGGTTCCTATGGAGTCTCGCGAGAGGACATGTCTATTGCATTGGACAGTGTCTATGGAGCGCCACACCGCCGCCCACATCAAGCCCGACCTCCAACAGCAACACAAGTTGTTATGCAAGCAGTACAAGGATGCCAAGACTCCCGAGCAGTCCGAGTCCCGTTATCTTGCCATCCGGGCTTGGTGGCTTTCCTCTGGAGCTGCATCCGAGGAAGGAATCAAGGACCTTGATACATGGCTTGCATTCTGGCATTTTCGTTACCGTCAATGGGGTGGTTTCATGCAACTAGTGAGTACCCACCCACTTTCTATTTCGTTTTTTGGTGTCAACTTATTTTTGGATTTTTTTTGGGTTTTTTGGTTTTTTTGGGTTTTTGGTGTCAGTTTAGGCTTTTAGCCTGTTTTTGTGCAAGGCGTACTCACTACATTTTATTGACTTCTCTCAGAATTTCACAGATTCTGAGTTGGCAGAGATGCCATCTTGCAACCTCTCTGAGACAGTCCATAACAAATGGCTTCAGCAGTCTGGAAACCGTGGCTCTGATCTATATGTTGCGACCGTGGATGATTTCGTGAGGGCGTTCATGCAATGTACGAACTACTACGCCTACTTGAAGGGTGATCGCTCTGGTACTGGCCCAGGAAAAGAAGAACTCCGCCTTCGTGCTGCACAACGATCCGGTGACGCCAAGAGAATTGTTGCAGCACTCGAGCACATGCCTGGAGCAGAGCATTGGTGCACCCGCAAACCCCAACTCGAAGGAGAGGAGGTCTTTGGCACCACAAAGCGCAAACTTGATATGCCCCCTGGTTCTGATCAGGATTCACATAGACCCGACAAGGTCAGCTTCTCTCATCCACGAGTGAGCACTAGGTCAACCAAGGCCCGTACTGATTCCGCCACACCATCAACCCTGCCCCTAACACAATCCCCCGAGAAATCGATTCCACAACGGATCACCCACGTCAATAACATTCAGGAGACCCACTGCAATGTCTCCAAGTGGCACATTTCTAGACTACCCAAGACTTCCACCAAGGCCTGCTTCGCCATGCAAGCTCGCACAAAGACCAAGTGCATCCAGAAGATCGTTCGGCATGGTAAAAGTACTCCAGCTCCTACATACACCGGCTACATACGCGACTACAAGAAGAACGAGGAATTCTTGACATAGTTCTTCTTCTGCAACGACGACATTGAGAGATGTGTCAAAGGCACTAGGAGGAAGTGGGTGCAGCACCGTCCGGATGTCCCGGACGTCTGGCCTGTCCTCACTGGGACAAACCTCACTCTCCAGGAGGTTCTGGCCCTTGAAGAAGGGGGATTCCAACTTCAGCATCGTCAAGATGTGTCACCCAGAAGACTCTTTGGCGACTCCTCCAATGTTGCCTCATCCATGGCCGAACTCCCTACCCCGGCCCAAGCCGATCAATATCCTACGCTCAGGTTTGGAAAGAAGATCCAACGCAGTAACAACGGACCATGCGTCCAACAACGCAACAAGTGGGAGTCAGCCCTCAACGTCGACGGACAAATCACCTCCGTCACAATGATACCTCACCCAGGGATCGGGTGCATCATTCTCTTCCAGTCCCGAAAGAAGGCTAAGGTTGAAGAGTACCGTATCACTATCAGCACCTTCCCGTCGTGCACATGCCCGGATTTCGTGGAGATGTCAGCAAGAGCACTTGGGAAGCGGCGCACTTGGGTAAACTGCAAGCACTTGTACTTCATCTTCCGTGTGACCTGCAACCAGGGTTGTCTATTGTGTCGTGACGGAGGCTTATCCCGGCATAATGTCGTGCCGTCACGACACGTATCCGTCACGACATTATGCCGGATTATGCCGGATGCTGTCTTTATCCTGCCGGACTTGAATTTTACCGATTTTTTTGTGTAATTACATTACCCAATTTCGGACACGTAGGATTTACATTGTCCACGTGTGACGACATGTCAGCAAAGTAAAGGGAAAGTGGGGAAAATTCTACTAGCGCCCGTCCGCCCCCCCGTCCGCCCCCGTTCCCAATCCCCGTTCCCACCCGTCCGCCCTCGTTCCCAATCCCCGTTCCACCCCGTCCGCTCCCGTACCCAAACCCCGTCCGCTCCCGTTCCCAACCTCCGTCTGCCCACGTCCCCCGCCCCGCTCCCAACCCGTCCGCTCCCCCGTCCGCCCCCCCCCCCCCTGTCCGCTTCCCCCCCCTCCGTCCGCTCCCCCGTCCGCCCCCCCGTCCGCTCCCCCGTCCGCTCCCCCCACCTCCGTCCGCTCACCCGTCCGCTCCACCGTCCGCCCCCCCCCCCCCCCGTCCGCCCCCCCCCCCCCGTCCGCTCCCCCCCCCCGTCCGCTCCCCCCCCTCCGTCCGCTCCCCCGTCCGCCCCCCCGTCCGCTCCCCCCCCCTCCGTCCGCTCCCCCGTCCGCTCCCCCCCCTCCGTCCGCTCCCCCGTCCGCACCCCCGTCCGCTCCCCCGTCCGATTCGAACACTATAAATTGAGGGTGCAAGGTGCCATTTTTGCCTCCACTGACATAGTGTGTCTCAAGTCTTTTGATTCTCCTTTGAGGAGTGAGGATTGAATGCGTGAGACCCGAATGCAGAGTATACTTTGTCCAATCTAGTGTCTGTGAATTAGGGTTGCCCTCGTGGCACTCTTGAACATGACCTAGTATGCGATCAAAGTGACTTGCTCTAACTTGTTTGTATTTGCAGGTTTTGTTGAAGTCATGCCACGCCGAAACGATGCATGGGATCATTGGTACGAGGATAAGGGGAGGGTTCCCGGTAAATCACAAAGGCAGGTTAAATGTAGGTTTTGCCCGTTCGTCATATCTTACCGAGGAGATAGAATGTTGGCCCACCTTGGTTATAGACCTCATGTAGGGGGTGCTTCTGATGTTTCCACATGTAGGATGGTACCCCCGCATATTAGGGCCTTGTTTGAACATTGCGGAGGCATTGTGCCCTTACATGTAGGCATTGTAAATGAGGACTCTCTGGTGGCAGATATTGTACCTTTGGAGCCTATTATAGCGGGCTCCGTAATTAGTGAAACAGAGCCTTTGCTTATGTCCCAAACCACTCAACATTCTGATGTTGTGATATATGGCACTCCTCCTCGTGAACTACGTCAACTCAACATAACGGAGGGGTTCAATGTGTCAACAAAACAACTCCTCGATAGAGCATGGGCAACGGCTTTTTATGAAGCTAACATTCCTTTCAACATTGTGAGACATCCTGCATTTGTTCATGCTGTGCGTGAAACTGCCCGTCATCGAATGCCAGCCTACACACCACCATCGTACAATGCCATCCGTACGAAGTTGTTAACTGATATAAAGGTTGACCTAGATAGGCAAGTGAAGGAGAAGCTGGGGAATTCCGTTGAAAAATACGGTGTTACAATATGTTGTGATGGATGGGACAACGTGCAAAACCGACCTCTCCTAAACGTTCTTCAATGTGGCACAAAGGGAGACGTTTTCTTGGGTACCATTGACACCACGGGAAATCACAAGGATCATGTCTACGTTGCTGCTCAAATTCAACCATTTGTGGAAAAGGTTGGTCGACATAATGTGGTCCAAGTTTGCACCGACAATGCCCCAGTTATGGCCTCCGCTGCTCGCGACTTGATTCGAGCAAATCCCGATCTATATTTTCAAGGATGTGCTGCACATTGCCTAGATCTCCTCTTAGAAGATTGGGGGAAGGAGGAATGGGTGAAAAAATTGGTAAACAAATCCCGCCATATTTGTGTATTTGTTAAAAACCATCATGCTTCTCAAGCTATATTCCGGAGGTTGTCACCAAATCTCTCACTCCGCCTACCTGTAGAGACCCGTTTTGCTACGAACTTCATCATGATTGAACGTCTTCTCCAAGTACGCAATGCTTTGGAAAGAATGGTGGTTGATGAGGATTGGATCACTCTAATGCGTGATATGAGGAGGAGATCTGGCACCTCTTACATGAAGGGCTCTGTTGTGCGAAGCTTTATACGTTCTGATGGATTCTGGAACACGTGCGAAAATTTCTTGTATATGGTGATCCCGGTTGTTAAAGCTCTTCGTGTATTTGACGGCAAGGCGCCTGCAATGGGAATGGCTTGGAGGGTCATGCATGATTTACAAACCCATATTCGTGGATTCAGTAAACCTCCATTTCGCTTAAGCCCTGAGCTTGCTGCAAATGCTATGGTAACGTTTCAAAATAGATGGAGGTTGATGTTGAATGATCTACACTGGGCTGGAGCGATGTTAAATCCGCTTCTACGTGGTTGGGCCCCACTCCATGAGGATGACAATTCGAGGACAATCCTAAATCGAGTTCTTCGCAGGCTTGCTCAAGATGAGGACACTTATGTCCAAATCCTCCACCAGTACCAAGATTTTCTTGAAAATCGAGGGCCTTTTGCTGATTCTACTGACCCGAGCGTGCATGCCGCACCTCTCCATGAATGGTGGGATGCAATGGGAGGTGGAGCTAAAGCCCTCCAAACAATAGCAAGACGTATCCTTGCACAAGTATGTTCCGCATCCGCATGTGAACGCAATTGGAGCATGTACTCATACGTTCACAACAAGAGTCGCAATCGCTTGAAGCATAGTCGTGCTGAGGACCTCGTCTACATATATACCAATAGTAGGCTCATTCGACATCGGAGGGGCCCAAGACCTGCTCAATGGTACGAATTGAATGAGGTCCATTCTGACGATGACCTTGACGAAGAAGATGACAACGAAGATGACGTGGATCCAACTGATAGGGCTGGAAATGATGAAGACAACAATGTTGATGACATCGACTTTGATTTGGATGACCTCGATTCCGAGAATCATGGTTCAGAAGATGAGGATGGCAATGGTAGTGATGGAAACCTTGGGGTGTTTGAGTTTGATGAACCGGATGTCCCCCAACATAACGACGGAATGCATGACGATCATGAGGGGTCTATTGGAAGACCGCATGTTGAAACTCTCCACACTGGAGAAGGATTTCCATCTTACCATAATGTTGCTATGGGGGCAAGTGAGAATGTGGGAATTGAAGTAGATTCCTTGCAACATCGGAGCGATTCTCTTTCATTTGGTGAAGGCGACAATGTACTACCCGTAAATGAGCCAACGCACGTTCAACATGATCCACTTCCAACCCGAGTACATTCTGAATCCATGGATGCCTCCCTCATATCCAACCATCGTATAGAAGATCCAACGCCCAATGTTCCTGAAATGCCTACAACTCGATTCCGTGCTCTTCAAAGGATTGCATCCACCTCTACGGTGCAATTGCATGCACAAGGTCAACATTGTCCTCTCACTCGAAGTATTGCCAATACTTCTAGATTGGGTGTTTCACGTGCAACTGCGGTGGGTGCTACTTTGGTTGCTATGCACAATGTTTCAAGAAATGTTACTATAGAGGCGCCACGTCGTCCTTCTGTACGACGACATGTTGTTGAGAACATACCAATTGCAATTCCACCCGCGTCTGTTTCACTTCCACACAGTCAATCCAATGGAAGAGGTGGTCTTGGAGTTGGAGGCGGAAGTACAACGGGGGATGCTTTTATAGATGGAAGTAGAGATGAAGTGCACTCAAGTCGTGGTACGGGTGGAGGGCGCCAGAGAACTACGAGAGGTGTCAAACGTACTAGGAAGAGGTATCAGGGACGATCGCTTCCGTTTACTACTGAAGACTACAATGAAGATGAGGGTAGACCACATCTAGATGAAAATGGCATACAGGATGCAGATGGCTCCCGGCCGACCAAGAGGATAATTTTCTCACAACGTGACCGAGAGTTGTATCTTCGAAGCGCGACTCCCCAAACGGATGATGATTTCAGCACAGACGAGTCTGAAGAGGACCCAAGATGTGTCGAAGCAAATGATCCTACAGTACGGATTCGAACGTAATGGTTTTGCACAAATGTGTTCTTTCGGTGCTCCCACGTACTCCCATAATTTATTACTTCCGTCAAAATTGATACAAGTTACAACCTTAGGGCCTTCGGTAAGACATTTAGACCACAAAGCGAACGTTACGTTCGAAGTTGTATCATTTTATTATAGTAATAAAATTATTTATTGCATGTTTTTTAAAATTATTTATTGCATATTTATATAATTATATCTTTATGTGGTATTCAATATTGACTATGTAGTCAATAGTACTTTTGGTTAGACTATCATATGAATTACAAATATTCAAGTGAGTTTTTAAAAGTTTCGAATAACATTAAAACATGTGACATCCATATGCTATCTTTTACACGATCTTAGAAATGACAACTTGTCGGTAACTCCTCTTTATATTACATATTCTTTGAACATGAAATATGTTCAATGTGTACAAAGTCTTCCTCCGTTCCTATACAACTTTCTAAACATGCTACAAAAATGCCTAATCCGAATCTGAATCGAGGTCTATTGCAGTTGAAGTAGATCCTCGTCGTGCTCGTGATGATTCCCCGGCTTCCATCATTCGCGTGGTTTCACGGGTGAGATATGGACGACTTCCAGGAGACAGTGGAGTGGCATTACGTGGTCTAGGCCCCCCATTTAGCCATCTCAATACCGCATCATCCGTAACTCTATTCAAGAGTGCTTCAACTGCCTCCAACTGCGTTCTGTGTTTGTGGTACGACTGCTCTAAGTGCGCTTCAAAATGGGAATCCCGTTCCATGGGCATCTCATGTGCATCTTCTTCCAACTCATGCTCCGATATTGATAGTTCACCACTTGCATTGTAAAAAGGAGGTTGAATGCCTCTCCGTAATTGCATGGTTGTCGCATCCCAATGCCAACCAAAAGTTTGGTACAAAAATCTTTTCATGCCATGGTTTGGGGGCTTGTTGGGAAACAACTCGTCTGCAACATACAAAATTTGACGTATAGCTCGCATTGACGGCCTTGCAACTAGTTATTTAGTAAGTGGGCCTAGCCACCTAGTAAGTAAGCCTAACCAAGTAGTTATTTAGTAAGTAGGCCAAGTCACTTAGAAAATAAGCCTACCTAGCTGTCTAATCCGCCTAGCCACCGAGCCCGCTTAGCCACCTAGCCCCGATAAGACCCTAAAGCTGGCCTCCCCGAAAAAAGACATGAGGCCCACGGCCCCACCCCGCCTTGGTGGCAAACACCACCCCCGCCCCCACCCACCTTGGTGGCAAGCACCACCCCCCGCCCCCCGCCACCTAGCACCACTAAGGCCCTTGGATGGGCCTTGGTGGATCAACGGCCCGGATCCACCATGCCCGCGACCACACAAGGCCCGTTCATAGCGCCTCAGTGACGCGGCTCATGGATGGCTCCAAAGCTTGGCGTGGTCCCCGTGAGAAAGATATTTCTTTCATGTCCTCCTTGATCATGGCAACTACTGACATTGGGCAGGTCGTGGTTGACGTTAATGCAGGCGTTGGTATGTCCTACTTCACTTGCCATCATATCTTGGTTTTCATTTTCTACCTTTGCTTTTATTTATGTTTGCTAACCATTCCTCTGCAACAGGGACTTCTGTCCATGCATGCAGGCAACTTGGGCGCCATATCGTTGCTCTCGAGGAGGACGAGGACATCTTCAACCGTGTCCTTAAGCCACTTCAGAGTGTTAAGCATCCGGTGAAAGCTCCATCCATTGTTGTTGCTTCCACGCATGCTTCACAAGGCACGCAGAAGAGGCCGCCGGCCTTGAAGCGATCGAGGCCAAAGTCCTCGCAGTAAGTGAGTATGATGACCTTCTAAGTTGCTTCTTTTCCTTGTCCACTCAGCTTTTACACTTTCCATCCTCTTTCTTACAATTTTCATGCTTGTTTTCAGACTTGGCCTTGGAGCAGATGTGTTTGGTACGCCTACCAAGGGATTCACTTTGCCAATCTATGCCCATGATATGGCAATGGTACTAGCGGCACAACCTTCTCCTAGCAAAGCTAGTACCCCGTCTCCACGTTATGACCCCCGTGCCTTAGACTTCTTCGAGCTTCTTGCAGAGGTGGATAATGAATGCCATACCTTAGATTCCACTTCAGATGAGGGCGGCCATGAGGGGAGTATCTTTGGAAGTAGGGAATCTAGTAGTGACAACCTCATTGTTGATTGATTTTTGGTTTGATTGATTGGTATTTGGATTTATAAAGTGTGGTGTGGTTTTTAATATTCCAATTGTCTTGTTGAATGCATCTTGTCGTTGTTCTCAAATAACACTACACTTTTGTGGTCGTCAACTAGTAGACAATCTAAAGACAAGTAGCCAAACCAAATACACCTAACATTTTGATTTCTCAAGCATATCCTACCCACAAGAAAGAGGCCTCGGATCCCAGGCCTCTTTCCAAACCTCCTCCTCATGCTAGAACATACAAGAAATGGCCAAATGCAAAAACAAGTAGCCAACTCAAATATACATAACATTTTGATTTCTCAAGCATATCCTACCCACAAAAAAGAGGCCTCAGATCCGAGGCCTCTTTCCAAACCTCCTCCTCATGCTAGAACATACAAGAAATGGCCAAATGCAAAGACAAGTAGCCAACTCAAATATACATAACATTTTGATTTTCAAGCATAAGCTACCCACAACTAAGAGGCCTCGGATCCGAGGCCTCTTCCCATAGGTCCACCATCTTCTCAACCACACTGAATTTTCCCACGGCCATAGGGACTCGTTGGTAATTTTAAGAAACTTTTGGTCCTAAAAATTAGGCACTCCATAAATATCGGCCTCATAATTCCAAAATTAAACTTGAAATATGTGCAAAATCCACGGTCATAGGGGTCCTAACTTTCGTTAAATGGAGTTTTAAATTTTGATTTTCTGCTCACGAGATCTGCTCACCGCTCACCGCTCACCGCTCACATCGTAGCATTCCTGACATCTAGACTACACCCACAATGCACATCTAGACTAACCTTATCAAAATTGATGGTAGAAGAAAACTGTGCAAATCATCCCGACCTGCGAACTCCCTGTCTCTCTCTCTATCTCTGTCGTGCAACATCTGCACCATGGACCATATTCAGACATCACAGACTACACCCACAATGCACATCCAGACTAACCTTGTCAAAATCGATGGCAGAAGAAAACTGAGCAAATCATCTCGACCTGCCAAACTCCTTGTCTCTCTCTCTATCTCTGTCGTGCAGCATCTGCACCACGGAAGATTCCAAAAAGAGCTTGGACTCTGCACCCACAAAAATGCCCACACCAGAGACGGACATCAGACGGCCTGATTCATCAAGCGGTGCATAGCCGTCTTACAAGCCCCACAGTCCTCATCCAAAACCCCATGAACTATCCATTTAATTGCAGATTGGGCATGAAGAGCTCCTGATCCATTAGATCCTTGGAATTTTCACATCTCTTGTACGGCTTCCACGGCTCGCCATAGTGCGGGGACAGATGTGCCGAGTATTCCGTGTGCAGTATGGACCCCACACACAGACGGCATGGCATCGGCAGAGCACTCTACCATTTCTGGGTCACTTCCATACCCTCATTTTTAGGTATGTTGACCACCTGGTACGCAAATCGGAGGCCAGAGTGCACCCACTGCAAAGTTCGATACTTCACGATTGTGCCAGCGACACAGACGTTACAACATTCTTGCTTCCGAAAAGCCACCGACCTGCAAGCAAGCGGTCTTCGTGCGTCCATCTGCATGTGGCACTTATGTTTAGCCATGGAACAAATACCTTCCACCGCTCGCGCACCTCCTAAAGTCGACGATGGGGGTGCACCCCCGCTGTTCGGTGAAGCTCTCAAACACTCGATGGCGGATACTCTGAACCAAGATGCCTGCAGAAACTTCCAAGGCCTCCCCCGTCCCCAACGGCATTTATTCCCCCTCCACCCACATGCTACATGACAGTAACTGCAGGTGGACACTCCCGACACACCGATCCGGCAAGTGAGTCTGGTTTAGGGTTGGAAAGTCCTCCGACGGAAGTTGTTCCTGCCTAAACCTTCACGCCTCCTGGCCGTGGATCGCCTCTAATGCCTCCACACAGTGTCCACCAAGCAGGGCACATCGCTGCAAAACGCGTTGATTGCTACGATTGTGATGTCCTCACTGATTTCAACATTGTGGCTATGACATTGTACTCCTCCATGCGAGAATTCCATGGCAACAAAGTTGGCTCGCAGGGAAAGTGAATGTTGGACGACCTGGACGACCGCTCGGTTCTTTGGGCACAGAGGTGGCGGACAGAGGGCCTGCCTGGAGGGATGGAGAGAGGGGTTGCCTGGAGGGATGGAGAGATGGGCTCCTTTGGCGGGACGGATGGAGTGTTTGCTTGCCGGGATGGATAGAGGGCTTCGTAGGCGATGATACAGTGCCCGGAATGAGGGCTGACTTTTCACAAAGTTTTTGCCCGTCCACGTCCAAAAACCATGAATTGAAAGGCAAAAAAAAATTGCCGTCCCGTTCCAGGCCCGCTAATTTCTAAACCAACCCGTCCTTGGAAAGGTTAAGGAAACAGCAACCCGTCCCAAAAATGATCAATTTCGAAACCAACCCTTCCATGAAAAGGTTACAGAAAAAAGAAATTAGTAAAGATAAACCAAAAGATGTTGACATGTGACTGGTTGCCCTTGTAAACAACAGGATCTTTACAATTTATGCCTTCATTGCCACTCAGTTATCTGTCTTTTGCTGTCGATTCTCGTCTTTCCTCTGCCACCGTCATTTCTCTTTATTTCTCGCCCTTCAATCTCCCATTTCTTTCCCCACACTCCATCACCCGCCCGTTATGGTGATTCCAGTGAGCATTGCAATATGTGAGGGGTTTTCCTAAACAATAACTAATCAAAAGTCGTCTACGTACTAGTTTGAAGTTTGAGACTCTACATGCTTTGATGTGCATTTCATGTGCAAATATTCTAGTTGAAAACATTAATTGGAATGCTTGTGATGCTTGTTTGGAGAAACATGGGGGATAAGAGAATGCATCCACTCCTTTGAAGGGTATGTAACTCTTTATTTTTAAATTTTTGAACATGTTTATATATACTAATTCTAATTCAATTGCTAAGTTTACCTTCAATCATAATCTCGAACATTATGTTGAAAACGTTCTAAATTTTGTGCTTGATGAATTGATGTATGCAGGTGAAACAAACACTTCAAGATTGATATTTTGATTGGGTATTAGTGGCTTCGTTGCACTATGCTTATATTCACATGTCATATATGACATAATGTAACTGATATTTGTACCATTCATTTTTTCTGGAAATTTTTTTCAACAAATTTATATTTTTAGAACCCGTCCAAAGTGACTATGACACGTCCAGAACCCGGTTCCTTTTCTCAATAGCAGTCCACTGGAAATGGTTGTTTTTAAACATGTCCATGGACATGTTGGGGATCTTCTGTGAAATCTCCACTGCCCGGAATACAGCAATGCGGCCGGGGATTCGTGCCGCTCATGTAACATCGTCTGTTCGAGCCCATTCATCTCATTGGATGAGATCAGCTACTTTAGTGATGCCCTTCTGGTGTCGGCTCCTTGTCTCAACGTGCCCGAAAATACTTAAGTTTGGTACGTTAAACCACTCCAACCTAATTTAAAAGGTGTTCAGAAATACAAAGTTGAGTGCATCTACAAATACGTGCCTAGTGTAGAGGAAGTGGGTGCATCATGGATTGGGGACCCATTACTATTGTGCGGGATATTTTAAGGTGCGGGTGGGTGCATCATGGGTTGCCAACCCATCACTACTCATGCGGTTATTTTTAAGAGATTAGTATGTCATCTAATTAACCCACTTAAGGCTCCTTGCCCTCTCACCCTCTCATCTTTGTGTTCAGGGCTCCTACCTCCTACATTGGCTCTTCCCCAACCTTTCGGGCTCTTCTCTCCCCTTCTTATTATTTCTCTTCCATTCTCACCTTGCTCACATTCTCTTTCACATCACTCAACTTCCACTCATTTTTGCACATGAGTTGTTTAGAGTCTCTTTTCTTGGTTTAGGCAAAGCTAAGGTTTAGGGAGTAACTGTTTGCACTCAATGTTTTTGAAATTTTGCAACTTTCATTTCTTTGTGTGAAATAAACTTTTTGTCTATAGAGTATTATGCATTCACCTAGACTAGGTGCTTATTAGATCCCAGTGATTCTAAATCCAACATATTACATGTTGACATCTTCCAGGTTTGCTTTATTCATTTGAGGTGAATTCTATATATTCCTCTTGGCTGATCGGCAAGCCTCGAACTTCAACTGGTTTTTTCCTCAAACCAAACCAGTTCATCTGTAACCAATCCCTAGTCTTCCTCGAGCCCTGGTCATATCGATATCATGAATGTATATCCCAGTGGCTCTAAATCCAACATATTACGTGTTGAATGGTTGTCATCAAATGCTTTTGGGTGGCTGAATCCTCCACGGATAAATTGTGCATGTTTAAACTAAACTTTTGGCTTTGGTTTTCCTACTTTATAGATTAGATTTCCTTGTGTTTAAGCTGAGGTCTTCATACAAATCCATGCATGAAATCTGCATGATGCTTGAGTCTTCATGTTATCGCTGGAAACTTCCGATAGATTAGCCTACTGCGGTTATGATGTGGCTTGGAATAAATATTTAGTGGATTAGCAATCTTATACGAAGCCATTATAATGAGATCGAATAGTAGATATGAAAACAATTTAGGAGTGTATGGAACCATTCTACTCTCAAAGGTGATGTTTGAATTATATTGGTGTTTGAATAAGGTGACACTACAACAAAACATGTCTTTTACAACTGGGTTTTTAAACTTCTATAAGTGAGAAAACCCGGACTTTACTGCCGTGGAAAACGACCAGTCGCTTCAGACAAGCAGTAAAGTGTGGTCGTAGTAATGTCGGACAGGACGTTCCCAATGGCAGTGAAGTTTGGGTGCTCCGCGTACTTTACTTCATAAAGTCATGTCCTACTTCACTACGTCTCGTCAATATATGTAAGCTAAGACACACATCCATATAACTAAGGCTAGTGGACTCATGGCACTAGCACCATTCATGTATGGTATTTGCACTTCACTACACAAAGTCCTTATTATTAAACATGTCCTTATTATGTATTACTAGTAGTGAAGTGTATATGATTTTGCCAAGTGCCATGTTTTTATGCTTGTGAGTGCATTTACTGTAACAAGTAATATGGGGTTCACTGTACATAGTCATATGTTTATGGCATGCACATTATATTTCCACTGGTCATACTAGGCAATTACTCTACGTAGTAAGCGTATGTGACTGGTAAAAATGAATAAATATGGAAATGGCATACATTTCTTACTTGGTTTTGTGATATCTACTTTACTATGTAAAGTAAAGTTGGCATCAAACATTGGTATTTTGCCTACGATTGTAAGGTCATGTGGTCGTCGTATGTCTTTAGGGTTTATTACTAGTACTGAAATTCATTTGACTGTGCTCACTGCCATGTTTAGGATGCAAATGAGTTTGTTTACTATAACTAGTAACATGATGATGACTCAACATAGTCATATGTTTATGGCATGCACAATATATTTCCACTTATCATACTAGGATCAGGGATTACACGTCACGTCGCGTCACGTCCTGTGACAGCGACGTGACGGCAGACCTGAAAACGTCACGTCCGTTTGGGGGGGGTAAAACAGTTTCCCCTGTCGTCACACAGGGTAAACTGTCGTCAACAGTGTCGACTGCTAGTGGGCAGTCGACGAGTTACAGCGACTGCTACTAGGCAGTCGACACACTGAATCGACTGCTAAAGGGCAGTCGTATAGGTGTGTCGACTGCTGACGGCAGTCGAATTTCCATGTCGACTGCTCAAGAGCAGTCGACTACCATAACTAGTCGACTGCTAATAGCAGTCGACTTGGCTTGTCGACGGCTCTTGGGCAGTCGACATGGAAATTCGACTGCTATTAGCAGTCGACGACAGGCGGGCGACTGCTTGTGAGCAGTCGTCTGCCCTTCAAGTCGACTGCTATTAGCAGTCGCCTTGGACTGTCGACTGCCCAACTGCAGTCGACAACCCAAGTCGACTACTAATAGCAGTCGACAAAGTCCGGACGACTGCTGGTGGGCAGTCGCACCCCTTCGTCGACTGCTATTAGCAGTCGACAACCCAAGTCCACTGCTAATAGCAGTCGACAAAGTGCGGACGACTGCTGGTGAGCAGTCGCACCCTATGGTCGACTGCTATCAGCAGTCGACTTGAATGGGTTGCGACTGCTCGTGAGCAGTCGCACCACATGGTCGACTGCTAATAGCAGTCGACGAAGGGGTGCGACTGCTCACGAGCAGTCGCGTAGAGACACCCATGGGCACGTGGCGTCCATGGGTTGGTCCAGGGGGCGTCTAATCGAAAGGACGCCTCCTTGGGGTATATATGGACCCCACTTCCCTCATTCCCTCACTCCCACCTCCCTCCATTTGGGCCTAGGTTGTTAATCAGCCCTTGCCATTTGGAGATAGAGGTGAGCTGGAGGGCTACAGGTGGACATACGTACTGAAATACGTATACGGTGCATACGATATACTGTTATTGCCTAACGTGTGTATTGCAACCCACCTACATACGGTCTACATTGTACCCCATTGCGGTTAGTTTGAACCATACCGGAAATTGTTATATGTGAACACTTATTTTGAAAGTGGTTTAAATCTAATTATGTAGTTTGAACTTTGAACGGCCTTAATTTGGTTTTAGTGGATTGGGAAAAAAATTGTGGGTGGTGGCGCTTATTTTGGAAGTGCTACCATATTAGGTTTAATTTATAGTAGGCATACAAAGCTAGGGGTTAGGGGCAACGATGGCAGACGAAGATAACTTGCCGCCGGAACCTCCACGTGGCGGGGATTTGGATCCGGGGGGGACTCCGCAAGCGACACCGGGGTCGGCAGGCGCTAGAAGACGCGGCAATGCGCCGAGGGGCAGGCCGCAACCAATCAATTTGGAGGTGGCGCGGGACCCGAACATTCTCGCCAATCCCGGCTGGCAAAATGAGAGGGGCATGTGGTTGTATAGCACGGTCCGAAGGTACGTAGAGTGGACCCATTTGACGAGGATGTTCGTTCCTAGCGCGAATGCTGAACGGATGTCTAGACAACGCTATGGCATATGGAGGGAGGTGAGCCATCAAATATTTGGAGAACGGTGCAAGGAGGTGTGGGATTTCTTGTGGGGTGCACCGAGGGAATTTGATCGCGGGCATATGCTAATGTGGTTATGCCAAATGGTCTACGCGGAGGTAATTTTGGGAGTGGATATCGACTGGTCCACCATACCCCGCACGAGCCCGGACTTGAGGCAGGCACACCGGGTCACGGTCATACCAAGTGCCGTGCTAGGACGGAACGCTGGCCGTCCGATTCCATTGGCATGGCAAACTCCAATGAATCCTTTGAGGGTCCGATCTTATTTTGATTTCCTTGCGGGACCAGATCATCAAATTGTGGGGACTCCACCGGCCGCCGAGTCAAACATGGACGAGCACAACATTGTCATAGGGTTGCCGGTTGAACCACCTAGCCGGCGACAAAGGGTCCACGTGACACCGCCACATGGTTCCCGGTTGGTTTGTCCTCCATCTTCGCCCGTTGATGTGGAGATGGCATCGGCGGTGCCATCCCCACCACTGGTAGTTGCCGACAACGACGTTGTGGAGGCGTTGAGGGCGGAGTTGGCAAAATGCAAATCTGACCACGAACGGGAATTGGAGATGGTCCGACGTGCACACGCCGAGGAGGTCCAAGGGTTGAAGGCCGAGATTGCACGTTTGACCGACCTTGAACTTGCGAGGGCTGATGCGCCACAACTGCCGCAAGCAATGTCTGGTAGTGATGGACAAGGGCGGGAGCCGTCGCCCACAACAAACTTGGAGGCAATGAGGGTTGATTACGACCGGGTCATTAGGAGGAACCGGTTGTTGGAGGACGACTACATGGGCATGGTCACAGCCACTATCATGTTCGCCACGCGTGAGAGGGCATTGATGGACGAGCTGACACACTATAGGGACCACGGCGAACAGTGGCCCGAACGACGGCTTCTTTTTACCTCGTGGCCGCCATTGGATTTCATGTATCCTGAGAACCTCCCGGTCGATGACGACCATTACCCCAGTATTGCGTGGACCAAGAGGCCCGAGGATGAATTCCAATGGGATACCGCAGTATCATCCCGCATCGTGATACCCCCGGCCAGACCAGCCTTGTTGTGGCCATGCGTCCCCGATTGGATCAAGGACGGGAGCATGTGCCCCATTTGTTCCAATCCTTGGGGACCCGAAGGCGCATGGATCGTTGGGTCGTGCGGTCACATGGTCCACCCGAATTGTTTGTTGCCACACATGTTGCAAACACGCCGTTGTCCTACGTGCCAAGCCCCTCTGCATCGAAGGTTGTACGAGCAATTCGGAGTGCAATGGGAAATGCCTCCCAATTTTGAATACACAATAATCCATGGTGTGCCGCCCGCAGAATACGGCGATCCTCCTGCTCATAGCTGGCGTGCACGGAGGTATTTGAAGGACCTGCGAGGCTACCCGACAAACTTCACGCCTGAAATGTACACAAGGGTTGCTCATGAGTTTTACCCCGGCTCCTCTCCTCAGGCCGTAGGTTTGAGGGCATTTTTGTACCGTGTTGTGGGTGGGCATGCCGGAGAGACGGGTGAATACGTCCCAGGTCCTCACCCCCACGGATACGTGTATGACTCCAACGGCAATGTGACAGTGGGGGTATTACCACGGGAACCGGTCCCGGGCGAGGAAACAACTTGGGATGTGGAACACGTGTTGGACACAACAAGTTTTGAGGCCGATCTGGAGAGGCAGGAGGCCGTTACACAAGAGGGTAGCTTCAATGAGGTGGACGTCCAAATCCGGATGAATGAGTGGAAATACGTCAACGGCCTTTTGGACATCCGTGACGGGGCCTCTAGCCCCACCATGCAAGACGTCCTGCGCCATCCGAATGCCGCGAGGGGGTTGCACATTGGAGACCGCGCGCGCGCTCGTGCACAAGCTGACCGGGAGACTGCGGCGCAAGAACTATGGGCCATCACCGAGAGCAGGCGTGAGGCGAGGCGCCGGACACTACGGCCACCAAATCTGAACGGTGCAAGCTCAAGCCGTGGACCCCCCATTGCATTGGATAGTGATTCGGAGCCGGATTAGGAATGTTGGCTAGTGTTTGTGAGATAGGCGTTGGACTAGGAGGCATTATTTGATACTCAATTGTACACAATGCGGGAAAAACCATGATTTTGGAAATGTTTATAAGTGAATTATTGTTCACTATCAATTTTGGGAGTAATGTACAAGTGTCGCACAATGATCATTTCTTATGTTTGCCCACACAATCGGTTGCCACAAACATCCAATTAAACCATGGACTTTGCATCTACATGCATTTGCACTTGAATCAAACACGTATCGATGCAAATAACTGTGACAATGATTCCATGTGGCATGATTATAAGTTCACACCAAGCGGAAAACATCACCGCAATATTGCTGGGAATTCATATATTGCGCATTTCCAACTTACCAACATACGTAAGTATACGTGCAAGTACAAACTTGATACTACGCTCTCACCATATTCGTGGGCAAATCTTACATTGACGACCTAAGTGTGTACTCTCTATACACCCGGTATTCCTTTTGGTGCGCGGTGCACCGGTTGAACCCCCAATGAATTGCGTCATGCACCGAGTGTTTTATGGTTTGGTAGAACCTCCACAAGGTCCCATAGTTTTTTCGAAAATACAATTGATTTTTCCCCTTCGTGAGAACGTCGCTAAGGTCCTGAAACAAGTGCCATGGGAAAAGTTTTTCCTTGTAACCGATGCGGCATGCGGGCCTTTCTTGGGCGTCCAAGTATCCGCGGTGGTGACGATCAACTTGTCTCCTAGGCAGTCGAACCCAATAGAATTCAGTGAACCCTTGAATCGGACGTAAAACACTGCGCAAATCGTCCTCATTTCGAGTGTTCTCTGCAACCACCTCGGGTGTAAATTCGTCCGGTTCGTCCAGCAAGCCCCATGCGTGTCGGGGATTGTAATACATACTTCTTGACGAACCACCCGCATCCCGTATCTTGCCACTCCCAGCCATCGCAATCCTATGGATTGCCCACACCGTAGTTGATCTTGGGCAATGTACGCGACGCATACAAGGTCCTCAAAATCACTACGAGGCAAGGTGGCCTCATGGTGGGTAGCACACTTGATTTTATAGGGATATCGCAGTGTGGGCCCTCGGGTGGCATCCAATGATTTGGCAGGTTGGGTTACGGGTGTGTCTAATTAGTTGTCTAAATTAAGCTGCAAGGCAGTCGACTGCTGTGTAGCAGTCGACCATCCACAGTCGACTGCCTTGTAGCAGTCGATTGATAAATGCCCAGCAGTCGACTGTGGCTGGTCGACTGCTACACAGCAGTCGACTGATAAAATCGACTGCTTCCTAGCAGTCGACTAAGATGGTCGACTGCTGGAAGGCAGTCATTCATCCTCAGTCGACTGCCTTCCAGCAGTCGATTTTATCAGTCGACTGCTGTGTAGCAGTCGACCATCCACAGTCGACTGCTGCCCAGCAGTCGAATATGCGAATCGACTGCTGCCCAGCAGTCGAAATTAGGCGTTAGGGTTTGGGAAGAGCGTTAGCTTAGTCAAATCATGCATTAAATGCATACAATCATGACAAAGGATGCATATATATAGCAATCCAACCTCCCATTTCCCTCATTCCCAAGTTCTCCATTGGCCATAGCCTGTTTTAGCAAGCTTTGCAAACGGAGAACAAAGGGAGAAGGAGCGGAGAAGCTGCTATTTCAGGGTTGTGCCAAACATGGCACCGTCGACCATTTTACCCGGATTGACCGCGGAAATTGTGGGGGAGCACATATTGCCGAAGGTCCTAGAGCCTATTTTGGAGCCATATCACCGAGGAGAGTATGGGCGGGGGTGTGAAGTGAGGGCGAATTTTTTAACTCTCATATGTATTTTTAAATACATGGGAGTTAACAAAGCTTGGCGGGAACATTTTGGTATGGGAGAAGTCTACAATGCGTTGCGTATGTCGATTTGGGACGTAGACATACCAATGGGGCATCGATTTAGGGGCGTGAGAGGGACTTCGGAGCTCGCCGAATTGTTGCGAGCGTTCCGACTGAACCTCTTCATGTTCAGCCATACGCAACGCATTGCCATCCCAATTCGATGGCAAGTTCAGCATGCTCGGCTCAACGATATTTTCATAATGGAACTTGAATACTTGCGGGATATGCTTGTGGAGAATGGAGAATATTGGCTTCAAGTCGACAAACGTTCTGCCGAATATCGTCGATGCACCAACTTTTGGATTTGTCCTTCGGAGCGACTATTGACATTATAATTTTTCTATGTAGATGTAGCGGTTCATGTTCTATATAGTTCGCCGATTTAATCCTAGCAAACACATTGTATATGTGTTTAGGCCTAGTGGATATAATCGCACTATGTAAAAGATATGATCCGTAATGTGAAATAAAAGTGGATCGCTATTTAAACAAATGATAACTTCCTTATTAGCTACACCCGTGTGCAATATGTATGTCTAACATGTATGGGTGTACGTGCAAATTGCAATATGTATGTGTATGTGCAATATATATGTGGGTTCCCGGTATACCGTATGTTCTATACGTATGCGCTATATATATGGATGTATGTGCAATATATATATATATATATATATATATATTTGGGGGTATTTGCAATATATATATATATATATATTTGGGGGTATTTGCAATATATATATATATGTGTGTGTGTGTGGACATTAATTCCATCCTCGCCCATGACATAGGGCCTATTGGCATTACAAATCAATTCCATATGTCCTACTCCTAACCTTAGTGCACATTGGACATTCATTTCATCCTCCCACATGACATAGGGCTAGAGGTGCATTTATTTTTACTTTATCTTAAAATACACATTTAAAATGCATTTTAAAATCCTCGACAAATTTCTACGGCATTTAAAAAAAAAATTATTATAAGTTCACGACTATAGCCAATCCATGGCAATAGGGCAAATATAGACACGCTCAACTTTGACAATTGTTCCATATTACCATATAGCATTAGTACATTCAAACTCAATGGCAATGTTTGAGCCTTGGGCATTGCCAATTTGCCACACAAATTGGCAAATATTGGAATACATAACGCCCCACATGGCACATCGGACAAGTCGTGAATGGTGGTCTGCATTTACAATGTCATCATTCTTGGATCAATATTTGGGCGGAGAAGAGCTCGATGACCTAATCCTAGAAGAGGGGAATGTTTTCGACAATGATTTGCCATAAAGGACCTCACGGATTGATGTCTTCGATGATTTTCAATAATAAAAACATAAAAATAGTCTTAAATATTCTTAAAACTATTTTATAATGCCGCCTCCGACCTATAGAATAAAAAATGCAACACTACATAGGGCCTATTGGCATTACAAATCAATTCCATGTGTCCTACTCCTGAGTCCTAACCTTAGTGCACATTGGACATTCATTTCCTAAACCCTACATCATACATGTAGGCTCAATTTCTAGTCAACATCCAACATACAAATTTGAAATTCACATTATTTTTTCAACAAACATACCCAAAAATAGTTATTACAAAAATTGATCACCAATACAATTAAACCCATTGAACACCATAGGACATTTGACATTACTATAAATATTCATTCATGAAGGGGCATTATCGTTGTCTTGAGGAATAGAATTCCTTGTCCTGCGTGGCCCTCCCACAGCTACCCTTGGGGGCGGTGCTTGGTAATCACTATCATCGGGAGCTTCGCCTACGCCGGATTCATCGTCCGTGCTGGCATTGTCATCTGTTCGGGCGTCGGACTCGTGGCCATCAATTGCCGGGCCGGGAATTCGACTAAGCCGTGTGCCAGCCCTTGGCATTCTAATCGATACCATTGGTCTTGAACCCGTTGCATCCATAACGCCGTCAGTTTGTGGATGTGCAAGTGGGGTGGCCCCGGTAGTCCTCCATTCTCGCACATCCCTTTGTCGTTTTCTTTTTTGACCTCTCGTGGTCCGACCAAAGTTTGTCAATGCAATATTAGGGGGTGGCCTAGCCGGTGTGGGGCATGGGGAGCGCATGCCGATGGTGGCACCAACCAACCGGGAGCCCATACGTGGTATTGTTGGGGCCCGACGCGCAATGTGTTGCGCCAATGTGTCATCCGAGTCGGATTCCGGTGCTCGCGCAACGGCCGGGCATTGCCCAATACCTCGCAATGGACTAGTGTTAAGGACAACATTGGACGTGCCCTCTCCGTGGGGCTCGGGAAAGGGTGGTGTAGTTTGCATGGGTTGTGCATATGTTGTCGGCACAATAGGAGTGGGCACAACATCCGTCGGTGGATGAATGGGGGAAGCATGTGGTGGGACTTCGTCCATGTCCATCCGGTTCGGAGCCGCTTCAAGAGCTTCATCCACATGTGGTTCGGCCACTACATCTTCATCCACTACGGGTTGAATGTCTACCGGTACATCGGGTATTGTAGTTGTCGGCGTAGCGGGACGCACATGCGTAGTGGAGAGAAACTCCCGACCGGCTATGTTGGCCCACATGTAAAGATCACCATCGTCCTCGGCGTCAAGTCCATCGTATGCAAACGGATCATTGTGGTTGTCAAGGCCCAGATTCCCTCCACCATGTCCCCCATCGCTCTCGTTGTCCGAAGGCCCCGACGAATCCCCGCCGGGTCCCGCGGGGGGGTTACCATTTATATCCTCGTCGGCCGAATAGTCGGAGTCTTCGGACATCATGTTCACTAGATACCATGCGGCCGAGTCCCGATCAACCCTCTCCCGTGCCAACCGTGAATTGGTATAAATGTACACCAAATTTTCGGCCCTCGCCGACCTCAACCGGTTTCTAGTCTTGTTGTGCACAAACAAATAACAACTCCAATTCCTTTCGCAAGACGAAGAGGAGCACACTTGGGCCAATATTCGCTTTGCCAAAGGGGCCAAGTGGGTGCCACCTTCGCCCACGAGGTCCCACCACTCGTGGGGTGGGATGTTGGCTTCCATGGCTAGGGGCATATTGGCGAACGCGCCCCTACGCTCTTTGAATGCTTGAAATTCGGCCACAACCCGACCGTAATGACCGTCCTTGCCCGTGGTCAACCTCCTCATGGCGTCCAAGAATCCGGATTTAACGGCCGCGTCTTCGTGGACGACGTTGTCGTCCAATAAATAAGGATTCAAGATTGCACCGGCATGGTGTAGGTCCGTGGTCATCATACGCCACCGGCTGTAGAAATCTTCTTCGGCCAAGGTAGCGAGGTTGTGTGCTAGGTTGAAAGGAGGATTCCTTAGGCTAAGCACATGTTTCTCCAAGTTCTTCATGGTCAACCAAGCCTTGCCCATTGCCGGTTCAACGCCATCAAACACTCTCAATGCTTTCAACACCTCCTCCGACATGTGACGGTAATTATCGCAACTTGTCCAAAAACTGTCGTCATTAACCGTTGTCTTGATTTGACGTGCATCCATTGCACTTCTCCTTCGATCATCGCCTCCTCTATTTAATTTGTTCACGTAGGCGGTCCAATCGGGATGAATAACCGTTTGTTCCAAAGCATGTCTCACCTTTAGAAGCCGGTCAATCATGAGGAAGTTGGTGGCGAATCGTGTGGACCCGGGCATCTTCAAGCCCAAATTGGGCGAGTAGGTGAGGAAGACCGCCGTCGGACATTGGTGGGCCCGGATGTATTTGACAATGTCCTTCGCCTTGTCTACGACGTCCTTCGCCCATCGTTGTTTACCCCAATCCTTCAACAACAAGTTCAAACAATGCGCCGCACACCCTTGCCAATATATGTGTGGCCATTCCCGGCTAATATTGCTCGCCGCGGTTTTCATGGCCGCCGCATTATCGAAGCAAACTTGAACAACCTTTGTGGGGTCCACTCCAACGATGTAGCGTTTGACCTCGGTAGCCACGTAGGCGACATCCTTTGTGCTACCGGTGGTGTCGATGGAACCAAGGAACACGTCGCCCGCCGGACAAATTTGCATGACGTTCATCAAAGGGCGGTGGACAACATTCTCCCATCCGTCCGAACAAATAGTGCACCCATATTTGTGGATGGATGATGTTGTCTTCAACTCCACGATTTTTTGTGTATTGAACCGTGCATCGTCAAGTAAACTCTTGCGCATTGCATGGTATGTTGGGGGTTTGTACATAATTTTAGCCTCGGCGGTTGCCTTAACGGTCTGGATGAACGCGGGATGGCGGACAATACTAATGGGGATATTAGCCTCATAAAAGGCTTGCGACCATTTTGTATCCAAGTCTCGTTTTGTCGAATTTTGCATCCCTTCTTTTAGTCCCATTTGCCGTTGGGAACGTCGGTGGGGTTCGGGAGTCGTCCCGGACACCAACTCCCTTGCCACTGACGGTGCGGGCGATGGTGGAGCGGTTTGGCTTCCGTTCGCGTTCGACAATGCACCGCATGACGCTTGTTGTTGGGACCCGACCACAGCTTCTCCCCCGTCCTCAACGCACTCGTCCACAAAGTCATCCGGAATTGGCGGCCACGATCCGCCGCACCTCGAAAATAAAGACTTTACAATCGGCCCTTGACGTTGACACAATGCCACCTCCCGCATCTTGCCGTCATTTTTTTGGTATCCCAAATGGGCAACCATGCGGTCCTTCCTATAAACTAATTCCAACGCGCAAAATTTGCACTCGACCTTCTTGGACGTTGGAGTCCACTCCTTGGGCACAAACCAAGGCTTCCATTCGTTTCGCGTGCCCATCCCAATATAACCTACTACCTCTCTCCACTTGCAACGAATGCCAAAAGGCAATCAAGGCCAACTAGAGCGAGGGGGAATGATGAATGCTAATGAGCGGTGAACCCTTTATAGTCCCGACGCTTGAACGTGCACTAAATATAAAAGATGCTATGATATTAAAAGTGTTTAGAGTAATCTGCTATAGGATCCATTGCAAAAGCAATTTGTTTATGTTTGGAGGGGGGGAGGTCCAATGTCTGCCATTCGCAGCGGACTTCGGGGGTCGACTGCTGCTTGGCAGTCGACGTGGCAGTCGAATTCCAGGGTCGACTGCAAACTAGCAGTCGACATGGCGGTCGACTGCCACGTCGACTGCCATTCGCAGTCGACATAGGGGGTCGACTGTTGCTTGGCAGTCGACGTGGCAGTCGACTTCCAGGGTCGACTGCAAACTAGCAGTCGACATGGCAGTCGACCGCCACGTCGACTGCCATTCGCAGTCGACATCGGGGGTCGACTGCTGCTTGGCAGTCGACATGGCAGTCGACTTCCGGGGTCGACTGCAAACTAGCAGTCGACATGGCGGTCGACTGCCCGTCGACTGCCATTCGCAGTCGACATGGCGGTCGACTGCCACGTCGACTGTCATTCGCAGTCAACATCGGGGGTCGACTGCTGCTTGGCAGTCGACGTGGCAGTCGACTTCCAGGGTCGACTGCAAACTAGCAGTCGACATGGCAGTCGACCCCCGCAGTCGACTGCTAAATGCAGTCGGCCCACACGTCGACTGCCACATAGCAGTCGACGCCGCGGTCGACTGCTAATTGTCGACTGCCTTATCCAGAGTCGACTGCTATCTGGCAGTCGACTGGATGGTCGACTGCCGTATAGCAGTCGACCAATCGTCGCATCCATCCTGGCCGTTGGATGATGCACGGTCCAACGGTCAGGATCCAGGGGCGCGGCGTCCGGTCGTACCGTCGGTGTGAGGCCCACCCAACCTATATATATAAGTGGGGAGGCCTCATTGACATAATTTTTCAACCACCCCTCCTCAAGCGGGACATTGGGACTAAGCATGCCTAGCATCCTTTGCCTAATGTTTTGAGAGGGCCTAGGGGGCGGTTGGAAGATTGGTTTAGGGTGCAAACTCTTGCCAATTTTGGATCCGATTTTTTGCGGTGGAGCGGTGTGAATACGGCCGTGTTTGTGAACACATTTGAGTTGTGTTTGTGAACACAATAATAGCGTGTTTTTAAACACGATGGAGGATGCCGGAGGACGAGCCGGATGCACCCGGCAGGGTGCACAAATGGCCCCCTAAGCGGCAACGACATTCCGATGTGGGATCAGGAAGTGATTCGGGAACGGGAGCCAATATTACCCCCCGTTCAGATACTACCGTTCCCGTCCGCCCAAATGCCGGTGCCCCTACGAGCAGCCAAGGAGGGGCTTCCGCGGCCTCAGGGTCGTCGAGTAGGAGCGGGAAACCAAGGGTAAAATTCTCGGATGCGATAACGGCAAAGGTCCACCAAGCCATAGTTGACTGGTATTTGAGGAATGGGGAGGCCGGCATCAAATTCCGTTTTTTGGAGCAGCCGAAACACAAAAGGGTTGAGATAATTAAAAGGGACATGGAGGTTGCTATTCGACAGGAAGTGGATGGCCCCGAGTTTAGCGGTGATAGGAATCTTGCGGGGTTCGATTCATGGGTGAAGAATAAGGCCCAAAATGGTATTTTCAACCTCAAGCAATTGGTTGAGAACATGTTCCCGGAGGGCGAAACAGGTGAGGTGTTGAGCCCTCGAGCTGTAAGAATCCGGGAAATATTTTTGTGGTGGGATCCCGTGGCCAAAGGATTGTCCAAGACGGCCTCCAAAATAATTCCTTGGAAGGCGGAGAAATTGGAGAAGTGGCTAAGGGTGTCGGGCCCATGCCAACTATTGTGGATTCCCGATACGGCAAATGTCGTGAGTTTGAAGAGCATAAAGAAGGTGGGGGGTTACGGGGAGGTGAGGAAGGTGAGGATCGAGGGCGACGATCGTCTCCCACCGGAGATTACGTGGGCTGAAAAGACCCCAAAGACGTCGGATAGGCAAAAAGCTCGTATCCAAGTAAGTGCGGAGGCATGCGTTTTAAAGAGCACGCATCCAGGTTTCATCAAGTTTTGGTTAATCAACAGTGTGTCCAATGCGGGCTAAACACTATGGTGGAACGGGGGCACTCTACGAGAGATGTTCATTCGGGATAGAGCCCACCGCCCAAATGCCAACATTTTGACAATGGACGCAACCGAATGGCAACTCTATGACCAAGTCCAAAAGTTCCGGGCGAAGAGGGTAAAGTTGGCTTGGGCATTGTTATGGATCATGGAGGCTTTGCACGCTGCAAATGTGCAACACAACGATCTATCCATTGACAACATTATGTTGCATTGGGAATCGGACGGGAGCCTCAAGATTGGGGTGTGCGATTGGGGATGTGCAACGCATTCGGGTGAGGATGTCCTATCGCTATGGCATGCGGAAACCGTAGAAGCGAAGGAAAAATTGAGGAAGGAGAAGTTTTGGGTGGCGCCGGAACTGTTTTACATCCAAAACAGGAGACACCATGATCCCGATGTATATTACACCGCGGAGGCTGAATGTTATGCGGTCGGCATGATTGCTCGACAACTTTGCAACGATGGTGATGACCGAATTCTCTTTGCCAATGAAGGAAGGAAAATTTGGGATGTCACTTTGAGTGCATTGACATGCGAGAACGTGTCGAACCGCATTTCATTGACCATCGCCAAACTACGGATGCAGATGCCGTTTGTGGGGTGGGATGAGCCGATAGACTGCTGGAGAACTGAGGTTAAGGATAGTGTTTAGTCTGTTTAGTTCTTTAGGCAACATCGTAGGGGTTAAGGTAGTATGCGTGTATCATTGATAAACCTTAAACCTTGTATATTTTTTATATCTTTACGATATACTTGTTTTAATACAACGCGGTTTTTTTTCCTTCTACATATCATTGTTGGCTTTAATCACATTTTTCCTAAACTACTTCCATCCATCCATATTCCACTATACCCAAACCATTAAAATTTAACCCAACAAACATATGATGTTGACTGCATTTGTCTGTTAATAGTATCAGTCGACGGCAATGGTCGACTGCTACAACTGCAGTCGACTATCTTCGTCGACGGCAACATAGCAGTCGACTATCAACCATGGTCGACTGCCAATGTAGCAGTCGACTACCATGGTCGACTGCTACATTGGCAGTCGACTACCATGGTCGACTGCTACATTGGCAGTCGACTACCATGGTCGACTGCTACATTGGCAGTCGACTACCATGGTCGACTGCTATACAGGCAGTCGACGGTGGTAGTCGACTGCTACATTGGCAGTCGACCAAGGTAATCGACTGCCTATATGGCAGTCGACCATGGTAATCGACTGCCTATATAGCAGTCGACGGTGGTAGTCGACTGCTACATTGGCAGTCGACTACCATGGTCGATTGCTACATTTGCAGTCGACCATTGTAGTCGACTGCTAAGTTAGCAGTCGATTAAGTGGTCGACTGCCTATATAGTAGTCGACCACTTAGTCGACTGCTACATTAGCAGTCGACCATTGTAGTCGACTGCTAAGTTAGCAGTCGATTAAGTGGTCGACTGCCTATATAGTAGTCGACCACTTAGTCGACTGCTACATTAGCAGTCGATTAAGTGGTCGACTGCCTATATAGCAGTCGACCACTTAGTCGACTGCTACATTAGCAGTCGACCATTGTAGTCGACTGCTAAGTTAGCAGTCGATTAAGTGGTCGACTGCCTATATAGCAGTCGACCATGGTAGACGACTGCCTGTATTGATGTCGAAATAATTACTTATCGGAAAAAAAAATCCCATTAGTAAATTTTTTTTACTACAGTAACGTCCGTTTGGCGTCACACCCTGGACGTGACGCGACGTGACGCCGTCACGGCATTCGTGACGCGACGTGACGCGTTTAGGCCGCGTCACGTCCATTTGTACATCCCTGACTAGGATCATTGTATGGAGTCATATACTTTTTGGTCACTTCACTCTGGTAAGTAATATCCTTTATTTACGAGATACAATGTTATTCATAATACAATCACCTACAAAACAAGTCAGACGAACATGGTTATGATGTTCAAAAACCAAATCATATTTGAACAATAGTATGTCATGGATGGGTCAGAACTCGCTACCAACAATGGTAAGCACTGAACTCCAAAGGGGTTAATGTCTGAACATCAACATAAGTCTACAAATCCACTCCACACTCCCGTTGCCGCACACAACCTTACACAATCACTTGACCAAAGAATGTAATGGCCTTTTGCTTGGCCAATTGTAGTGTCTGGAGGGTCGTCTCCATTGAGGGGTTCAAGTAGGGGATACTCGTCTTGATATGATTCCGTGATTGTCAAAGAAACGTAGAACATGCCAATCACCTTTGATTGTAACATCCCACCTGCTACATTCTTAATAATACCCTTTCCAATGAATGTCGTCTTGGAATCCTCCTCTTCATAGCCACACAATTGTACCATATCCCCCACATTTAGCACAATTGCAACAACCATATGTTAGTGTCTTCAGATAATTCTAATTGATGCATCAGCAATGTTGTCCAACTTCTCGCTACAACAGGGAATAAATGATGAAGATAATAACCCGATCCAATTTGCCTTTGTCTACGAACTAAAGCATTAGATCCTCACATGACACAACCCCACAGACTTGGGGAAGATGTTGAAGTAGGCCCTCAAGGAAACCTCAATTGTACCTGAAAACCATCAAGACTTCCAGCACAGAGGATTTCGCCACTCTGATCTGATGCAAGTGAAACAAATTGCGCCGGCTTTGGTGTGGTGAACGTCCTGAAATTCCAGTATCCCACCAGATCATATACCCTTACAGTTCCATGCAGGGAAGCACTGACCACCACATGATTTGTAGGAAGGAAGAGGACAGCTGTGATGGAGCTTGTCTGCTCAGTGAATGTCACATAGCACAAACCAGATGCAACATTCCAAAGATGTATAAAAAAAACTTGTTCACTGTCAGAGGAGGCCAAGTTGCTTGAAATGACACTGCACAATAGCTGACATAACTTCAATAGCCTACCACATCAGTAGGGTGTACAACCCCAACCCTGTTTTTAACCCCAGCCTTAGGATAAGAAAATATGAGCCCACTACATGAGGGTATGTAAGACACACACAATGATGCAATGTTTTTTAGGAGATGGTTGCTACAATAGACTTCCTTTCTGAATGTAAAATGGACAAGATTAGACAAGAATAGATCCAATATCAACAAGATAAATGTATGTGAATCCTGTGGTGCACTGACACACCAAAAGATAGTGACCATGTGGCGTCTGGCAAGGGCTCTAGGATATGAAAGGATGAGCATACTAGAAGAGGGTAAATAAATCATACACAACATGGACTGATGTTACCCCTAAAAGGAAGTGGGATGTGTGTCTATATGGGATACATGACGACTTCTACAAACGTGAACAAACATTGAAATATTACTTTATGCGGTCTATTGTATTGGATCCATTCTTAGTACTGCCTCTTCAAAAGAGGGAGTGAAAATAAAGTCATGCGTGATAACAATGATTAGATATACAGGGTATGTATTTAAGTCTAGTTCATTTATACAAGTTCAAATGCCCCTAATATTCCATTATACATATATGAATGTTCCAATTGGAATTATGCATATGATAAATGGGTTTGTTTCATACAGGGTAGATATTTATATGTTTAGTTGAAAATATCCTTAAATAAACTTAACCCCTCCGTATGACATCTGCAGGCCCAGACTGGGCCTCTCGGACACTCAAGGGTTAAGGAGATGGTTGCCAAAACATACTTCCGTTTGAATGTAAAATTGACAAGAATAGACAAAGATACATCCAATGTAATCATGCTCAATGTATGTGAATCATGTGGTACACTGTCGCACCAAAAGAATGACACGATTTGAGCTATAACAAGGCCTCAATTCATTGTGGAAGAATCAAAATGCAGAATGTCAATACTTGAGAAGTATGTGAAGTAGAGGATTAGGGTTTTGGGTCCAAACCTTGAGCTTACTGTGATCTGCACCACTAGCCAGTTACTGCGAATCACGGGGACGTTCACCCACCATAGACACGCGCATCGGGGGAAGAGCTTGGTGGCCACGTACAACGGTACGGACACCAAGATCCCCGCCATGAAGAACCAGTTGAGATTGTTGTACACACCTAGTGGCCCGAACGTTCGTTCTAATCCAATGAGGCCCCAGATCACGGAAGCTGTGAAGCAGAGCCCAACATTTTCCTTCGAATTTGTACCCATGCCCACCCATACCCATCAGCAACGACCTATGCCCACCCATGCCCACCCATAGCATGATCCGTGCCAACCCATGCCCACCCATGCCCACCCATAGCATGACCCGTGCCCACCCATGCCCACCCATGCTATTAAAATTGCCGCCAATGTATTCAAAAATTGTGTAATGTGCATTACCCGCCTACACCAAGTCTTGGCCCACCCATGCCCATGCCCACCCTTGCCCACCCATGCCCACCCATGCCCACCCATGCCCAATAATATCGAACCCTTGCCCACCCATGCCCACCCATGCCCAATAATATTAAACCCATGCCCACCCAAAACCCATGGGCATGGGTGGGTTTGGGCATGGGCATGGGCATGGGCACCCAATGTAGGGCTCTGCTGTGAAGTGTACGCTCTCTCCAGGGCACGTCCAGGGGCTGCCTGGGGCAGTCTCGCCGTTTTGCAGATGTTCGGAATGTTAGTTAGCATCCACCATGATGCAATCAAGCTCGTTACGGCAGAGAGCGTGCAACCGATCACCTGGGTAGCCAAACTAAACATTCAAAATCACTCAACTCTGTTGCTCTCATTCTCCTGGGCAATGGTAAGTACATCACATTCAACAACTACACTATTGTGTCTAATTAGTGTGGGTGGGAAATTCACGTGGGCTGGAAATTAGTGTGGTCCACACTAAATTTCAAGTGTTTGCATCACTTTGGATGTAATTCGTAATGTCATCCATCCGTGTGTGTTAGGGTTCTCCGCAAACAACCTCCGTGGGATGTGTTCGGTGCTTCCCGGGATGGAATTATGAAGTTTCATCCAATTGTGGAAACGACAACGCCCTCACAAAATTTTCACCTTTGAAATTAGTGTGGACCACTCTAAATTATAATTTGAAATTAGTGTGTTTTATTGGGAATTAGTGTGTCCCCACTAATTAGACACAATAGTGTAGTTTAAGAAGCTTACGTTCGCTTTGATACCTGCATGTCATCTTTCCATAAAGAGGGTGTGACTTCCGTAATCTTGTTCTTGAAGAATGTAGTAGCCATGTATTGGTAAATTGAGAAGGAACTTCAGATGTGGAGGTTTACATCTAACATCAAGAAATCAAGCTCGTTACGACAGAGAGTGTGGAACAGAAGACTTGAGCAGCCAATCATGGAAAATCAAACATTCAAAATCACTCCTCATGGTAAGCACACAATGTTGAACAACTAGTTTTAAGAAGCTTCATTCGCTTCAAGGCCTGCATCCCATTTTGAGGAATATTAGCCATGAACGGTGCTGAATTGAGAGGAAACTTAGGATGTGGAGGTTTACATCTACCATGAAGCAATCAAGATCGTTACAGCACAGATTGTGCATTCAAAGGTCTGACCAAGGAATCATGGGAACCAAACATTGAAAATCAATGTGTCTCTCTCTAACTCTTCATGGTGACCACATAATATTCAGCAACTAGATTTAAGAAACATCATTCACTGAAGTCCTACATCCCATTTGGGGAATGTTAGCCATGACCGGAGAATTGCGAGGAAACTTAAGATGTGGAGGTTTACATGTACTATGAACCAATCAAGCTTGTTACAACCAAGAGTGTGCAACCAAATACCTGAGCAGCCGATTGCGGGAACCAAACATGAATTCCCTCTCGATCTTGTCCCTCACTCTCCTCAATGCTCGGGGGGGGGGGCACTCCCTCTTATTTTTGCATACACGTGTGATAATGACCTATTTAATGGGGGGCTATTTACCTTGTAAAATGAATTATATGGCATGCTATTTTTAGAAATAAAGGTAAATGGAGGTGTTTTATGGCACCCTATTGTTACTTATAATTTTCAAGGATGGGCATTTAGAGGTTCCCTAATTTATTTATATCTAAATATTTTCTTGAGGTAGGTAACATCTTGTTTTCTTCCTCATGACCCTACCGTCTGCACCCTAAAGCCGTCCCTCCCAGTCCAACGGTAATTCAATCCTTTGTCATCGGATACACGACTTTGGATACCAGTACTGTATAATTATATTGCATGGAGGTTGTAAGACTTTATAGCATGTGTCGTATATAGGTTGCAAATCTATATTGTGAACGAGCCACTCTGCATAGTAGTATTTACTTCTACAACAAACAAACCCGCTCACAATATTCCCTCCTCTATAAGGAGTATAAGGTATCCTATAAAATTAAAAAATTGAGATCTTTTTTCCTATATGCTATTTTAGATGTAATAGTCATAAAATTTGAAGTATTATACATGACCCTATTTTATTTATAATCCTTTTTTCAGTTTTTTAGCTCCCTATACTACATGCAATTCATTTACAAATTTTACGTGCAATGAATATATTGCTCCCTATATTTTATCGCACGTGGTTTCTAATATTTTCGCCAGTGCCCCCCGCGCCTCAATGTCAGCACATAATATTAAACAACTGCTTCTTCCTTCATTCCTTTGGATACCTTGAGAAGGCCAGAGTGCTGACATCGAAGAAGTGACCCTGCTGCTTAAGAATCTGTGTATCAGTCCGCCACTCCCACACGAGCAACTGCCCACACTTTTACAGCCCATTCCAATCCAGTTTCCCGCACCATTGAAAGCCACTGTTGTAATCTGCTTGCTGGAAATGGAGAGAATATGATGGCAAGTAAACTCTGGAAGCTGGTAAATCCCAAACACGCCATTGCTAGAATCCTGGTACTAAAAAGCTTAAACCTTGGTGGTAATCACAGGATGTCAATTTAGCATGTTGCATGAAGAAACTCTTCTTAGTTATCTCCCATTTCCCCGTTGTAAGGTTAACCCCACCCTGTTTCCCACCAGCCCCATCCTTAGCCATGTAGCTCCATTCAAAGATGGCTCCATCTCTCGAAACGGTGTAAAGGCCAACATCTTCCCCAAATACCATCGTATTTGAGAAGTAAACCCCCTGCAAAACACCTCTGTGCCCTGTAAGAGTCACAGGCAACCTCTCTTCAAGCCTGTTGACAGAGAAAACCCTAACTGTCAAGTCCTTCGATCCCGCCACAATCCAGCAGTTGTCCGAGCTCCAACCAAGGCAAGTAACCGTGTCATGAAATCCTGAGCAGGAAACAAGGAGCCGTTTGGAGAGACTTCAATGCGGCTAATGCTCTTCCCATTCTCACATCTCAGGGTTTGGCTCTCGGATTTCTGCAGGTCGGTGATTGATACACGGTTTCGAACTGCGGATAGCAGGAGTGTGTCTTTCTGGGATGTGATGTTGCCTCCTCGGTAGGGCGCCCCCAGCAGGTTGCTGAACTTGAAATTCATGGTGGAAAATCCTTACACCCTAATTATGCTCATGCTCAACACATACATCACCATTCCTTCAATTCGCCATATTCCACATGCCCCTGTAACAAATTCCACATGCAAATTATGTGAAGGTTGAAGGTACCGAGTACCACCTCATTGCTACAAGACGTTGCTTGAGTGAACCGGTGCCCTCAGAAGACTAGGGTTTAAGCCCCAGAAGGAACAGATCTAGGGCTTAAGGGATATATGGATGAACAGAAGAATATTGGATGATATGTAAGTTCTTAAACCCTGATTAAATTAATCCACCGATCGAGTCGATTTGGATTACACCTTCTGAAATAGGTAAGGGCTTGTTTACACTATGCTGTGTCCAGTGACCATGACCGTCGGGGTCTAAATTCTCCCATGGGTTAAGAAATGAGCGGCGGTCCCACTTTGTTGTACACATGTCGTCAAAAATAACAAGGCATAGAATGAAATCCAAAGTGACATGGAAATGACATGAAATCTTACATGTCAAGAAATAGAGATATTTGGCGATTGCCCAGATTTTGCAGAGAAAGAACACAAATAAATTGTCTCATCAGAAAGATGAAAGTGATCATATGAAGGAAAAAATTATTGTTGGTTACACATGTTTTAGCAATGTCTTTTACAGAAATGTATTTTTTCACATTTTTAATATTTTCATTAAAAAAACACCACGTCATGGTTTAAGTCCACTTTAAGCTATATGCCATGACCGAGGGCTTTTCAAAAGTGATGCAAAGTTTTGTTGGTCATGGTCTTTGAACCGCCAACCATGACCACAAGAAATCTTAAATCGATTTTTTTTCTCATAACCCTTGATCACATGTGTGAGAAAACCTTAAATCACTTATATTATAGGTTGGATTTTTGTTTTATTTTATTTGACCAAAAAAATCCATTTCAAATGCAAAAATACAAATTAGTATTGAATGCCACGTTTGTGACCCTGGGCCACATGAGAGAGCTGACTTTTCAAAACTTTTACAAAGTTTGAACTTCCTCTTTTCAGAGGCCAAATCCTTCAATTTCTTCCTCATTGCAATACAAGGGTGGGTGGGTGGGAATGCCCACAAGACTCTTTCTATGTCTTATGCATCTTCCTATTTGATAACACAATAACACTTTGCATAATAGAGTCACTTGCAAATATGCATAATTGGATGTGTTGTACCACCTAGACGTTTTGTGTCGTAATCTAATTTGCTTTGTAAGAATATGCACCTTACTTAGAGCTTTTGCTATCATATGGTATCCACTGCCAAATGTTTGATTATGACTGTCCCATGCTTTGGAATTTAATCACCTACCTTCTTGCTTCTGTGCAAAGTACATCTAACTACTCCACCACATGTATGGGGTACTTACAAAGGAGATGTTCCTAGTAACCTCCAACCAAAAGATATACTAAGATTTGATGTGTTGGTCATGAGTATTCATGAAGCCTTCTCCCATCTACCAAGATCCAATTGAAACCTTGAGCCTCGAATGGAACCATTCTTAGGGTTTCCGGATTACCCAACAAACACTCAGTTTATGCTGGAAGATTGTATAGATTACCATGTTGGCCACATGTCAAGCCTTGTCTTTTTTTCACATGTTCTCTTCTAGCCCTTTCAACTGCATTCAGTTGTTGTTCACTATGTCAAGTAATGAGAATTACTACATTAAGTAAAGCTGTCCACTTTAAGGTAAAGGAACGCATAGTAGAAGTTCTTTGGATTACTTACAACATATGTGGGGCTCCTGATGTTGTTAGGAATTTGATTTTGCATTTGTGCCAACATTTATGATCACATAATTGAAGGTCACATTTAGAGTAACGAGATTTCATTTGCTTTAATATATATTCAAAATGGATGGATCATCAAGGCGCGCAATGTTGGACTTGGAGCTATGGAACTTGGAAAAAAAAGAAGCAGAAAAAAGAAGATTGGTAAAGTATCGATGCCCTTGTAGGATGTGCACAAGGGGAAAGGTATTGTCAAGAGCAACCATACGAAAACCCTATTGACTCTATATTCTTGAGGTTGGGAAGCGGCAAGAGGGTTGCCTCTCATTCATTAATCGGTTGGCAGTAAGAATTTGGAAAGGGTGGAATGAGCATGCAGTCTTGCTCTTCAAAAACCATTGAAGCTAGTTATGGAAATTTTTTATTTCCAGCAACAATGTGAATCACCTAAGTGCAAACATATACGATAAAGTTGCAGAGGGGTCAACCTACCCGACCCTTACCCAACCACCGATAACGCCCACCCAACCCCATCCACCGACCCACCGTCACCCATTGAACGCCACCCACTCATGGACAATACATGCCAACTCGATGGTCAATTAGGGATTGACGTGGCATGCATGGATATGCCAATTGGAAGAAAATCTGGTAGTGGTGACCATGTGTGTGAGTATGTACCCGATTGCCACCCCCACAAGTACCCTAGATATCCAACCCGACACCCAACCCGGTTCCTTCTAGTGCACCATGCCGCCCAACATGTCCTCCCTCTATCAGATCGGTTGGTGTCCGGTATGCACCACCCCTGGATGGGTAACTTGCCATACCCTAAATATACTCCAATGTGCGACGTGTCAACACATGATAGGTGAACGACATGTGTGCACCAACAACGGTGGCCATCTTGGTATGTCCACCGATGCGGGTAGATGGTGTGCACCACAAAGCACCCAATACCAACGCACGACACGTAGATGGCAGCGAAATAACCCTAAACCCTAAACCCAAGTCCACCTCACCCATTGCGGCAGAATGGGCAACTAGTATGCTTCGCACTTAGGATGGGGATCGGCACCCACAGAAGCCTCAAGGGGTTGAAAATACCATTATTGGCTGCACTCTCCGGATTGGCTATATTTGTCTTCCCTCATGATAGATAACTGACGGGCATCGAAGGCTTAAATTGTGCAGATCCTATTGTTTCCAAGTGCAAACAGTCACATGTCAACATCTTTCGGTTCGTATTTATAAATTTGTTTTTTTAACCATTTCATGGACAGGTTGATTTAGAAATTGCCGGGGCTGGGACGGGTTGTTTTGTCTTTAACCTTTCCATGGACGGGTTGGTTTAGAAATTGCCAGTTTTGGAACGGCTTGCAAGTTTTTTTTCCTTTCAACTCAAGGGTTTTGGACGTGGACGGGCAAAAACTTTGTGAAAAATCAGCCTTGCTTGTGACTACCATACATGGTTGCGCAAGTATATACCACATCAGGAGCGAATATTTGGTGAACTACCTCTGAGGCATGATAACATATGTTGTTCCCACTCAATGTCGTGAAGGCCACCTGTAGTGTTCACACTGGCAGACCAGAACGGCGGCTATCCGCTATTACTATCCATTACTGGCTATGCACATCGCACCGGGCCCATACTGCACAGAGGGCATACACATACCATGTCGTGTATACGATGTATGCGGACGACGTATGCACCAGCCAATGCGAACATGCGCATAGCCCTCGACATCGACTCCACCAGGTAGTCGGCAGCCCATTATGCCGGTACCATGTGCCTCCTCCTCAAACACCTCATGCTGCAGGATCATCGATGTCCAGTGGTGGATTCGAAGGTGAGGGACAGTGTTGTACTAGTGGAGAAGAAGTCCGGTATGCCATAGGAGCACAACACATTGTGGTCAGCACAACTTGCACAAAATGATCATGATTGAGGACAAAGATTCAAATCCTATAGCCCGGATCCGCTGTCACACACATTCTGTGGGAGGCTATTCTCCTAACGTTGCATTGTAGTCGCAGGTGGACTAGATTCCGGATGACGATGATGGCCAAAAACTATGATGCACATCTGTTTGTCCAAACTCGGGGTGGATGCAAGTGTGGGGGGGTGCAGACGGAGGATCGTTGAGACGCAAGCACCATCAATTGGACAGGGGGCAAAAACGCACAATGCAGCAGCACCAAATCGCCGAAACCCTGCACGACAATCCCAATGTCCGCCCCAGCTTTTCTGTGCGCACAGTCTTAGCGCACATCGCCAATGTTTGATGTAGGAATAGGCTTGCCGTGTCTGTCTGGAAGATTGGAGATGGCGGTGAGAACCCCGATGCGGACGGAAGGCTATGCAGGTCCAAGGCGAAATGCGTGTGCAGGGCGCACATAGGCTAACGGCATCGGGTCCACGAAGGCGTCGTGAATGTAGCGCCACCACAATATGCATCGCTTGGCATGTGCAGGGATGGGTGATCTTTGTCGCTCTTGCACTCTACAAGGCCCAACTCTGCATTGCACATGCAGATGTGTGCCCAACACATAGGCGGACGGATCGGAGGGCATATCCAAATCTGTTCGCCACCACTCTTTACTTGCAAGTTTCGCGGAGCGTGGAGAAGGGAAGGCGTGGACAAAAGGGAACAGGAAGTGCACTTTGAATGCTGCTCCCCACCTTTCTGCAACGGAAGATCGGGGTTTCAGAAGGTGAAATCTGTGAAAGTTCCCACAAGGTTTGAATTCAATCTATGTCCCTCTCTCAATCTCTCCCTGTCACTCTCTCTCTCTCTCTGTGTCTATTAGCAGGTTAGAAGGCTCCGAAACGAACAGTTGCCATTTGTGGGTTCTACATCGGTGCACATTTCTCGCACATGTCCTTGTCCGTGGAATCCACCGCCCACAGTGTCTACAGAATAGGCATTTAAGACCGTGTGCTGCATAGTAGCCAGCAGATTACATATGGCAACTTAAAAATGCATGGGGCACAGGGGGTGACCTATATGAGTGTTCGCAAACCAAAGGCAGCTGGTGTCAATCTGCCTGGGGCCCTGCTCAACAAGGAAATTCAATCGGGGTTCACAATCGCAGAGGATTTGAGAGGGTATTGCCTCGGTGGCCGTCTGTACGTGTCACATTTGAAATGTGCGTTTGACATAACTGGACGTTGGGGCGAGGCCATTTGGGGGGGGGCAAGGCAGGATTACTATTTTTCAAATTCATATGTGCCAACTCTGGCACAATTGTGAGAGGGCCACGATCCACCTTCATGAACCCAACATATCTTTTAATCAAAACAGAATGAAGAGTAAAGGTCGAAGAAGGTCATTGGGTTACAGACTGGCGAAGGCCCAACCTTAGCACTGCTACAAGTTGGATAGCTAGGAAAACATGTGAAGTGACACTACATGTAACTTTCTTGACAGAGAGAACTGGTACGGCTATAAGAAGCTGCATTAAGCCACATGCGCGTCGAATGGGCTGCGAGAGCGCTGTCGCAGAGGGGTGCTCACTGTCGCCCAACCGGATGTGCATGGCTATGTGTAGCCCTAAAAACACAAGTATCTTCAATGTGGGTTTGCCTACGAATGATTTTGAGCCTTCCTCAGCGGCCCATTTGCCGGAGCATGGCAAGGACCAACACAAATTTGCACTAGAACATGAAGGCTTGAAAGTCGCATCGCGAAAACCACAAGTTGTTTCTTTTAGTGTCCGGATTTCGTTCCTTACAAATCGTATTGACATCTATGTGCTGTGGCATTAAGTGGAAGGTCAGTGTGGCATAGAAATACCAAACCATAGTGCAGCGGTCAACAAGTTGCGACTCTGAGTTATCCATACACAAAACTAAGTGGCAAATGGTGGTACCTGGAACCTGAAATGCAGCTGTGGCGACACTAGCAGAATGTAACAACCTCTGCCAGACTTTGTTCCATCCAATGCTTAGGATTTCAAAAACAATGCAACCCTACCTAATGAAAGGAGAGGAAGGCTTCACGCTAACCACGCTCCGACAGTTGGCGCTTGCAGATATCGGACGTCTGAAACATATACACGCTGGATGGTATGAGGGTGTTGCCGAAATGGAGAACCACAGCAGACGAACACACTGCGCATGATGTTCATGGAGCTCTGTGGTCGGCGCCAACTCGATGTCTTCGACTCCAAGACGTGGGCATTCTCCCTCGCAGTTTGATCCTCAGCGTCTGGTACTATTGCGACAGGTATACAAAGCACCACCTCAACCAGCTTAATTTTCGATGCTGGAAAGGCATTGCATCCTCTTAGCAATTTGCGTCCAGCATCATAAATGTACTTTGACATGCTATAATGATGTTCTTCATGCTAAGCATCTGAAGGGAAAATAGCACTGCATGTGTATGAATATGATCGCATCCCAAATTGGTGCCAATACTATGTGTTTGGCGGAACATGCTCCAATCACCGACATAAACTGTTCCTTGTTGTGCCGAATAATTGCGAAACAAGCACATGGAGCACATGGAGCACATGCTGCACAGACACGGCACCGACAGAACAAGGCATCATCCATCCGCAATGCAGTTTGGAGGTAATCTTGAATTGTTATCAATCATGAAAGTTCACTTACAGTGAGACATAAGAAGGCCCACATAGGTTCCCAAAATTTCATAGTGTTATGCTAAGTATTGTTACAACTTCCATGAACATGATCGCCATTACATCTGCTGGTTGGTGTATGTTAAACAAGTCACTATGAGCACTGATTATCACCAAATTTCTTCCATACCAATGTGGCGTGGTTTAATTGTTTGTTGGCAAGTATCGAGTCTGCAAAATTATCCGAAAAGTAATTGAGCATGGCGGCATTGAAAAATTGATGTTTTGCAGTTTCCTGCATCCAAGTGAGCTCGTGTCACAGTTTATCCCAGTATGGAGCAGCAAGGCATTCTTTGGTTCTGGCCTGATCTTTCCCAAGGAACTGTAAATGTAGAGGCGGGAGCAAATCCCCCTCCAGTTTCCCAGCGCCAAGTGTCCCGACGTTCAAGCATGTAATGTCATCCCGTGACATGGAATTCGGGTGAGCTTTCCAAACTGCAGTTCTGAGCAAGATTTCATAGATATGTATTTTGATAACAACTATATGATATAAACCATATAAGCCAGAAAGAAACTATTCACCTTGACCTATTCTCACCATTGCTCCCTGTAATTCAGAGGAATTGCCTGGTAAAAATGTTCAAAACATATGTACTGGCTCTATTTATTGCTCATAAATTTCTTTGCCAATTTTGTACATATAAAGAGTTCTGGAACTTGCATAAAGAGTATACCTGGCTTTTGCATCTGTCTGATGTTGCAGTCATGGTGAAACTTGGTTTGTAAAACGAAAGAACGCTTTTCAGTTTGTAGAACCGTTTGATTATGCAATTATAGTCAAACATGATTGCTTATCACGTTGGGCTATATAGGGCCATGGAAACCACAAATAAGAAGCTCTCACCACTGTCAATTAATTTTTATATAGTAAATGATCGACCTCCACCAATATACCCAAGTTGTATTGGGTATTCAATATAGGTACAAAATCCACTTACCATAGTAAATGTATTGTAAATATTCTTGAATATATCAGAGCTAGGAGTTGCGTATTTGTAATTTGTTTACCCATCACTAATTTGAGATGTATTTTCCGTAGTTATGAGGACCTGATTGAAAAATTCATGGACCCCTCACATGTCAACTTTACTCATCACGTGGTGCAGGCAAGTCTCAAGTGTTTTTTTCTAACCCACAATTTTTTCCCGTGAAGGACTAGCCATAGAATGATACATTCTGGGTTTTTTGAACCATATTTTTATTAACATGTATGGAATTTGTGGACTCCAGCCTAGACTCCCACACCTATACAGTCACGTGGAGGCCATGCCAAAGTTCAAATCCGACACATGGGTAGCCATCTATGTTGGCAAAGGGGATCATGTGCAAGAACAATTCTCTAATTAGTGGAATTTCATTTTTTGGGGGGGGGTGGGGGAGGGGGCTGCATGGAGATGAAGACAAGAGTACTGGCAAACTAGCATTGATTCCAATACGGACATTATTTTTCAATGTGTCAAATGTAATCGACAATTGCAGCTTTTCATGTATGGACATTTGTCTTGGTCGACATTCCGTTTGTGCCCAGTGAGGGGGCAAATGCACTGTCTCATGAATTGCTGCGGAATAGGACCAGGGAAGCTGGATTGTCATGTCGGACCATGGCAAGAGGACCATCTTCTATGGCTGTACATCAACCTACATGGTGGTCGGGGGCCTCTATACACTAGCTCCAAAGGCACCACAATATTGTTGGCAAGGGGATCCCCAATGTTGCCGTTTTTATGGAACATTCATGATGAAGTATGCGGTCACCATAGATGCACTTTGACATTCCTGACTTGTGGAGCAGAATCTCGACCACTGACCCATGAAGTGGACCGTCCAAACCGCAGATTTGGGAGCCCCTACTTACGAGACCACTGAGTTGTTAGGCCCAACACTGCATGTAAGCAAGGTACTGCGTAGCCCCTTACCCAAATGTATTGTTTTCCATGACTAATATACCCCACGTCGAAATATGGAGGCCAGAAGTGGCGATGAAACCCGTATATCAGAGTGGATGAGGATCCCTGGGTCTGTGTCTAATGGCCATTTGACACATGACACTCAGAGCCAGTCACACGTGCAGTAGAGGCACTTGTTCCATGATTGAGGAGCCGACGGACTATGTGAATGGGAGGTGGGTGTAAAACTCATGCGAATTTGTAGATGTCGTTGTCGTTGAATGGGTCCCATTTGATGCTCACTTGAACTGTTTGGAGGACCACCTTCGGGAGATAGACTAGACACAGAACCCGTTGGTCATAGCACTCCGAATGCTCAGAAGCATTGAATTTTCCGATGTGTTGATGTCGGAATATTCTCATGAATAGAAGTGTATTGAAATACCATGTGGCCGAGGGCCCTGCCACATATCATTGAGCAGTGCTGGTGTGGAACAGTGACCACTGTGCAGGGGTGTGTGAGGTGCCTTTGAACGGAAGCTTTGCACTTTCAGCTGCAGACAGAAATCCATGCTCACCGATTTTGGCACGTGTGTGAAGTGAGCATAAGTGAGTGAGTGAGTATAAGTAGTGGGCAGTAAATGCAGAATGGGCACTTCCAGGCCTCCCATGTTTCCAACTCACAGCCGAGAGAGTTTCACATTGCCATATATGCACGCAGATAGCATGCACTCCCAATGCAATGTGCGATGCTACCGTTGAAGTTGGTTAGGAGCAGGGGCAACATCGACCACAGTGTGCATGTAAGTGGAGAATCCGAACAATTGAAATATCTATTTTATTCATGACACAGTGCGTTGCAAACATGCAGGACGTGGCAACTCTGAAATGGCTGCACCGTATAGTTCAAGACGAAGCGGTTGAGGAAGAGGGCGAGCAGAGGAGGCGGGCTGCGAGGAATAGGACAGTGACTGTGACTGCGGCAGCAAAGGAGAATTGAGGACGATCACCCCCTTCGAGGATGGAGCGGACCGCTTACAAGCGATGCTCCAGTGGTCCATCCGCGTACACAAAGGCGAGATTAGCACCACAAACTGACAAAGAGCACAGAACAACAACCTGTATTGCCAGTCTCATGACTGACACGTTCAAGTCCTTTTTGCAGGGAACAGGAGCGGTGTGGCATGCACCATCGACCAGCAGGGGGGAGACAAGCAGTGCTAGACCTTCACAAGCAAGCTCTCTGACCCACCTTAATGCAATCATTGTGGAACATTGTTTCTATTCCCAAGCGTATTGCAGTGTTGGATTGTGGTGCATGTGTCAAATGTCAGGTGGAACCCAAATTGGCACAACGGGATGGGACGTGACTGGTGTGAACAGAATGGGACACGGAAACAAAATAATGCACAAGGTAATGTCCCCGTATCTCCAAATGCAGATTTGTGAACATATTCGAAGACGGTCGCATGTAAGCACACAGCAGGCACGCGGTTTGTGTTGGACTCATGGGGCCTAGGCCGGACTTGGAAACATGAAGTGCAGAGAGTTGGGGATGACAGTATTCTGATGTCGGTGCCGCAGGTGGCGAGCACTAGCAGGGGAAGCACTGTGGCGGCACCACACAGAGGAGGCAGTGTGGGGAACCCGAGGACAAATATTGTCCCCGTGTTTGAATCCAGAGCGGACACTTCTAATACGAGGGCAGAAGGGAACCGAGGCACGGTAGACAGGGCTCCGAAAGTACTGGCACTGCGCGAGGGGGAAGCACTACCCGATGGGTACAAGTATGTGGTTAGCGATACCGTCCAACTCACCACAACCATGAACTCCACGGACACGGTGGACCTCACCACCCCACTTGGTGCTCCTGTGACGACGGGGTCAAATGAGGACGCAGCGAAGCGGAGGGCAGCTCTGAGACGGAACGCCACAAGAAGCACAAACAAACAAGTGCAAGCATCTTTTGCAAAAGAGATGAAAGACTCCCTGGCGGGGGGGAGGCCTCCTGCAATCAATGCCAGTGAGCAACAAACCCATTTGAAGGCACGCTGGCACTATGCAGCAAAGGAGGCTGCGTATAAACTACTCGATCTGAGGAAGGAAGGATGGAAGGGGTATACAATGTTTGAGAAAGGGAGGGTCCACAAAGAAATAAATGCCCAATACAAATTCGAACCGCCACTGGACCCCAAACGAGTGGACAAGTACCTGGCTGGGCACTTGCGCAGCTCGAGGGCAGTATGGAAGGCGCACTGGCTTAAGCATGGGGATGAGGAGAGGCATCCGAACTGCCCAGAGGAGGCGTGAGACAAACTAATCCAGTGGTGGCCAACAGAAGCATGCATGGAGGAGGCAGCGGATATGGCGGGCAGACGGTCTTTAATGCAGAATAGCAGCAAGACCGGACGGAAGCGACTCGTCGACCGAATGGATGACTAGGTGAGTTCTAGCATAATCAATTTTTATTGCATGGTACTCCTGCCTGGGTTGTCCACCTACAAGCAATGGGAAAGCAATCGGGGAAATAGGGGTGCCGGGGGGGAGCTTGAAAGGGCTGTACGGACAAAGAGCTGACGAAAGACTGGCAGCGAAAGTGGCATGTGTTCTGCGATCTTTGTATGATGGTGTCCATTACAGGGACAGCAGGGAACGACGGCAGGTGAGACGCGAATGTCTCCACACGTGCCGTGGCAAACCAAAACAAGTTATGCTGTAGTCGACGCGTTTACAATGGAGAGGCCATTCGAAATGCGAACCTGGACAGTGTAGGCAGATCCGCTATATTAATTCAAGATTTGCAGAAATGCACAGAAATGGATGTCAGTGTCGATGTCTGCAGTATTCACAGAAATTAGCATATGTCCGGACATCTGCTGTGCAACACCAGTATGTTAACCTCTGGGATTTCACTTCCTGTGCATAAGGGTTTGTCTCAGTGTAGTGGGTGGCCGTTGAGGTAATGCATTTGCCAAAACCCCAACATCCCCTGAGAAGAACTTGTGATGGAGTATTGGCAACAGTGATTGAAGGGTGGAGGATAAACAACCTAGTAGGTGGCAGCCATGGGCAAACCGCAACTCTGGCATACCCAAGTTTATCGTTCGGGCCGTCACTTAATGTTGGTCGCAGATTTAGGCATTCCGACACTATACTGTTGTTTTCATTTCGTTGAGCAATACAGTCACAAGTGCTGATCATCTTGGTAGTTGGCTCCGGTTACGTGTTTGTTATTTCATTTTGTCGAATGAAGGGAAAGCAGGCAGCAAAGGAAGCGGACATGGCAAATGTGGCCCATTCACACGAAGGGGACCAGTGCTCGTCGTACGGTACCGAGGAGACCGATGAGGAGGCGGCATTGGGGATTCAAACGGAGAGTGCAGGCGACGTCTGGATGGAGAGGTTGGAAGACATAAAGATGTGCATAGGAACGTTGGATGCCACTCAGAAAGCCATTCTCGACAAACTGGCATCGCTTGAGAAGGTGGTCATGTCTGTGCAGGAGGACATGACATGGGTGCGCGGCGATGTAAGAGTGGTGCATGAGGTAGTCAAGAATCTAGGCGAGTACGTGAGCATGCTCAACAACACTGTGACTGAGGTGGAGGGAGTGCCCATACAAAGGTCTCCGGAGGTGGCAGTATGGGGCAAATGGCAGGATGTGATGCATGCGGAGGACCACGGGATGGCCGACAGAACGGGGATTGCAGAGGACGACAGAGTTGATTTAGGACAAGAAGAGCCCAGCCACATTCATGTACCACATTCTGCGGATAGTGCAATACGGGAGACACAGATGTTCCATAGAAACGCAGGCGCGGATGGAAACAAAACAAGCACGGCAGAGGAGGGTGGAGGCGGAGGCTGACACAACACCACCGATCCGGTTTGTGGATTGAGCCCACACTCAGGAAAGCAAGCACGAAGACGCGATGAAGAGGATGCGGAGGAGCCTGGCTCTCACCAAATGGAGATGACGCTGGATGGTGCCCAAACAGGCATGCATGCACCGGGGCTCTCGATGTGGTCAAACTACACGAACGCGGTGAGAGACATGCCTGCACCTGTGGTTGGGGGAGGCAAGTGCAGCGAAGGGTGGGTTCCTGCCAAGCGTGGGAGAGGGAGCTGGACAGAGTTGGGTGCCAGCGATACTGCGGGAACGAGGGCAGACGACCTGTCAGGCCATGGGAATTTGAATCTCAATGTATCGCCCGCAAGTTTGGAGGGGACTGCGGGCATGAGTGCAAGGGGGAGGAATGCGGCGACCACCGATACGGGGATGAGAAGCAGGGGTGGGGGGCGGGCACCAGGGCGAGGCGCTGGACGTGTGAAGAGGCCACCTCTGGTGCAGCCACGCTATAGATCCACGGCAAGTGTTCTCAACATAAACCCGTACATGTATTTATGTGTAATATTTATTTACCGTGGAAGTGGGCAGGTTGGCATGGTAATGGTTGTCGTTTGGTTGTGCAAACCAACATCATTGCCAATGCTGGACACAGGAATTTGTCAGAGTTGGAGCGCACGTTTGGGTGTTGCATCCGGCTCATGGAAACAGACCGGTGGCGGAAGGAATTGCTGGTAGCACGCCACCTCCGAAGAACACAGAAGGAGGCATTTGCCGGACCCTGTTAATGGAATTATGTGAAGATGGGCAGCAGACGGTGAAGGTCACAAAAGTGCACAGAAAAGGCACAGATCTCATGTTTCCGGAGGAGAATGCAAGCTCCCAGTTCCTAGATGACTATGCGATCCCCCCAGCACACAACAACACATTCATCACATGGTCCACACGGTACTTGGCATACAAGGGCGATGAGGACTGACAGTGGAAGGAAGGGCAGAATGCAGGATTATTTTGTGGGATGTATGGACAGCATGACCTTTTAGCAAACAAGCTGTGCATGCGCAGCACACTGCTGGAGGGATTTTTCCTGTACATGACCATGACAATTTCCGGAGAATTGTCAAATGCAGGAATCGCGGTTGTTGCGGACCGCGCCCTGCATTTGGCACCCTGAATTCAATTCTGATTTTGTGCTAGGTTGACAGGCAGGCCCTACATAGCAAGTGGCAGGTGGGCACCTCATCCCTATTGGAACATGCAAGAATGCAGTAGTGAAGCACCGTTGCAGCAGCGAACACCCAACCCAGAATCATGGAATTTTGCGCAGCACATGAATGGTTGGGTGCACATGAAGGTGGTGGCCCACGTAATCGCATGGCTTGCAAGGAAGACTGCAAAGACGTGTTCATGCGGAAGAAGTTGGCGATTGCAGCAATGGATGTAAGCTAGTGACACCGGCATATTGTTTTTCTTAAATCGCCGTGGCTTATTTGTGCGCACGAGGTGCAATGTATGGAACGGCCTACATGCGGGTGTGTCGGTTTGGGGGAGAAGTTGCAGGTTGCCTTATGTGCTCAGTCTGCGATGTGACAATGTTTGTATGGCAGGCCTGAAGGCAGGGTGAGGCGGCAGCAAGCCGTCGTAATGTAAATTTTCAGTAGGTGCATTGTGGTGTTCATTGTAGTCGCAAAGCAGGCAGCGCACAAGAAAGTTTAGTCTCAAGGGAACAGTTTTGTCCGCACACAAAGCCAACCGTAGACAACGCCAAAAAAAATGTATTATTTTATCTTTCGAATACATGGACTCAATTCTGGCAAAAATCCCTATACAGTCGCTGGTCATGTATGGTCCGCCACGCTCACACTGCCGTACGCATACAGTATTCGAATAATTCGTAAAACACACATATATGTTGTATACCCCCCGGCCTGTACACTACCTCCCAAAGTCGTGGACCAAATACAAAAAAGCAAATGTGTACGCCCAAAACGGCATGGACTAAAGCAAAACATAAATAAATAAATACTGAACGCATGGCAATACACATGGCGTGCACACCAATGTTGAAGGATCCGAACACATCGGTATTCCCACCAACATGGACTGCTGTAAATGCCGCTACATTGATGGTCGCAGTAATTGCTAGCACTAAATGTGTGCAGTCAATGTTGATTTCAACACAGCGCACACACCTTAAACACACTGGAGAGGTGAAAATTTGGACAGATTTTCGACACTCATTTCGTCAAAAATAGGACTGGTCCAGGATGACATTGCGTCCACACTGGCTGAAACCTAAACCCCAGACCCTGACACATGTGATGGCCTCCAAATACTGTCATTTATTTGTCCTTTTCGTGTTAGAAAGGACCCTGTTTCCTTCTAGTGCCACTTCCGGTTCACTAGGCTCTCCGCATTTCGATACAGATTATCACCTAAACCCGTTAATCATGAGTACGTTAGATCTTGCCTCCCATTGGCTACACTGCATTGAAGTTGCCGCACCATTTAAGACATGGCACTTACCATTTATGAGGCGGTCTAGTGCACCGCGATTGGGTAGTTAACGGTTTATGGTATTTCTACCTTAGCCTCATCTACCTTGGGTCATAAAAATCCTCTCAAGATGATGGAGGCAGATGAAGTTTCAAGCGAGATATCTACTTTCAACTGAGTGAGAATGGCAGAGCAATAACTCCTGCACCTTTGCAGCTTTTGAGTCAGGGGGTATTTTTTTAATTGGTGTTTAATCTGAACAAACTTATCAGCAACTTTCTTCAATTCAATGAATGGGGAGAACCGACTGCTAGTTGCAGATGAACCACTTGAGTTCGAGGAAGAAACTGCTCGAAGTTCAGTGCTTCCGGAAAATTACCAACAACTGTAGAGAAACTTATAGAATATACCCCAATTCAATAAAGAAAAAGAAAAAGATGTCAACATGTAACGGTGGGACTTGGAGACACTAGGATATCGACCAATTATGCCCTAAAACCCTCCTTGGATGCTGCTTCAAGTGCAGTGTTCAAGATTGAAGTCTTCAATGCCCTTCAAATGCGATTTGGCCCTTCAAAATATGCCTCTCTCAAAACAACCCTTCAAAACGCAACCCCGGATTGAAAATGAAGACGTCACTTGAAGTTCTCAATATAATCTACCTGCCACAAGAACCAACAAGTGTAGGGCATTGTCACTACAAGAAATGGAGTTAGATGGTGGATTCTTAATTCTTCACATTGTATTGGAAACATGTACCATATAATTCATGCACAAGTTTAATATGAGTTTTGTATTTCATTTTTATATTCTTGGATTGACATTTTGGATTAGAACCGGCCCTTCAACTGAAAGGCTGAAATTTGAGAGCCTTTCAAAATGAAACTCATATGAGGGCTTCAATCTTGAACATTGTTCAAGTGAACCCTGATCTCCACATTAAGTGTTGCACCTGATGAATGTGGACACAAAAGACCATAAATTTCACAGACCTGGATGCTTTCAAGAGGTGGGGTATGTAAACCACTACACCAAATATTGTATTTAGTGTCACTTACGATTTGGAGTTATGCAATGCTATAACTATTTACTATATACCTTAATTTTTTCCGACAAAAATTGAACTGATTGTTCGGACATTATAGAACATTAACATATTTACTTGGTAAAAAATTTACATCAATAATAAACAGATATAGCATTGTGTAACTCTACATAGTAAGTGATATTAATTACAATATTTAGTGTACTAAGTTAGCATACGTATGAGTCCTTGGCAAATGCCCTACATTATTGGAATAAATATGCAAATCTACCACACTACTAGCATAGGTATGAGTCTTCAGCAATCGTCCCGTGTCATTGGAAGATTTATGCACATTTATCAGTGTGGTAGATTTGTAGATATTCTAGTGACGTAGGACAATTTTCCAACAACCTAGGAGTTTTTTCTTGTAGTGAACTCCACCAAAACATAAACCCTAAGATATGTGGCCCCTATTGTGGGCACTTCCAACTCTCACTACAAGGAAAACACAAAAAATGACTACGGCCATATGACTGGATATGACTATCGGTTTCAAGGCAATCATGTTGAACCAAAGTAATGACTAGAAGTGACTTTAGTCATCATATGAGTAGGCTTTTAGTCATATCGGACAAGACCTAGATGGGAACTGTGTAGAGAACGTGTTGGGAACATGTTCTCTCAATATTTTATATTTTCATGGTAGTCATAACATACCACATGACTAAGATTAGTACTTAGCTTACTACGGTTTCCAAGTCCTAATAGTGAATGGTTTTATATTGCATTTGGATTTCCTTCGTACTTATTCGTGTAGTGAGTCATAGGTCTTTGATCATTTCAACAAATGTTTTATGGCAATGGGGGCATTCACGGTTGGGGTACTACTTTTGGGTGTCTAACGGTTTATGGACTTTTTTAGATAACTTTACATAGACGGTGTGCTTAGATTTGTATTGTGGAGCATACTTTGGATCATACCTACATTTAGTATTCCATAATGAGTACACCGACAAAGTTAATTTACAAGGAATAGGGTTATCTAAGCTTTCCTTTTCATTCCTTAACGGACATGCAGGACTGTTGTCATAACTGTTGACCTTAGGATTAAGGAATGAAAAGGACAACAAAAATTAATTGAAATGATCCCAATTTTCTTTCTCGCACTTATCGTTCAATTGTGTCCCAATAGAACTAAAAGTGTATTGCATACCACTTGTATAGCCTTACATAACACACCAAACATGGCCAGAATTACACAATAACATGGCTACATGAAAAAGGAACGTTTAGAATTAGAATTGGACATAATAAAATATATGTATGGATACATGACACTTATACCAAGGTACTAGGATGCAAAACAGGAAAATAATTCACCCCCGATGTACACTTCAATAATGAAATTGCCATTGTTGTGGCCAAAACAAGTCATATGACCTCTCTACAAGTTTTATGACCTATCTAATTATTTCATAAGGAATTTATCTATTATTAGTCATTATTTAATATCAAATAATATCTTTCTTGATAAATCTTATGACCTATCTACTTATCTATTTAAAATTTATTAATTAAATTATAGTAAATCATAATAAACGTCAAGATCCAATGCGACAAAGTCCTTAATTCCTTTGTCCCAAAAGTAGTACCCCAACCGTGAATGGCCCCCAATGGCATTTTTGCTGGTTGTATACTGAATTTTGACAATACAACCATTTTTTACTTATTTGCAATGATTTTGAGTTCTATTACTTTTACACAACATCATAGTTTATTCCTTGGCTTTGCAATATGCAAATACATGGTCTATATAGTCACAAAATGAATGATATACGCCTATAACTATTATTTTTTGTCATGCAACCTCCCTTCCTAATGTCAGACAACATTATCTTCCAAATCTGGATCTTCTTCCACAACGTCCAACGCTCGGTTCAACGTCTACCGTAGTTGGAACCCTCAACATAGGGGTACCAGGTGTCGTGTCAATGAAAATGGATATGGGCCTTAGGCCATGATGTTTTTCGTCCCTGCCTTACTACAGACTATGCATTTCATGTCTTCTATCTACCTTTGATGATACTCTTAAGCTTTGTGGCTCTCTTCATAAAATAATCTTCCACCCATCGTCCTCCTCGTCATCTACAAAAAAAAAACTTGTTGCACATGAATGAGAAATGCAAATGAGTTTGTTGAATAAGGAATCAATTGATCAAATTTGAAGAGTGTGAATCATTTGCACATGCATTTGATACTCCAAAAATCGTGAGGCAATTCAAGAGGAGAAACACTACAACTAAACGGGTTGTTCGAGAACCCTTGTATAGTGGAATTTTTTATTTTTCTAGGACCTTCGTGAGCTCTACCTCCTCGAACTCCTCCTCTTCCATGGTAGTGGGATCTTCATCATCCTTGAGTCCATCATTAATAGAGGTAGGGTTGTTGTTGTACCTGCCCGGGCACTATGTTGTCATTCGTACAACTTCAAATTCTTCATGTTCACTTTCAGTATTTGGAGATTCAAATAACTATGTTCAGATTTTATAGTCATAAAATCAAAATTAAGGACTACATTTAGTCATCCATATGTACTCAGAGTTTGTAGCCATAAGGTCCAAAACAATGACTACATTTTATCATCTGTATGGAAGTCGACTACTACAATTGGATTTAGTGAGGATTTCTCACATCCAAGTCAGGAAGTGCTAAATTGTCACTAAACTATGTCACTAAACTATGCCAAATGAAGTAGTGGATTCATGCCTCACTCGAGGTCCAAAATTACACGCCAACCTTTGTTGGTCGTTAAATGAACTAGATTCTCCCTCCCTTTGAAGCGGTAGAGTAGCTGAAAGTAAGGACTGTAAAGCAACAATTGTTATGGCTTGCACATAAGGTCTCTGCATTTCCTACATGCTTGAATGCAACATAGTAAGCTACGCACTGTCCCACCTAGACATTGCTCAAAAAAAAAACATGAATGATGTCTAACAAACATACCAAGATTGATTTCTTGAATTCAAGATCTCACTTGTATTCTCGAAGATGTTTGTGGATGGTTTTTTTTTACAACATTTTTGCACCTATGCATTTTTTATATGGGCATGCATAAATTGTGAAATGTTGTCTATCTGCTTTCTTCTTCTCCATGTTCCACAATTGCAACTGCAGAAGATCCTCTCATGATATCAAATCCATTTCCAAATGTTTCTATGCAATTGAAGGGGGTCCAATTTTTTTTTGTGCACGACAATCTTGCAAAAAACATATACAAGTCCAGGGATGACAGTTGGATTATTTAGAATTTCACTATGAATGAGGTTGATCACGTCTATGCCTACTCAACTTATGACTAGTTGTAGTGCTCAATAAAGTAGATAGATGACTAACCAATAGTTATCAACGTAGTAAGTAATGGAAAATGACATAAACTTGATTGAGGATTTGAAACTAAGACTAGTCATACATGTAGGACAATCATAACTAAATGCAATTATTTTCTTTATAAACCGATGATTACATCTAGTCATCAAAAACAAAAAACCTAAATCCGTACATGCAACGTGGACGACGTGCAAAAAAAACCCTAATACATCCGCCACTTATAAAACACCTAAAGCATAAACCTGGAACCGCCATTTAAGCCGCCATTGTCATTCACTACGATGTCGGTGTATCTGCAACTTCCTACCTTAATTGCTTCTAGTTGGAGGGTTTGTGTCTGACCTAATCTTGTGAAAATTGGGTGCAATGACAAACATTTCCACATAAAGCATTGCAACTCCAGCCGAAAGTCGCCATGGCCAGAGGAAAAGAGTCTAGTAACTATAACAACACCGTTGAATCATTCGCTAGTGAGAGCTCAAACGATGAAGAGAGCACCATAAGCGAAAATTATAGTACAAGTGAGGAGAGAAGATGGGACGGGAGGAGGGGTGTAAACGCTGGGGAAGATGAACCCAACCTGTACAAGGTAAAGCGGCAATGGAATATAGAGCGGAACAAACAAGTTCTTTACCAATTGGGCATAGTTTGCCTCAGTGCATAGATCAAAGGTGCGAAAAAATGGAAGCAAGTTGCACAGGAAACAATTATGGAAAAAGAGTTGAAAGCCATGCGGGCAAAGAAATGTCATAGTCATACTTCTTCTGAGTGCATAAGTGGGCCGTTGTGTTTGTTATCCTAAACTTGTTTTGAATTGGTCTAGCAGTAGTCATTATTTTTTGAAATAGTACTAGATGTAGTCATTAATTGAATACTTCTTACTGTAGTTGATGAGGTTGCCCATTATAATTCCTAATTGTCACTATATAATTATCGTAGAAGATGAAATAACACTTCCTATTCCAATCGGCGTAGGTGATCACATGAAGCCAAAGATAGATAAACAAACAGACAGACATGGGAGCAGAGAAAAACAAAGACGAAGATTGCAAAACACAAGGGACCAATCACAAACGATATAACGGATAAAGATGATAAGGAAGATGAAAAAAATAAAAATAAACAACAAACGAAAATCACAAATAATGTAAAGGTAAGTCCACCAAACTGTGTGACCATTTAATGTTTTATTAAATCGCATATTTACTTTCATGGTTCTTCCGTGAGGTTTTGACGTACGTAATCACTGCAACTATAGGTAGTCGCAGTGGATGAAGAAGCCCCACCGCCCTCCACATTTTCAACAAGGGATGATGTAGAAGTGATGGATTATGGAGAGGAGGAGAAAAAAATGTAGTTGCACACGGAAAATACGACAAACGTGAAAATGAATACATTGCATGGAGTTATAAAATATGAAGGTTGTGTGTCTCTGGAGGTGTAGAGGAGTCACGATGATAAATATACGCTCTTCAAAAGTGTAGAATTAGATGACCTTTCCATCAAAAAGATTGAAGAAATTGTAAAAAAATTTATAATGTAGCCCACCGAATTTCTACGCCATGCATGTGTAGAGTCGTAGGTGAATGTAAAAAATACATTTGGGTTAGAGGATGGGTAATAGTGTATATCATCTGGAATCAATAGCTTAAATTTGCTTAGTGGATAACATGTATATATGAGATGTCTCGTAATAAACTGTTTGAAGATATTAACTATGTTTTGCCATCTATTGTAGTAAAATATTTTAATATATTGATTAGACGTATTTATCTCTTGTAGTCCACTATTTGAATATGATGACTATGCTTAGTCATATTTTGTTGTAAGCTATTTAAATATAATGATTATATTTAGTCATATTATGGAGTAAAATATTTGACAATGCTTAGTCATCTTGTTCATACGAATAGTATAATTGTCATGAATGCAACCTGTGATTTTTTTTTAAATTATATTATTTATAGTCATATCGAATGATTACATTTAGTCATCAAAATTGAAATGCTTATTGCTAGACCGAAAATAATGACTAGCCCCTGAAAATGCAAAGAGCCAAAGATGACTCATTTTAATAAGCAATCATGTATCATATGACTACTGTTAGTCATAATAAAACTAATAGTAATCGTTAATGAATGAATGTACTTCTCATATGACTACACGTAATGAAGACCATGTAATCATGTAAATATAGAACATGACTAATTCTAGTCACATAGTCATGACTAGTTTTAATCAAAGGACATGACAACACATGACTAAATATAGTCACATAGGTATGACTAAATATAGTGAGAAATGGCAAAGGATTGAGGGGTGGCCCAAAACAAGGTCCCAAAACCCCATGGGGAACGCGCCATTGTGAGCCCAAATTGATGCCCACATGTGTTGTTAACACTTGTAAAACATTACACGTAGTGTTTTGTTGATTTATGATTATTCACAAAAATATAAAAAGAGTGAAGCTTGAAGAAAGCTAAGTTTGAAGCATTAGGCTTGTGTGGAGTGGATTTAAGTAGTATGAGGACATACCTTGGTAAAGTGTGGTAGGTAGAAAGTCAAGGTTAGTTAAATGTTTGAATTAGGATCTTTGTTGATCATTTGAGGGAGGAAGGCTTAGGAGATTAGATGAGAGCCTACAAAGTAGGAGGAGATTTCGAAGGCTTATCGAGAGCCTTGTGGATGGGATGAGTCCCTACTTAGAAGGAGAAGGTTAAGGGGTTGTGATTGGAGGCTCTAATCCTTTCACCCTATCCTTACCTCATGCCCTCTCTCCCTCTCAACTCACTATATAATCCCTCATTCTTCCCTCACTCATCCTCTCTTTCCTTCGTGCTCCTTAAGCACCCCACGGGTTATAAGTGTGGGTGTGTGGGAAGCAAGATAGGAGCACATGTGTGTGCTTAGTTCTTAGGAGAAGAGCCAAGGCTATTTAGCCTTGAAGAGGGATTGACCTCTTGTTAGAAGTAGATTGGGTTTAAGGAATTTGGAGTTTGATTGTAAACTTCAACTTGTTGCATTGAGATTCATATTGAAGTGAGAGAGTTCAAACTTGTTTAAACTTGTGGCATTTAGAGTGACTAGATTGTACTAGGTGCATTACTTGTAGTGTTTTATTAGTTATGAACTTGAGCAGAACTTTATAGTGAGAGATTTGTCAATTATGGATGATCAGAGTGTTCAATGGGTATGAAAATTTGAGGGATTGTTTATTATAAAGTATGGGAGTTGTGGTAAAAATTTGAGAGCTTCAGTCATTGGGATGAAAGAGTTATTAAAAGTTGAAGGAGAGGGTGTCTAGGAACAAAGCAGCAAGGTTTGAAAATGTGTATCTCTTAGAGGGTTATAGATATGGATACCAAAATTTGACACTACCTTCTGAACTTATATATCTATCTTGTGTCAAAATTTTAGATTGATTGGACGTAGGAGTTGGAAGTTATTAGAGTTTTAATGACCGGATGCTTTATCACAACATTCATCCTAAGTAGTTAGAGTTAGAATTTCATGCATAACTTTTGCATATGAACTCTGTTTGTGCCAAAATTTGGTGTGGACATTTTTGATAAGGTACTTAACAAGTGTACCAAATTTCACTTGAAGAACATAAGTTGGGTGGGAGTTATACTATTCTGAAGTTTAGTCGGAAGACATTGATAGAGATTTACATCAAGAAGAACTTAGAGAAGGAAGGGCAAGGATAAGTATATAAGTATTTTTTAATACTTGTATTTAAAGCCTATGTGCTCATGGAATCCACAAGCGAAGTGTCATGTACCAATACGGAATCAACCACGATGACATGTGATAGCACGGAATCAATAAGCGAGAACTCATGTAGTAGTGTGGAGTCGACGGCAAGGACTCGATTCACAAGAGGGATATCTTTGAAGGCATGCGTGGCCAAAGCGGCCGGGTGGACATTAGAAAAGGCTAAGGATATAACCTTGCCCGACATTAAGGAATGTAAAACTACATAGTGTGGTGTTAATCAAGTTGTGTATATTCTAAGGGTAGATTGGAATTATATATTGGGTTACAAAGAGAGAAGTCTCTACATGTCATTATAAACTTTTCCACTCGGGCTAGGACGAAATCAAAGGGTGGAGGATTTTTGGTGACAGCCATAGGGAACGAAAATTGTCCGAAATTACCGTAGTCATTTGATCTGGAGCGACTGGTCCAACATGACCAGGTTGAGGACTAAAAATGATGCTACTCATCAGTGCATTTTTTTACCTATGTTAGTCATAAACCCCGGTCATTTTTTCGTGTTTTCCTTGTAGTGTCTACAAACAATTTTCACTATTGGATAGAATTGGGAATTGTCTTATTCAATTAGCGATTGTGAATTATGCAAATTGTTCTTTCAAGTTTTAGATTTAGCCTTGGAGATGTGAAAAATATAGGGGGTGAAGCAAAGATTCTCTATAAGTGATCATATATGCCCTCCTAAATGTGTAAACGATTAATCCTAAAATGTTATCTATATTTTGAACACATAGTCCAATCTCAACATAACAATGTCTTTTTGCTGTCCGTTCTTAACAACAAGTCTTGCCATGTACCACTCAAATGAAGGTGTCCAATAAAGAAGGGTGGCCACATAAGGCCCACATACCTTAAACCCTAAACCCTAAACCTGCATGACGCAATGATGATAGACTCCAAAACAGCTAAAGTATTGATACTGTCCAAACTTACCTTGAACTGCATGAGACATGATCCCTCCCTCAAAATGCTCCCCAACCAATTCGGAAGGGTGACATCAAACTGCCGCAGATTCGAAATCCGAAGCTTCTTGCAATTTCGTGTAATTCATTCTGATCAACACCTTCTCTGGCGGTGGATTTGGACAACATTTTGGTCTGTCTGTCGGTCTGCAGTGAACAATATCAGCCGGAGTGTGCTCGTCATCGACTTGTCTGCAATGTGACTCGCAGGGGCCACGAATTATTAGGAAGCAACTTAATCATTAGGAACCGATGGTGTGCAAAGTTTGACCCACGTCAAAGGTCAGTTTGGCATTCAAAGGTCAGGCGAGTTGGTAGCAGGGCTGATGAGGTTTCCCCAAATTGGTGCTTCTGAAAAGTGGAGGACAACTTCTCCCACAATCAACTCAACTTTCAGATTCTCGGCCATTGTTGTCGTCCAGCATCTTCGCAACACAAGTCTACGAATAATTAGGTAAATACTAATCCAATTTGTACTATCTTGATCGCTGGTCCGGGGGAATTATCTAGCAAGCAACTTATTACGAACCGATGATGTCGTCATCTTAAGATTGACCGATGTCAAACGTAGGCATTCCGGCGAGTAGGTTAGAGGATTCCGGAAATTGCTGCAGCTGAAATTAGGAGGATAACTTCTCCCATAATCACCATCTTCGCAACATATTAGGAGCTAAATTGAAGCCGTTTTACGGAACTTAAGTCTCTGTCAATAATCGGCAAAGCAACTTACTACAACCCGATGTCGTCATCTTAAGATTGCCCACTGTCAAACGCAGGCATTCAAGCGAGTAGGTTAAGGTTTCCAAAAATTGCTGCAGCTGCAATGAGTAGGATAAGTTCTCCCACAATCATCAGCATCTTCGCGCCACGCTTGGTGCATATTAAGTTTAACCTTACTTGAAGCCGGTCGACGAACTTAAGTTTCTGTCAACAATATGCGGCCCGGGGGAATTAGCAAGCAACTTATTACGAACCGATGTCGTCATCTTAAGTTTGACCTGATGTGAAACGCAGGCATTCAACCGAGTAGGTTAGAGGTTTCTAGAACTTGCTGCAGCTGAAATGAAATGAGGATAATTACTTCTCCCACAATCAGCATCTTCGCAACACACCAGATTCAGCTAGCTTGAAGCCAATCGACAAACTTAAGTCTCTGTCAACCATCTGAAGCAATTTACGAACCGATGTCGTCACCTAAGTTTCACCGATGTCAAAATGCAGGCATTCAGGCGAGTAGGTTAGAGGTTTCCAGAAACTCCTGCAGCTGAAATGAATGACGATGATAACTTTTCTCACAATCAGCAGCATCTTCGCAACTTACACACTTGGTTCATATTAGGGTAAAAGCTAAGTTGAAGGAAGCCGGCCGACGAACTTAGGTTTCTGTCAACAATCTGCGGGGGAAGTAGTCAACAAGCAACTTATTACGAACCGATGTCGTCATCCTAAGTTTGACCCCCTGTCAAATTGCAGGCATTATTTCAGGTTTTCGAAAACTGCTGAAAGGATAATAACTTCTCCCATAACCACTGGCATCTCCTCAACTCACTAGGAATTAGGTTAACCTAACTTAAGTTGAAGCCGGTAGACGAAAGTTTCTGGCAACAATCTATCTGTGGCCCCGGTTATAAGTTAATGAAACAAAATCATCGCATATGCGTCCAAATGGGAGATAAAGACCATCTGCCGAAAAATCTCCAACTCATTCACAAGTTATCACAACACAACAAGTTGCAGGATGTGTGCGTGCTACAACCATGCCGGCGTGTGCTGCCTTCGTGCGTGCGTTCGCTACAACCATGGCATATGCCACCTGGGATGGCCTGAAGACTTATTCGTCCTGCTTGGATTGCGCTCACCAATCACGCCACTGGTTTCAGTAACTGCAGCGACTCAATTCGATCTATTCTACTGCCTTCGACAATCAAACTCCTTTAGCACCACGCACCATAGAAACCTTAATAGATCGATCCCAGGGTAGATTTCAGAGCTGTGGGACCCTTGTCGGCTAGAAAGTGTGTGGTGCACAAATTACAAGCAAGCATAGGCGACATCACTACCAAACTTATTTTAGTTCTCATCAATGTGCATTCGGATGAATTCAGAGATATCTTAGATTGGCACAGACTTCGAGGAGGCAGAGATTTAAATATAGCGGCGTAAATCACCAGGGGTACTTCTTTGATGTTGAGTAACACATTCCTGGAATTCACCGAGTTTTACGCCTACCTGATGAGCCCATTGGGTTAATGAATGCTGCATTCCTTGAAAGTTGTGGAGAGGGCTTTCTATCGACCTGATAAGTTTATGTGATGGACGAGTAATGCGGACGAGTTTTATGAAAATTTGTCATGATGAGCTCCGGCGAGGCTCCGAAGTCGGTTTGACCCTAAAATATGTAGAGAACCTCAACAGCCTTAAACCCAGTGCTCGCGAATCGCATTCTCATCTCCCAAGTTCCCTTCGGAGCTGGCTCCCACTCTCGCAGCTTATTAGTTACTAGCTTCAGATTGTTGGCCACTCGGACTTCGGGGGCATCTTAGCAGCTGCTTCAGATTACGCTTGGCCGCTCTTCGGGAGCCAGTCATCTTCTAAGTAGCTTCAGATTCTTGAACACTCTTGGGAGCCATCTTATAAGTAGTTTCACATTGTTGGCCACTCGTCGGAGCCATGTTCTAAGTAACTTCAGATTGTTGAACGCTCTTGGAAGCTTCAGATTCTTGGACACCCTTGGGAGCCATCTTAAAGCAGTTTCACATTGTTGGGCCACTGTTCGGAGCCATCTGAGGAGCTTCTTCACATTGTTGACGACTCTTCGGAGCCATCTTCTAAATAGCTTCAGATTGTTGAGCGCTCTTGGAAGCTTTCTTATAAGTAGCTTGAGATTGTTGGCCACTGTTCGGAGCCTGCATTGTAGTAGTAGCTGAAGATTATTGGCTACTCTTCGGAGCCATTTTAGCAGTTTCAGATTTCCTGATTGCAATCTCATCTCCCAATAACTAACCCACTCTCACAGCCATCAGCTTGGCGCTGCAGTCCAGTTCTCGCATTTTCTGCAATTCGGTGCACCTTCGTAGCATTAGTACTACTACTACAACCTCACTGCAAACCTCGAGGACTTCCGTCCTTCGAGATCGTCTCTATTCACTCGATTTCTGTGCCCTCTTAGGGCCCAGGGGGCTAATTAGTATCAGCTCATCTCGGCTGCAACAAAGTGACATGACCTTGAACAAATGTAGCTTCCTCCGAAACAAAGTCTAGCTAGCTCGCTAGCAGCAAAAATTTGACAGGACTGCACCGAGGATTAACTTAGTAGTTTATTTGTCATTTTTGCATCGGAGATCCAAGGAATTTCTCCTCCTCCAGACTCTCAAAAATGATGACCACACCGTGCGCACCAACAATAAACGGCAAGCCATATGCTAATGCAAATGGAGGAGCAGTAGCAGTAGCACCAAAGGTGACACTGCCTTCGGTGCCCCTTTCCGCATCAACGCTTCGAAAGCTCGAACAAATAAAACGCCTCTCGGATTCCATTGCAGCATTACCGTCGCTCTACCCATGCGAGGAGGTTAACTCTTTGTTCGGAGCTCTCGTGAATGCATGCATCGACGCAGACGCAGAGGAGGAAGAAGTCTCCCAGCAGCTCCACGCTTTAATCCGCTTCTTCGAAACTCGTCATCATCATCATCACAACATGAATCACCGAGGAGGCCGCATCATCAACAACATTGACGGTAACAACAGCAACTTAAACCTAAATGGTGGCCTAACCCATTTCCTGCTTCCAAGTGCTGCGGATCGACAAAACCTCATTGTCAATTGCGCAGAGGCCGAAACCTTAATGGAGAAGGACTTCGCTCTTCGTCTGGGGGCCATGGCATCCGAAGATGAAATTCTCGAAGCTCTCCAAAAGTTTCGGTTCATTCGAAACTACGAGAAGCTCACACGGCTGGAGTACCATCTCCTCCTCGGCCAGGAGGAATTTTCCAACCTCTCCGGGTTAAGGAACGTTGCCTTTGTAGGATCAGGTCCCTTGCCTCTTACCACTTTCTTTTTGGTCGAAGGATTACTCCCAAACAAAGCAGTTGTGACGAACTATGACATCGATGGTGACTCTAATTCTGTTGCTAAGAGGTGGATGCATGCGCTTCCGGCCCTGAGGGATCGAGTTGAGTTCAAAACTGCAGATATCCTCGATGTCCCAGAAGAGGAGTTGAGGCGGTATGATGTGATTGTGTTGGCTGCACTTGTGGGCTTGGTGCCGAAGATGAAGTTGCGCATTTTGCAACACCTTCGACGTGGGATGAAGGAAGGGAGTTACTTGTTGCTGCGGAGTGCGGAGGGGGCTAAAGCATTTTTGTATCCGGTTGTGGAGATGGGAGATTTGCGAGGGTGGAATGTGTGCAGCGTCACGCATCCCAAGGGAGAAGTGGTGAATAGTGTGATTGTGGTTACAAAGCGGATTGACTCGGTGCAGGATCCAATGTGGGTGTGAAGAAGAGGAAGAAGATGATGGTTTTTCAAGTGTAGGTTAAATAGAACTAGAAACATAGAAATATAGAAATATAGAGATTAAGTGCTTACTCAGACAGTTTGTACTATCACCCACTCGGAATTCACCCCAAAATCTTTGTGGAATGATTCCCTCCCTCGGCAAGAGGGCTTGGGTTTAGGTAGTAGGGATTAGGCAGTACTGCGGAATCCATCTCGAATGCGAGATCTTAGTAGGCTTTCGTGTCAACTTTGGAATCTATATGTCCGAAGTTTGTTGCAAAAAAATACACAATTCTGCTATCTTCCGAGGAGTTTGCCCATGTCACATTGCCCCGCAGATATGATCTGCATCGATGCGGGGGTGAAGAAGAAGAAGATGATTCTTAAGTATAGATGAACAGAGATAGGAACATATTGAGTATGTGCTTTCCACCACTCGGAATTCACCCCAAAATCTTTGTGGAATGATTCCCTCCCTCGGCAAGAGGGCTTGGGTTTAGGTAGTGCTGCGGAATTCATCTCGAGTGCGAGATCTTGATAGGCTTTCGTGTCAACTTAGGAATTTATATGTCGAAGTTTTGTTGCAAATCTACACAATTGTGCAATCTGTCGAGGAGTTGCCCATCACGTCAGCTCATGAATTGTTATTCCACTCGTGACTTATTGAAAGCTGAGCTGATGTAAACAATTTTAAAGAAGCGAGGAAGATGATGGCCTCCCTCAATCAAGCCACTGTCTGTTGAATGTGTCTGTTACTTGGAGTTATTAAGCAATCCAAGTACCTATACAGTGGTCGAAGATTTCGGAGTTACATTGATGTCTGTTGTTTACTCCACTAAATGTTGTATTAAATGTCATATGGTATTTTATGTCACTGTGGTAACTTTTCTGATGGCACTCCTCATGAATAAGTTGTTAGTCATGGATGATTGAAATTTGGATGGAATCCATGCCAATTATTGGAACACAGTGTGGTTTACTCTGCTTCCTAACCTTCTTGTTATAGAATGTTGAGATGGATGATTGAAATTTGAATGGAAAATCACTTGGTAAGTGACAGTAAATGCAACATTGTACACATGTAATGCCCAAAAAAATTTACAAGGAAGGGACCAATAATGCAAGGTTTGCATTTAGTGTTGGTGACACTACACAGGCGGTTTACAATTGGTATTGAGCAAAGACAAATAGAATTGGCGACACTAAATACAATATTTAGTGTAGTCATTGTCTACATGGCAGGTTGATTTTGAAGTGTGGTTTGTTCTTGTCCTTCAAGTCTCCGTTGTATTGCAAAATCAGAAAATAATCGTGCATTCACCACTCGGAATTTACGTCAAGTCTTGTTGAATGGTCTGATCTTTAAATGGATCGGGTTTACTTAGAGCATCCCCAATAGAATATCCTAACGTCAAATAGAGTATATAATACGTTATATCTTTAGGGGGCTGCTCATCATGAGTCAAAGTCCACCAAAGCCTAGGCATACCCCGTCATAATCAAGAAGCAATCGATAAGACAAAGACACCTATTCAACGAACGAGGAGCACTGACCACTAGTTACATAGGAACCGGTTGAGTTTGAGAAATACTCAGTTGAAGTTCAAGATTGTAGGAAAATTGTTGATCATTTTAGAGGAGTTTGTGGAATACACCTCGAGTTAATGAAGAAAAACCGAAAGATCACAACCAGTTGGACTTGGAAACACTAGGATCTTGACCGATTATGCCCAAAAATCTCCCTGGACACTGCACCTCTAATACCCCATCCCCACCTGACATTACCTCATAACTACACTAAATATGACATTTAGCGTCACCAATTCCAATTGCCTTGCTCAATACTAATTGTAAACTGTGGTGTAGTGTCACCAACACTAAATGTAAACCCAACATTATTTGTCATTCCTTGTAAATTTTTGGGGGGACTATAGATTTACAGTGTTGCAATTGCTGTCACTCGCCAAGTGATTTTTCATCCAAATTTCAATCATCCATGACAATATTTCATCACAAGTTGGTGACAAGAGAAGGTAGGGTTTTGGCCAATGGATGGACTCATCCATCATCCATGACAATATTTGTTCGCTTATTCATAAGGGGTATCATCTGAAAAGTTGCCATAGTGACATAAAGTACCATATGACACTAAATATCACATTCAGTGTTCTGCTTTGGCTAAAAACCTGCCGGCGGATGCGGAAGCTGCCCCATTCACATGGCAGCCAGCTTCAGTGGGGTTAGGGTGATTCTAGATGATAATGGGTCGGAGGTGTTCGCATGTAGTTAAGCACAAGCCGTCATCAAACCACAGTATGGCGGTCCGTTAGAATGTGGAGGATCGCATACACAAGCCGCTAGACTTCCATGCAGGCACTAAAAAATCTTTAACCTACAAGTATCAGTCACCGAAGGATGAAGACCAGTTGAAGACTCAAGAGAACCTGGGTAGAGCTTCAGAGTGTTACTGTGAATTTCAACTGGGTAGAGGTTCATAGTGTTACTGTGAATTTGAAAGTGGGCAACAACTAGCCATGGGTAGGGACTGCTGTTCTGGTGGAGTTTGAGAATAACTAGTTGAAAGTTCAAGACTGCAGGTAAGTTTTTGATGGGTTTGAACGAATCTCTAGAACAGAGCCCTCATAAAGAAAGAAAACACGAAAGCTGCCAGCATCGTAACTAACTGGAATTGACATGGGTAGTGACTGCTGTTCCGGTAGAGTTTGAGAATAACCAGTTGAAAGTTCAAGCTAGACCGCAGGTAAGTTTTTGATGGGTTTGAACGAATTGTATTGTTGCATTGCAATTGACATGCCTCAGAATCACTTATACTGAGAATTCTATTCGAAGGACGGGCAAGAGAGAGGGTGGTGGTGACTGACCTTGGTGACCGGAGCTGGTTGCAGTCGAGATGGCCGGGGCTCCACCGAAGGACCAACTAGAGCCTGCAGGGTTCGCCATTGCCGAATGATAGTTGCCACCAGGATGTGCAACTTCAGCTGGAGGAGGTGGCGGCGGCAGCAGCAGCAGGCTTCAAGGAATTCAAGCTCACCACAGCAGCAACCCTCTTGGCCAAATTCAAGCGACCAACGGCAACAAAATGTGTAAACAAAATTCCGTTGGAGATTGATGGTGGCCTGCAGCAGGCAACGATGTGAATTCGTTCAGGCAAGACAAGGCTTTGAGGGTTTCAGCGGAGGTTGAAGTGGTCGTTGAGCAGAGGAGTCAACTACTGAGGCCACATGAACTTCGGCAGTTGGCGGCTAAAAGTGTGGAAGGGAGAAGGCTGTTGGGCGAAGCTTAGATAAAAGTGGGAGTTGAGCCAGTCAAAGGACTTGCAGTTGGCATACATAACGCCCCTAAAACCGTGGAGTAGAGCTAGGGAGCATTGCCAGGCTCGGCGGTTGTCAGTTTAAAAATGCCGTTTGTAATGGTGCCATTGAAGACTACCACCTAGGCTCGGTCTTAGGGCCGCTTCAAACTATGGCCAAAGGTCGATTGGCCATTCATTTCCACCAATCAAATTGCAAGAAACCAAGAATTTGGCCTCTCGACCCTTCACACTAGAGGCCCAAGTCCAAAGGCCGTCCCTCTTCAAAATGCCTTACATGGCAGTATTTTTTGACCAAGGCGACGGACTCTCGAAGGAAGTTTGGGTCAGTGATCGGGGAGATTTTTGGGCATAGTCGGTTGAGATCCTAGTGTTTGCAAGTCCAACCGGTTACATGTTGACATCCTCCGGTTTCCCTTTATTAAATTGGAATATATTCTATAAATTCCTCTAAAATGATCGGTAATTTTCCTGCAATCTTGAACTTCCACCGGTTATTTCTCAAACTCAACCGGTTCATCTGTAACTAACTGTTGGTTCTCCCTGATCATTGGTTTGGGTCGGACAAGAATGGAAACCCAGACTCTGATCTACAGTCGTTAAACGACTACAGGTTTTTCTTTTTCCATTTTACGATTGCAATTTTGAAATTTTTGGGGCGTGTAATATACCGTTGGAAAGGTATTTTCAAGGCCTTTCCAATGGTGTATTACACGCCCCCAAATTCCTAAAACTTCAATCACTAAAAAAATCTACAGTCGTTTAGCGTAATTTTCTACTAGTGTATGTCCTGCCACATGGATAATTTAGATTCAACATAGTTAGCTATTTTTGGATTAATTCAAGTATGGGAGTGTGCTCTCAATAGTTTACAATGGAATTAGTCCACAAACCAAAACATGACATTTGTCACCTCTGCAGTTTAGGGGCAGCATATCCTATATATGTTTTTTGTTGATCCCTATGTGCAAATGATTCCCAATTGATCTAAAAATTTGCATGACACTCAAATGCAACATATCCTAACATCTATAGTTGGAATTTTTAGTTGGACATGATTCGAGTGGAGGTTCAATCAAAAAACCAAGCCCAATTTAATTTCTAAATTGTTGCCCCTCAAGACCACTATTGACATTCCTATCATAATCTCCCACATAATAGCACTTCAACGCTTAGAATTTGGATTGTGATTAGTCACCTCTAACCTGCAAACATCTATACAATTGGATTTGTCAAAAAGGCTTTAGATCTTTAGCTTTGGTCATTGAAATTGAAGTCACATTTTCTGGGCAGATTTGAGGGAAATTGGGCGTGGGAAGTTAGGGGTTAAAGGTTAACATAAATAAATCTATCAAAGTGGCTTAAAGTCAGAAGAGGTCATGCAAAGATTCTCTTTTCCTTTAACAATCACGGTAAGCGCTCCCTTAACATTAGATGCAAAGTCCTTTTTGAAGAGGCTTCAACAAGGCCTTTGGTGTCTCTTTGAACTATTTTCTATTAAGTTCCCATGGGAAACCAGGTCTCAAGTAAATTTAGGCTTATGCATGAATTATAGACATACAGATACATGTTGTTATATTAGCAAATCTTATGATAAAAATGGTAGAATATAGGCTTAGATGTAGACTCCATCGCTTGTCATAAACAAGTTTTTGTTGCATGCAGCATTTGTTAATTATGAAGAATAACATCTAGAGTAGAAGAAGTCTATGATCAACATGAGGCAAATGGGCTCATGTTCACGCCAGTGCATTTAACACCAAAATTTCTTTTCTTCTTTACATCTAGAGTGGTGTTTCGACCACATTGCTTCTCAAAGATGTATAATTAGGATTTCTATTATAAATTTTTTGTCCCCCCACCCTCCCTTCACTTACGAGAAAAGAATCTTGCCTTTGCTCTGACTTACCTTGGGACTACACTAATTATCCTAATTAGTGAGTGTTACTATTCAGAGTTACACAGTGCTGTAACTATTTAATGAGAATGTAATATTTTACCACGCAAAGCCATTTATATTCTACGATGTCCAAACAACCTCTTGAACTTTCATTAGTAAAAATTGAAATCATGAGTGAGACATTATTGCACTGCGTAACTCCGAATAGTAACACGCACTAATTGGGATAATCAATGTAGCTATGTAGTGTAGGGGACTTCTTCCAAGCTTGTGAGTGTAGAATTTTGTGTTTCTTTCCCGACATGTAGGATGTGCTTCTTGAGTTTTATTGTGATTAGAACTACTTAACCATTTGAAACCCGGAAGAATTTTCGTAAAACAAGGTTTCCACAAATTGTACCATAAAATGTTCTACACCATGTATGGTATTTAGTGTCATATGTATAATAGTGTCACTTACCCTATTTTGAGACGTATGTTGAGTTACACTAATGACCAATAACTTCACCATTAGTGTCACCTCATGACACTTGGCGTTCAAGTGCGCTTACTAATATCTTGGCATGACTATGTTCATTAGTGTTATGAGGTGTATGCCTATGTTACACAATGGATCTACAAGTTGATTAAAGTTTACACAAATGACACTTGGCATTAATATGCTTAAGAATATTTACCTCTTGCATACTAAACTATAAACACATGACACTTGCCATCAATATGCTCAATAACATGTTCCCCTTGCATAGTAAAATGCAAAACTATCACCTCAAGTATCCCAATATGCTACATAACTTTTCACTTCAAAAAATTAATGGTGTAGTCTTCCAAGTTGATGCAAGTAAGGTGGGCATACCTAGAACCAAAACACAACCTATAACGTGCACCATTGTGTACTATTGTTGCACATTGCTATCACATTGCACATATGATTGTGGTACATTATGTTGGTTTTACCATTAAACCAACATATGTATGATTGTGTACTTTGAAACCTACACAATTGCTTGAAATTACTAAACCCTAGACCATTTGGTACTTCGATTGGTTAAATGGTCACAATAGCCACTATCAACTATTAGAGTGGGTTACAATTTGGAGTTACATTTTCCTAAAACTTTATATTGGGAATGTCACCTTTAACCCAGATAAAGTAAATAATTGTATGCACATGAAGTAACTGACTTGGTTAGAAATGATATTCTCAATAAAAGTTATAGCAACACGTTACCCCTAATGGCAACCCACAGTAATAAGGTGATATCGGTGTGATTTCAAGCCGATGCACTACAAAGGTTGCAGGTTGTTGCCATTGGCTCTTTGCCACTACAATGTAAATTTCAGGGATCCAATGTATCCATTTAATAGATCTGGATACCTCAAATCTATCTCAGTGGCAAAAGAACCAGTGGCAACAATCCATGTCCTTGTAGTGATGACTTCGTTTCAATTGAAGTCATGCACTAAATTAGAGTAATCGAATTCCTGTCTGAAAGTAATTTATAAATTTGCAATAGCTTTAATACATAGTACCACCATCGATTAACAATGCAACAGTCTCATTTTGAGCCACATAAAACTTATGATCAAATTGAAACTTGTGATGCACATCATTGAACACCAATTTGGGATGCAATCTCAGTAAATAATGTAGCTATCAGCTTTGATCCATCCACACTGATGAGAAAACGGGGGAAAAATAAGCACAATCACTGAGTTTGCACTGTAAGATATGTGTGCCTTTTGTGGTCACTCTTCTTAATTGGACATTTTTATGGCAAGGCCTGTAGTTAATAACAAACGCCAGAAAGACACATGTTACAATGAAATTGGACTATGTGCTCAAAGTTCAGAGACCACTATAGGCTCAATCGTAAACACAATTGGGAGGGCCTATGTGATCATTTGAAGAGAAAAATAACCTTCAATTTGACCTCTCATAACTTTTGCATTTCAACCCTGATTCTAAAACTTGGAATGACAACTCTGTAACTTGGAAAACTCTGAATCATCCATGATTGGCAATTGCTCACCAGATTTGAGAATTCTCGATCCAACCAGCAACCAAAATTGTCTAGGGTTTGAAAGTGCCCACAATAGGGCCACACACCTAACAGTCCTAATCACAACAATTTGTGGAGGAACAGAACATAATGCGGAAGGAAATATGCATCACAGAGCACAGTTGCAAAATTGCATGCAAGTACATGACCCATGACCTGGTAAGGCCTGCATTTACTGATTGTCATTGATAAGGTCGACATGACAAGCTGCAAGTATCACACAAAAAGGAAGGCCAGGAAATTGGCACCCCAGGGCCATCCAATGTATATCTATCTATATGTATATATTCATATACTCTTGTCTAGGGCTCCCAAACAATGACTACACCTTCTATGATTTTAAGAGTTATAATCATCACTCGAAAGGTTGAAGCTGTGAAGTTTGGAAACTCACTTGAAAGTAAGATCAGCCATGGGGAGGTTGCGTACTTCCAGCTCGCACACAAACCAAATCCTTCTCGTTCTATTACCCAAGAAGCCCACTCTCAACAAAAAATTGATGGGTAAGGATGGAAATGGAATATCCACCCAACCACATGAAAAAGTAGGTCCTCTGTATGGGCTGATCGCTTCACTTAAAAGGTGGAAGCAACCAGAGGGAAACATTTACATATGTTTTGTTGTATAGTTGAAACAGCCTATCCTACATGTTTATACTAGTATGAAATCAAAATTTGAGAGAAGGTGTGATATTGGTACACATTCATTGATTTGATAGTATTATCGGGCCAAAATAAGTGGGTTGTTCCAGGAGTTAAATGTGGCCCATGCCGATTTGTTGCCAAAATCAAGGTGATCGATTGACACACCCAGTGTGGTCAATGTGTCTCGCAGCTGTTGTACTCTTGATGGGTAATTTATAACTGCATCCACACCCGCTGCTACGTCCTTCTGTGTTGAGTCCCTCATGTTAGGGAAGTCCAATCTGCAAATAAATCAAACATTAGATAAAATATAAGGGGCATCAGAGGTCAGCCACTTAACAGAGGAGGACCAAACAACAGATTTCACCATGACACCAGTACACCGATTATGGTATTTAGTGTCACTTAGCACAATGCTATAACTTCTTACTATAAGATTAACTTTTTAATAGCAAAGGTTAAATAGGTTGTTTGGACATTGTAGAATGTGTAGGATTTTACTTGGTAAATCTTACATTCTCTGTAAAGAGTTATAGCACCAAGTAACTCCAAATAGTAAGAGACTAAATAACTACATAACGGTGTACATAGTGGAACTGAGGCCCCCTTTGCACTACAGCTCAAGTTGAGAGCTCAACCTTGCAATTTTCAGTGTTCTGATACTTGGGAGTTGACAAGCTTTCATCCAAAGCTCAAACTATTGCAAGCTTGACCAATCTTCAAGTTCTCAATAGTTTGAGCAAGTGTAAAGTGGCCACACTCAATTTGAGACATCAAGGGGATAATGATACTTAAAAAAAAGCATTAATGACAAGCCAAAGAATGCTTGACAGCCCATTGGTTTTGGGGGGGCCACAAAATGAGAGCTCAAGCTCAAGCTCTTAACATTCCTGAGCTACCTTATATGAAGGTCGCTTAGGATTTGGACAGAGAGCTTGTCAAGAATGACTGAGAGCCTATCAGGTCCTTCAATCACATGTGATCCATCCATCTAAGCATTGTAAGCCCAGTAAGAAGTTCTAGCTCTCAAGTTGAAAGCTCGTGTAAAAGTGGATTGGAGTGAACAAGCATGCGTAAGAGGCTCCTTTCTGCCAATGAGAAGGCTCTTTACTTCAAGCTCTTAACTCGAGCTCTACACCGTGTGTAGTATTTAGTATCACTATTCAAAGTTACTGAGTGCTTTTAACTGTTTACCAAGTAAAGTCATTTATGTTCTACAATGTAGGGACAACCTATTCAACCTTTGCTACTAGAAATTGCTTTCTAGAGTACAAAGTTAATGCATTGCGTAATTCCAATAAGTGACACTAAATACCATAAACGGTGTAGTGTAAAAGGGGGCCTGGGAGACATTTCAATGGCCTAGTGAAAAATCAATGGAGAAGGTGGTGAATCACACAAACCCACCTGTCAAGGTCAGTAACAGCCACGAACAAAGCTGGAGTCATCGAGCATGAACTATTATCTAAGCCTGATTGCTCCATGAGGCGCAGGTTTCGCACAACGGCATAATTGTCCATCCGAGCAACAGACAGGTTGATGAAGATGACCGAAAGACCTTCAGGGTGTTGCAAGCTCTGCTGGAGGTGCCATAAGGCTTCCTTGTTGCCACAGGCGCACACGACCTCAAAACCGCAGCGCTCCAGCATCAGTTTCAGAGACTTGCGGCCCCAGGGCTCAGGGTCAAGAACCAGGGCCCTCGCACGGGATAAGCAGCTGCTGGCCTCGAGTCCACCTCCGCCGCTGCCTGCACCACCCAAGCTGTGCGACTCCTGCTCGCTCTTGCACCAATCTTGAGAGCAAACAGATGTCTCTTCCATCTCTTCCATCTCTTCCATCTCCGCCACCATGTTCCCTGGGTCACCATACATGTCAATCCGGTCGACTCCTCCATCAGAACACGGGGAGGGTGGATGCTCAAAAGCTGCCAGAAATAAGTCTGGAACATCACTGTGTTGTTGTTTTTGGGGACTGACACCCTCATCATTCAGATGGTTTTCTGTCAGAATCATAACAACATTATTGCAACCTGTCAGCTTCCTCTATATAACCTCCAATAAACTGCAAAATATGAAATAGATTTTTTTTGAGAGACAAAAGATTGAGAGAGAGGCCCTTCAGTAAGCTGATCGTAGGTATGTATTATAACACTGTTAAGACAGTTCCCAAGGGAATCAGTGCACTCTGATCTTCGGAACAGAAATGTATCATGTCTTTGCATATTCCTCCCAATTTGAGAGTCTTGCAAGGAGCGGGCAACAAGGTAGAGAACTAGTAGATTCAGAAAGGGGAGCCACCTGTCCCTCCTTCTGTTATGATAGGGTAGTGGGAGACGGTGTGTGGTTGGTTGGACCAATCGAAGACAAATTTTTAAAATATTCACCTTCCGGATCCAAGAGGCCGACGACTTTATCTGTGGCCTGTAGGCTTCGCTCCAGTTTGCAGGCAGGCTGTAGCATCCCGGGTGCATCAAGAGGCATAATCACGCAGATAACCCCAGACACGCCGCCCATGGCATCCGTGCGAGCACAAGCGTATAGAAGTACCTTCATGGTGTGACCCCACTTTGTCTTCAAGTTCCAGAATTGTTGGGTGGAGTCCTGACCTTCAAGTGCGCCCCTCACAAAGTCCTCAAACTCCCTGCAAAAACAAATCCATCCACACTAGTTATGATCGAAACATGCACACAGGTTGAGCATTTGGGTTGTTGTTGTAGTGGTAGGATGATGTCTCAACTTCTTGATAATGGCAACCTATAAAGATCGAGAAAATTAAGAAACAAATCTGTAAGCGTAGATCTCACATCCACGAACGGAATGCACACTATCGACTGCAACAAGTTTGTCGGAAGAGAGGGCGGCATACTTCTGGTGCGACGACTGGCTGCTGAAGAGTGAAGTCGTAAATCTGCGCATGGAGGAGACCTCCGATTCGGCCCAGCCAGATAACTCGGTAGCACGCCTGCATTTGCAACAATACACGCACGCACCCAAACACATTAGGTACACACACATTTTGCAAAATCGTACTGCTTCTAAACAAACCAACCAAAGACTGTCATAAAGACAGATTGGTAGATAAATAACACCTCCCAACAAATTGATTAATAGATAACATCTCTCATCCAAGACAGATTGATAGATAGATAACACCTCTCACTCGAGACTTTCAGAAAGACAGATTGATAAATAGATAACAGCTCTCACCCAAGACTTTCAAAAAAACAGATTGATAGATAGGTAGCAGCTCACACCCGAGACTTTCAGACAGACATATTGATGGATAGATAGATATATAGATAGATAACCCCTCTCGGTGTGTGGTGAATACAGATAAATAAGTAGATGTAGCTGAAGACAGAGTGATGGGATGCAACTTGATCCACCGCCCACCGCCCACCGCCCACCGCAGGACCAAACCGTGGTCAACGGGGGGGGGGGGGGCAATGGAGTATCAACAAGCGGTTGATACTCTTGATTCTCGGACAAAGTGTAGGGAAGAAGTTGCGACAACCGAGGTCCTCACAAATCCCCAGAGTGCAAGCTCACAGGGCAGAATCCACGTAGGCTAGGCTAGGGTCCTCGGGTCGCCCACCAACAAGCTCGACCAAGAATACATGTGGGTTATGTGTAGGGCGCGGGTGGCGAAATTGCGATCGAGCGTGTCCAGACCCTGGATGAGAGGCTTAATCTGGGATGTAGGGAGAAAGACAATCAACCACCATCGTCAAGGGTCCCTCCCCAAAGACTCCCCTCGGATATTCAAGAAGCTTACAGAAATACTTTCTTACTTATTCCAAAGGATGTAACTTCCGGTAGGCTCGACAAAGAATACATAACTTATGGGTTATCTGTACGAGCGCGGATGGTGAAATTGGGATCGAGCATAACCAGACCCGGTTGATCTGGGATGGAGGGAAGAAGACAACCAAGCCTCAATCTCGGAAGCTTACAGAAATGTCTTGTGCTTACTTATTCCAAAGGACGCAACACATGTCAAGCTCCACCACGAACATGGACACGGGAAGCAGCTTAATCAATCTTCGTTGGCTAGGGACGACCCAGAACACATGTGGGTTATGGAGGGCGCGGATGGTAAAATTGCGATCGAGCATGACTAGACCCGGTTAATCTGGGATGAAGGGAGTAAGACAACCCAACCCTCAATCTCGGAAGCTTACAGAAATGCCGCTGATGCTTACTTGTTCCAAAGGATGCAACACATATCGAGGTCCACCACGAACATGGGCACGGGAAGCTCGTCCGCCTGCACCAGAGAGTCGCAGCCCAACATCTTGTTCGGGATGGGACGCGAGCCCGCGAGCTCCAGCACAAAATCCAACGCCTCCCTCCGGTGCTCCTCCGCTGCCATCGCTGCCCCTCTCCGACCTCCCGGACCCCTCTTGCACTCCGTCTCCATCATCAGCATCATCCTCCACACATAGCCCTCCCGCTCTCCCCTACTTCGCCACCAATGCACAAGATCGTCGCATTCACCAACACCACATACCCCACCTCTCTCTCCCTCTTCTCTTTCTCTCACCCCCAAACACTAACAAACAACTCTCTCAGAAACTCTCCTTCACTGCTCACCCACGAAGATGAAGAAGAAGAAGCTAGTTCGTGCTACCAATGCACAAGATCGCCGCATCCACAAACACCAAAACCCAAGCTCCCGGACCTTCAAATCTATCTTGCCCAAAACTAACAAACACTCTCTTTACTTCTCAAACACTCTCTGCAAACTCTTGGCAAAACTCTCACTTCACTCCTCAATCGTGTTCTCTCCTCTCCCGCTCCGAAATAAATTTAAAGAGGAAGAAAAGAGCGAAGAAGAAGAAGAAGAAGAAACCGCTATCACTTCACCAATGCACAAGATCGTCCATTCAGAACACCGAAAACTCAGTTGACCAACCCAACTCCACACCTCGACAAACTGCCTCCTCCCCCAAAACTCTCTCAAAAACTCTTCTTAAAACTCTCAACAACTCTTATAATCTCTCTAAAACTCCTCAACCCAGGTTCTGCACCACTCTGACAAGGAAAGACAAAAGAAGAGAAGAGAGAAGAGCTCAACCAAACTCCACACAACTATGAAATTCCTCCACACGACTCTCCACCACCTCTGCTCGCTCGCTTGCTTCCCTCCTAGTTTTGCACACTTCCAAAATTGATTCCAGAATTGAACGTTTGGCACTCGAGATTGCGTTTGACTGCAAACCCAACACCGGTGACGACGCGGAGGTGGAGCGTAGTGCGACTTAGCGTGTGGAATGAGAGCGAAAAGGTCGATCTGCTCGGATGGGCGTCCAAGAGATGATGGAGAAAAGGGGGGAGAATTATAGCGAAGGAGAAGGAGAAGGAGAAGGAGAAGAGTGAGCTGCCTGCGGCCCAAGTGTCACAGCCACACTCAACACCTGTCACATATTTTTTCCCCGCCTCCCTGTCGGCGGGCAGGGGCAGCAATGACGTTTCTGGGAAGGCAGGTCCGGCCGCCGGGCAGGGGCAGGGGCAGGGGGGGACGTTTCTGGCGTGTACGGGGGAATGCAGGGGGGGCAGTTTCTGGGCTGCCCGTGGGCAAGAAGGAAAGTATGTTTGTACTAACCCGGGATGACTTGTGATAAGGTCAAGCATGAGTGGCCTTTTGTCGTGGAGTGAGGAGTGGGCCGGGCTGGGCTGGGCTGGGCCCGGCCCGCACCTTAATATCTGAGTTCAATTGATGAAGGGCTATCATAAAAACTTCAATTTATGGTGTATATACATACACACTACTTATTAGTGCGGATTGTTACCTCGACCACAAAGACCGCGTCGCATGGTCACAAGACCTGTCATAATTTGAACAATTCTAGCTGTAAGTTGAAATGTAAAGAAAGAGGAAGCAGAGCTTATATGTTGCTCCTCTTCATGTGTACGACAAAAAATCAAATTTTGACAAGTATCAGGCATCAACCACGAGGGTCAAAGGCCCACGTTGGTGGAAGGGGTAGGCTCATTAAATTCCACCTAATTTTACCTGACAAAAGAAATTTGTTTATAAATCTATGAACTCTGTACATGTTAAGTTCATTTATTACACATATGATTGAATAAAAAACCATCCACATCAAACAACCACATGGCTTACTGTTGTGAATCGCCAGAAACCTAACAAATCCTCAAATAAAAAACGAACTTTGTTCCCCACATCCACCCCTAGCCACCCAACTATGCAATTTATATCCCTCTTGAGGCCGACCCAATTGCTCCAAGCATGTGTGAAGACATAACTTACAATCCATTCCCACATGCAAACAACACGTAAACATGAATCCATGCAAGAACCGTATGGCTAAAAAGATAGTGGAAGAGTTGGGAACCCAAAGCAATTCATCACAATGGAGCTTGAAATTTGGTATTTCATCGCACACATGAAGAGGAGCACATGAAGAGGAACAAGGTATCATCTATGCTTCCTCTTTCTTTACATTCCAACTTATAGCTAGAATTGTTTAAAATTTGAGAGGTCATGTGACCATGTGACTTGTCTTTGTGGTCAATTTAACAATCCCCTCTATATATAGATAGATGGATGGATAGATATCCTAGTTAAACAAATCAAGTTCATGCCTCCTACAGGTTTGTGGCTAGTTCATTCCAATTGGGTCTCGATCGCGGTTGAATTGTGGGGGTCAAGGCTGGAGAGAGGGAATTATTATATATGATTGCACCCCTACATGTTTGTTGTTTATTCATCTCAAATGACCTTGAGTACACTAATTTGTCATCTTTGGAGCTACTTCCAATGTCAAATCAACATTAAAAAGTAACCTTAGGGCTACATATTGTTTCAAGGCTTTTATGTTGGATGAATGAGAGGTATGTACGGCCTCTCTCTCTCTCTCTCTCTCTCTCTCTCTCGGCAAGACACGGCCAAGGTTAGACGCCCACCTCTTTGAGTTGGGCCCCAACCACTATTGCCAAGGCACATGAGGTCTAGTAAGAACATGATTCCCATAGGTTTGTGATTTATTCATTTCAGGTGGGTCCCTTTAGACTAATTTAGGGTTTCTTATGTTGATTTTGGGGTCAATTGTCCAAAAAATAAGACGTACATGTTGTAATAGAATTTCCTATGTTTTCACCTGGGGTAATAGTGGTAGGGGCCCAACTCAAAGAGATGGGTGCCTTACCCTTGACTGCTAGACACCCACCTCTTTGAGTCGGGCCTCCATTGCGCCTCCATTTTGAGGGATCTAGTAAAAATAACAAAATAAATGGTTTTTATTTAAACCGCATATATTTGTGCTTAAATTGTCTCAAGTTTGTTCCTCTAGACTAAATTGAATCTTGGTGCTCATTTTTAGGCCCAAATTGTCCAATTGATTGCATTTCACCTTGGATAATGTTGGTGGGTGTATAGCCCTAGCCAAATCGCATGGTGTCTTATGGTTCTTTTCGGCCTCGGAGTCAAATCAGCTATGGTTTTAGTGTATTGCAGTAAATGGTTGTTTTGACATTTTTATGTTGTATTGGGATTTGTTGACGTGGTTTAGAATAGTTTTATCAAATGGCTTCATTCTCATAAATAAAGGCGAGAGTCTAGTTGAATATTCCTCTTTGCTAAATTAGAATCTTGGTTTTCTATTAATTATTCGAGAATGAAATAGAATTGATTTTTGAAGTGTAGGAAGCCAAAAGGCTTATAGAGTCATAAGTGCATCAGGTGCATTGGTTAGCCTAAATCACCAAAGAAGTATGGCGGTGGATTGTTTATTCACCTCATGTAAAATTTATGTGCATAACATTATTAAGATCCATAACAATATTATTTGGGACTGACAATATTCAACAAAATATTCCCAACACTTAGATTGAACGTGGAGAATATTTTGTGGAATACTATCAATCCCACATAATATTGTTATGGATCTGAATGATGTTATGTGTTTGAGGCGAGAAGAGAGGAAAGACCTTGAATGGGGCCTATCACGATGCCCACAATGGAGTTGATTGTGTGTGGTGTGTTAAAGGCCTTCTCTTTCGACCAGCATGATTGATTTCAAATTTTATATGCCTTTCTTTTGGCTTGTGATGGGTGCAAAAAGAAGCATGTACTTATTATTGTTACACATGCAAGACCAAGGCAAAAAGTCTTGCATTTTAAAATACACGTTGTAGCTAAACATCCCAACCCGGATAATTAATTGGTTTGGAGTTTCTAATGCTAAGTTCATAGTTCAACCAACTAAAGAAATGTGTTATGTGATATTTGAATCGTGGTTTCACCGGAGCGAAAACTCACATGTACTTCACTAACAGAATATTAGAAATAGGGTGAGACCTAATATAGGGTACTCTTTATTTTTGCAAGCTATTTTTTTTTTAAAACATCAAATGTAATATACCATCATTTCTATTCGCATATTGCATTATAAATACTATATGTTACCCTATAGTGTCATGTAGAGGGTCACAAGGTTTTTCCACTCACAACCCCCATCTCTTCAACATTTAGTAGTGTTCATGTAGTGCTCAGTTGTATTATTGTATTATTTAGTTATGTTTTTGTTGTTATGTTCTTTTTCATCATTTTGTAACCTTGTCATTATTTGGTGTCTCAATTCCTTGTCATTACTATATTCCACCCTTTATCGACAAACTCAGTAACATAAGGTAGCCCATGTCTTATGTTACTAAGCATGTTGACAAAGGGTGCCTCAAATTACCACACATATGGTGATTTTGAACAACTCAAAAGAGCCATTTAACATAGGGTTTAGTTTAAATGGAAAAATTTAAGTTCAAACTACCAAAGGGTGCAAGATAATGGGGCAAATAATGCCCCTCCTGCCAATAGGTGTTGTGAACCAAAACCCCAAGTCTTCGGTGGGTGTCACAAAACTTTATTCAAAAACCAAGACCTTTGGATACCCTCATACGTAGCATTATTCAACCACATGAGGTGTATAACGAGCCCATGGGTATGTGAAGAATAATTCCTAAAATATATTGAGCTCCCGCTATATTTAAGCTATATTTGGTATACATAGCTTTCATCACATGGGCACCTACTAGTGTCCCCTTGTCAAGCATGGAGCGTAACTACACTAAATGTGATATTTAGTGTCACTTACTATTTGGAATTACATAGTGCTACATCTTTTAACTATTGATTTAACTTTTAACCAAGCAAAGTTGTTAATGTTCTATAATGTTCAAACTACTATTTTCACATTTTTTTGGTAATATATGAGATATGCATTAAATAGATATAGCATTGCATAATTCCGAATAATAAGTGACACTAAATATCTATCATATTTAGTGTAGTTTGCAGCAAAGGAGTCCATTTCATTTCATTAGAGTCCTCTTTTTGAATATGTGCTACTAAATTGTTGAGTGTTATGCGTGGTGCAAAATGTATCGAGCATCGGAGCAACACATCTCCATCTCCATCTCCATCTCCCACTAACTATATCGCTAGACACCACCTCTCTGACCCCGCACTAGATCACATCTTCATTCGGTTGGGCCCATCCCACGCCTCCTTCACTATCCGGTCTTCCTGCCTGCACATGCGTGGGAACTCCTCCTCGTTGGGAATCAATGTGACAATACCCAGTCAAAATTACAAATATTCAAGTTGACATCACTTTCATTATTCCCAGGTTAATTGATGGGGTTCCTTCACATGCCAAAGGAGCTTAATGGCTTAATGGTATTGTCACATTGGTTCCCAACAGGGAAGAGTTCCCACACATGTGCAGGCAAGAAGACCAGGCAGTGAAGGAGGCGTGGGAGGGGCGGGGCCCAGTTGAATGAAGATGTGATCTAGCCCAGGGCACCTCTTTGAGCCAGACTCCAACCAATATCTCCAAGGTAAAGGGGTCCAATAAAAACCTAACCCCCCGTAGATTTATGTTTACTCGATCTCAAGTAGTTTCCTCTGCACTAATTTGGGCCTCTCATAATAATTAAGGATCAAATTGTCTTAGAAAAGAAAATACATGGTATAATGTGATTGAGTGTGTTTTACGTGGTAATATTGATGGGGCCCAACTCAAGGGAGAGAGGGAATTATTGCATATGTGTGTATCCCTCCTTGGTTCCAACATAAAAGCCTTCAAATAGTATGCATTTTAGATGTTGATATGTTAAGTTGATTCAACACCAAATTTGGGTTTAAAGACCCCAAATTAATCTAGTCCAAGTCATTTGAGATGAACCAGCCATATACCTATAGGGGTTGAGTATTTATGTTGGATGGATGAGAGGTACACTAATATGCAATAATTTCCTCTCTCTCTCTCCCTCTCAAGGAGGTGGGTGTCTAGTTATGGCCTTCTAAAGTGCACCCAACTTAGTATGCTCCCATTTATGGAAAATGGGTAATTTGCACATGATGAACAACGTTATGTGTGGTGTGTGGTGTGTGTTGTGAACTCATTATGATAAAACCATGTGAGGCCAAAGACACAATTTGCACTGCATTGTTCATGGTATTTAGTGTCACGTACACTATTTGTGAATGGCCTAAACTAGATGCCTAGAGGTCTCAAAGTGTCAAATCCACTAAATGCCAACATGGTACTATTCTTCAACATAAGTAACTTTTTACGTGAAAAAATAACTACATTATGACATTTAGCATAGCACATTGGTATACTTGAGATGATAGTTTTTGTGTTTTAGTATGTAAGGGGAAGATATTATTGAGCATACTAATGGCAAGAAGTCATGGGTTTACATTTTAGTTTGCAAGGAATATATTATTGAGCATACTAATGCCAAGTGTTGTGTGTGTACACTTTAGTCAACTTGTAGACCATTGTGTAACATTGGCATGCATGTCATATCACTATTGAACATACTCATGCCAAGATATTAGTAAGCTCACTTGAACACCAAGTGTCACAAGGTGGCACTAATGGTGAAGTTGTTGTTTATTAGTGTAACCTAGCATACGCCTCAAAATATGGTAATTGACACTATTACGCATGTGACACTCAATGCCACAAACAATGTACAATCCGCCCTCGATATCTATTAATACTTTGGAGCAAGAAAACTTGTAACACTTATCAGGGGTAGTGTAGACATTTAGTAACACTTACATGAATAACACTTATGTGACTTTGGAATTTTAAAAAACAACACTTATATAAATAAATGATGAAAATACACAAGATATGAATGTCATCGTACATCTAAGCATAATGGGAGAATGGATCTAAAGTAGTTTGATGAGATTCTTGTGCACGCCAAGATGTTATTTACTTTTGAAGTGTTCAATTACTCTGGATGAGAGGTGCAACATCAATAGGTTTTTGTTCCAATTTTTCTTTTCAAGGTCGCTAATGCACCTTCAACATCCTCGAATCCTACTATATCCACCACCACATCACCAATTTGCACTTTGTCAACTTTTTCAATGAGTTCATTATCAGTTGCATCATCTTTTTCACCAAGCATACCTATAACTTCCTCCTCAATAGGTATGTAGGGTTTCTCAAGATCAAATTCCAACTCATAATTGACGATCTCACGTGCATTCATAGTGGGTCCAATTTCACTCTTTGTAGAAGTCAAGTACATGATAACCTAGTTCAATTTCATCCAAGTTATAAATGTCATAGCCTCACTTTCATCCAAGTGAACACTTATTGAGGTGAATTCATTGAGAAAGAAGCATAATCTATATAAATTATGTTAGCAGTCAACAAATAACACTTACTAGTGTATTTTATGGAATTCTTTTTGGGCAGCACAAATTTCCTTAACACATATGCAATTTTAATACTTATCGGGGTAACATATATCGAGGGTGGGATGTACTAGAAATTGTGATCCTAGAACGCTCATGCTCACGTGAACATGAAAAGGAGGCGGTGAACAGACATTGCATGTCATGGTAAAAGACTCTAGCGTTCTTTTTTCTTTCTATGATCCTAGAACACACTTCCCAATTCCCTAGTTGACACAAGTTGTGGCTTGCCAACTCCAAGTCAAAGATTTGTGTTCACACTTGGCAATTGGCAATTGGCCACTTCATCACCAACCATGGCCTCCTTCCATACTTAACTTATGCTAGGCCGCCAAGAATTTGAACATTATTCCTAGGGAAATGAAATGGGCTGCACCGTTTATATTATGGTGTCACGAGAGATATTTGACCTCGTATTTCACCCACTTTAGTCTTGGGAAACTCAATAGGAATTGAGGGAGGAGGAGGGGAGGGAGGGAACTATTGTATACTAGTGTACCTCTAATTCATCCAACATAAAAGCTCTGACATAATATGTAGTCTAGAGGTTGTTGTTTTTTTCAAGTTGATTTGATGTTGGAATTAGTTTCAAATACCCTATAGTATTCTATTTGGAGTCATTTGAGATGAATTGGTTGCAAACATGTAGGAGGTCGAGTTTTAATGTTGGATGGATGAGAGGTACACTCGTATACAACAATGCCCTCTCTTTGAAATCATGCAGTCCCAACTTTTTGGGGCGTGAGTACATAGTTTAAGATGTTTAGTGTCACTTACTAGGTATGCGGAGTTATGTAATGCTATAACTTTTTGCTAAGAATGTAGGTTTGTACCAAGCAAAGTCGTCCATGTTGTACGATGTCCATGCAATCTAGTTCATTTCTTTTGGTAAAAACAAATGAAATATGTAGTAAGAAGTTATAGCCTTGTGTAATTGTAGATAGTAAGTGACACTAAATATCATAACAGTGTAGTAGTCTAGTGAAGAAGAAGAAAATAAACTCTTGCATAAGGTGGATGGGTCTTAAATGGTTATTTCTACTTACAACCCCACTTATCATAGGATATGAAACACACGACTATTACAAGATGATTAGCAAATCCAAATTGAGGCCGTAGCCATTTCCCTCGTAAAATTTGGAGCTCATATGAATACCTTATTCAATATCAAAGCGAAGATTTTGATCATGCTCAGTAAATGGTCATATAGATCCCCCTCCCCCCCAACATTGTTTACTATTGATCATATTTTGAGCATGCGGTCCAGTCTCTTTCAAACACATGTCTTTTTAGTATATGTTCTTGGAGTCACACCACTCAATTATACGGTGTCCTAATAAGAAAATATCCAAATAAGAGTCATCCACCTTATTGGAAGTTCACGCATAGAAAATAAACATCTAGTAAAATTTTGAACATTTATTGAAATGATATGGAAAATCGTAGTGGGTGACAACCAAGGGTTGGAGACTGCACTAAATGGTCCTATTAGTGTGGGTGGAAGTTTTGAATTTGGAAATGATCAATGTAAGCCATTCTAAATTGGCTTAACTATATATGTTTTGAATGAATGACACGCCCCACATTGTTTCACCTCTCTAGGCAACCATGGTGGTTGTCAAGGAGAGGGAGAAAGAGGAAGAGAGAGACGTTTTCACCCTTGGATAAAGACTCCGTGTCATGTGTAAACCGACTACAAATTCATGGAGCTAAGCACAAAGTTGTACCCCGTTTGCAAGCCAATGAATGAGCTCTTGGCATTGCTTGGTATATACTATCAACATTCCTTTACAATGAGCAAGCTAATAGATCCGATGGAATCTTTTGTTTGATACCTTACATGGAGCTCTTTTGGATCCTAAGAAAGATGGGGTTTTACCATATCAAGTCGGAAAGCTTGTGAAAGAAAGTAGAATCAACGTGGTATCATGGCATTCCAATCAACAAATTTTAACATATTGAGATGTGGATGGTCATCCCGGCTGTGAAATCTCCTCTCTACTTGACAAAAACTTGCCATATGGTTAACTGCCTCCTCTGCTTTGGCGTTGGCCTGTCAGCCTTCTGTCTCAAAAAAGAAAAGAAAAGAAAGATGTGGATGGTCATTAATGAAATTTACCTAACCTTCCATTTGTATGACTATTGTCGCTTTTCACGATATCATTTGTTTGTTATGTGGAGGATGTCACCACACTACACTAAATAGTATATTTAGTGTTGGATTACATTCGGAGTTACTCACTCCTATATCTTTTTACTATTAATGTAATTTTTTACCAACGAAGGTCGAATTGGGTTGTTGGACATTATAGAACATTAACATCTTTACGTGGTAAAAAATTACATTAATAGTAAAAAGATATAGGAGTGAGTAACTCCGAATGTAATCCAACACTAAATATACTATTTAGTGTAGTTTGATTTATTTTATAGGGAAGTATATTCCGCATGAATTTGCTAGAATCTATTCGAGGTTTGAACTTGCTAGAATTGAGCATGATTATGGCTCTTGTTCCCAAACAAACATTGTTGTTGTTAGGATTATGCATGCCCGAGACCAATATAAAAGGCCGGGGGGGGGGAAATATCCACCGAGGCTATGAGCGAATCCCAATGTCGAAGGACCAAAATATCCAAAGTCGCATGGGGAGTATCATCACAATAATCGTATAGTAGCTCCTATCCCTACGACATTCTAAGTTCAAATATGAGCACAAATGTTATTCTTTTTGTTTAGAGTGTGACCCACACAAGAGAATATAGAAAGATGATTCCGATTTCATCATTAGCATGCATTATGCTATGCATCATCATTGAGTTGGTTCAATTCTATATATAATCCCATAATGAGCATCATGAGATATATTGGGGCCTCGAGAAATATTGTCTTTTTCTCAACAATCAACACCTTGAACATGTGCAGACAAGTTGGCCCGCACTAGCTATCACCCCCGAGGACAAAGCCCTTAGGTTCCCATATGATTGGTTTGAAAATATCTAGTTAACCCAAATGCTCTCAATATGATTGGGTGGGGCCATACTGGTGACGGTGTGTTCGAAAACAAGTCCTAGGAAGATCACCCATCCTTTAAACCCCCTCCCCCATCTTAAACAATGTAACTACACTAAATATGATATTGAGTGTCATATGGTATTTAATGTCACTATGGTAACTTTTTGGATGACGCTTCTTATGAATAAGTTTACAAATAATGTCATGGATGATGGATGAGTTCATCCATTGGCCCAAACCCTGCCTTCTCTTGTCAGCAACTTGTGATGCAACATTGTCGTGGATGATTGAAAATTGGATGAAACATCACTTGGTAAGTGGCAGTAATTGCAATAGTGGAAATCTATAATCCCTCCAAAGTTTTACAAAGAATGACAAATAATGTTGGGTTAACATTTAGTGTTGGTGACACTATACTGCGGTTTACGATTAGTATTGAGCAAGGCGATTAGAATTGGTGACACTAAATATCCTATTCGGGAACAATGCCTTGGGAGACTTTTGGACATGATCGGTTGATATCCTCGTGTTTCCAAGTCCAAACCGGTTACATGTTGACATCATTCGATTTTTCTTTACTAAATGCGGTGTATTCTATAAATTCCTCTAAAATTATCGATAATTTTCATGGAGTCTTGAATTTCACCCAGTTATTTCTCAAGCTCAACTAGTTGCAACTAGCAACCGATTTGGCATGTCAACACGGGTGGTCTTCCAATTGGTTTGTGGAACACGTGCATGGGCCCAAAGGTTTTGTAAATTGTTTTTTTAAGAAATCAGACCATGGATGTTGGACCATGAAGCCGGACCATGGAAACAAGCCATCTTCCATGGTCCATGGTGTAAACCAACTGTCAGTCCCACATAACATTGTTATGGATCTGAATAATGTTATGAATGTTAGGGATTTGTTCAATGCAAACTTGTTACACATCTAAGTTACCATTGAAGCCCCTCACTAGGTGTAAAGCAAATGTGGACCAAGAGGAATGACCATGCACCAAAAAAGAACATATTGATCTTTTAACAAAAAAAAGGGCAGTTTTGAAAAAAAAAATCAAAAAAGTTTGACCGTTCTCTTGTCCTCATCTTCTCCTCCCCAAAAATCATTAAAAATATATTATAACCTCATTTCTCTACTATGGGCCCCTGCCTTTTTCTACTAGAGCACCTCTTTTGCCTCTCCCATCACAAAACTAGTTGGATCATGCCAGTGGATGATGTAGGCCTTAAAATATGTCTTTTGGGGACCCTCGAACTACATGGTCACTCTAACATTTCTTTTCCTTGGTGTAAACCGAAGTGGTCCCGTGACGAGTTCAACAACCAATCACAAATTTTACAGGGCCTTGGGACGACTTCATGGTCCATGGTGTAAACAATCCCTTGGCGTTTATTATAAATGAATCCCTCCATCAATGCCTTGTGCATTGTAAATGACATAAGAAAGGTAGAAGACTTTTTGTCCAAGATTAGAAGAGGTTTCAATAAGGCCATGGGCATTTCAAGGAAGGAGGTTATCACCAACATCACTATGGGCATTATGACTAAAAGAATGTGCAATGTCTCAACAAACACACATAACATTATTCAAATCCATAATAGTGTTATGTGGGATTGACAATATTCTATAGAATATTCCATCACTCAGGTTGAATGTGGGGAATATTCCACATAATATTGTCAGTCCCACAAAACATTGTTATGGATCTTAATAGTGTTATGCAGAGAGTATATTGGAGACATACCCAAAGACGCCGCCGCCCTTGGATGCATTTGGTGTGCTATGTAGAAATAGCATTGGCATGGTTTATCATGTGATATTATATCGCGGGTTGAGTCACATTTTTGCACTTAATAGTTTGGGTTAAATTGGCACTCCTCTCAGTTGTTTACTAGCTAAGTGAGAACTTAGCTTAATCCTTGGATGTCCATCCCATGTTTCTTGTTTGTTCGGGAGCATTCATCCACTTAGATTGTTGTCACTCATGGGAGGATCTTATCCCTTTGCTACATTCAATTAATAAGAAGAGTGGCCACATAAGGCTATGCATTTGTCTACATATGTTGTACTTGTATTTCATTATGTTGGCTTCCCTCCTTGGGGGAGGGGAGTTATTGCATATGAGCATATCTCTCATCCATGCAACATAAAAGGTGACCCCCTATAGGGTGACCAATTCATCTCAAATAACTTAGACTGAGGTAGATGTGCCAAACTCAATGTATGATCTTATACAAACACTTATATTCGAGTGTTGTGGGGTTGGCTTTGAATCTAAATGTGGACATCAAGAGCACACATGTTGAGAAGAGATTGGACTACGTACTAGGTGGACTCTTCATTGGAAACCTAAACGACGTGCATGAGTCACTGTGAAATTGAACCCCCCTACATACAAGAAATCCGTGGAGAAAAGAAGATGAATACATATTAATTGTAAGCTTGAAAATGAACTCGTGTATTTATATTGAGCTTTCCAATTTATTGTGATAATTACCTCCTCTTCTTGTACAAAATACAAATCATGAAATGAATAGGCATTTACTATATATACAAGCCACTCCCACTTTCACTTTCCAATGAGAACGTCATTGAACACTTTTTCATCCAGAGAACGTAATTCAACAATCGCATCAAACAAACGAAGACAAAATCACAATAATTTATCCACGATATGGGGGAACAAAACTCAAGGGAGCCAATGAGCACTCCAAGAGCGTCTAGTTTGTAAAACATAGAACCCATCTATAAACCCTAACAAGAATGGATAGGGTAGTTATTAAGGACAATAACCATATGACAACAATGAATGAAAACATCAATTGGACGAAACTAGCACATTTGTTGTCAAATTTTCTCTAAACCTTAGGGCCCCCTTTTTGTACATCCATCATTGCTTCAATGATGGATGTACAAAAATTAAATGGCCTTTTTAAAATGAACACACTAAAAAAACCTCTCCCTTTACATTAGTTTGTATGTAGTATGAAGAGCCCACCCTAGGACTATGTGCTCCAAATTTTATCAACCCTTCATGATGTAATAGACAATGTAATTGCATTGGGAGAGGGGGGCACTATAAACATATAATTAAGGAGTGTCAATGCTTGATTACAACTAACGTTTAATTATTGTTCATCATTTCCTGATCTTGCCCATGTGGGCAAGGGGTGTGGAGATGGCTTAGTACCTATTGTTAGAAGGTGGACCACTGGATAAGTAGTGTTTGTACCAGCGTCCGAAAAGTTTTTGAAGTTATTAAGGTTAATTGCCTACCTCTTTAAAAGGGCGTAGGCTATTTCCCTTATGGCATAGGTTGCATCCTACAATATCAAATTTTTGTAAGTTGAAAACCTTTTGAGTTTTTAAGTTACCCGCCAATTGCCTTCAAAACTAATTTTTAGTAGGTTAAAATCCTTCATATCTTTTAATGTTGTAGGCTTTAAATTCAAAATTTGAGTACTAAGTGGTATCCTTGGCAGGAATTGAACCTGGCTAAGCCCTTCACCACGTTTGAAGGCCAAGGATTAACCAACTCTTTTTTAAAGAGTTGATTATAAGTTATGAAAGGTTGCTAAAATTCAAATGAGCTTAAGGGTGAAAGTCCTCACCATCTTCTGATTCAACCTCTACTCTTCCTGCAAGATATTTCTCATGATTAGTAAACAAGAATCGAAACTTTTTTGAATCCTTCCACAAAGATATAGCTTCCTGCAAAATAAACTCAAATTTTTGGTTGGTCCTTCAATCGCCACCCGCATCACACTATCCAAGTGTGTTGTTGTCATTCGATTCCTATTCTTCTGCTTGATGTTATTCTGCATAGAGAAAGCTCTCTCACAAGTAGCAGTACTAACACATTGGCATCTTGCAATGTCGGCAAGCGTTAGTAGGTTAGGAAATTTCAGTTTCAAAGAAGGACTCCAACTTATAGATGTCCACAAATCCTCGAAGGTACGATCACTCCATTCACAACTACCTTGCACTTTGAAAGCAAAGAATTCTTGCTTACAAGCTGCAGCATTTACCAATGGAGGATATGTTGTGCCCCCAATACGCTTTTCTTCTCCATACTGTTTCAGAACCAAATCCAACTGCACAACTCCATAAGAACTCAAGCCAACTTGCCTTTGAGGCAAATTAGTAGGGCTCAAAATCTTAAAACAATCAATAAGATCATTGTCAACCAATCTATTTTCTAATGCATCACAAATTGCTTGAGCATACAACCTTTGAAAAGACAGAGCAACTTCTAAATCAGCCCCACTAGGATCCCGAATCATGGCTTGGGCTGTGGTATTTGTAAAGATCGGCAGGGAGGGAGTCAGGGCTATTATTGATATCCGCCTATGTGCCACCCAAGAGCCCCGAGTATTAGCCTAAAGATATGTACTTAGGCCAACTAATTTCCCAATTTGAAGAAGGATGAATGGCTAAAATCCGCTCTTTTAAAAAATTTGTAGGCAAAATTTCCTACATGTTTTTAATCACATAGGTTGATATCCTATGCTTTTATATTGTCCATAGGCTCCATAACATTATTAAGTGCGTCAGTGTGTTCTCACGGCCCCTGGGAATATAAGCCGGGATGCCGTCAGTTAGCTCACATTTAGACTGAATGTGAGCTAACTCACGGCATCCCGTCTAAATGTGAGCTAACTCACGGCATCCCGTCTAAATGTGAGCTAACTCACGGCATCCCGTCTAAATGTGAGCTAACTGACGGCATCCCGGCTTATATTCCCAGGGGCCGTGAGAACACACTGACGCACTTAATAATGTTATGTCTTTGTCCTACACTTTCAAAATTTTATAGGCTAAGTCACAAATTTTGTAGGCTGCATTTGTATTAGCCTTAGGCTCTTGCCGGACCCTGGTTTGTACAAGGGGTGGTGAGTAGTTTTTAGTCTAGTGGGACCAGTGGTTGTTTCTTTTCAAGTTTTATTTATTAGGTATGATGTGTGTTAGATATTGTATGGCTATTTGAGAGAAGGTCTCCATTAATTTGTGGATATTATGGTGAGTTATGTTGGGGTCTTGGAGACTTTGGGTGGTATAGTTGTGTATGGTACCTTTGAATCCTACAATGATGATTATGGGTGGTAGTACTACCCACCCTTGCTTAGATAAGAGTGGTTGGAGTATATCATATATGTCGAGTTTGCATGATATAATAGCAATGGGGAACATGTCGTTATAATAAGTAAATTTGATGATTCGTATTTTTAGGTTGGGGTTTGGGGTAAAGGGTGGTTTGTCTGTGGGTGGTGCCCATAGAACACAAAGCTTGTCCAGGCGTAATTTGGCGGGGCATTGGCAACGTGGGAGGAAGCATGTGCAAGGGACGAGCCATGTGGTATTGTGTTATCCCACTAAGGTCAATGTTTCTTCTCTCTCTCTCTCTCTCTATTGTGTTATCCGGGGTGTAGTATTCAAAGTTGCCAATGCTAACTACAGTAGTGTGAAGCATTGTGTCACGGGGTTGGCTCCTAGTATGTTGATAAATGCATATACTACTTTACTGTGTCGGTCGGCTCTTAAGTTGTTTATGTGCTTGTTTTTGCAACAATATAATAAGTGAAGAGAATTGTCATTTTGGCGGGTGGTGCATAGATTGCAAAGTGGATATATATCTTGCTTGAGGACATGTTTTTTACAATGTTTAATGAGGAATCTTCCATATTGGGATTTGAGGACTTGTGTGATTTGGGCATTTGTGATCCAAGGGGCATCCCATAAGAGGTTGGACCATTTTATGTGGAGATCATCGGTGGCAAGCCAATTATTTACGTAGGGCATTGTGTTTGTGGCATGTGTTACGAGGGCATTTTTGTAATCTTTCTCAATTTAGGATTTGAGGTTTGCGCTAAATCCGCAATGTTGTCTAGCCAACTTTATATATTTTGTGGGTTGTTACATTGTGGGGGTGGAGTTGTGTTGTGTATGTTTATTTGACTTTTGTATGGCCAATTGGAGGTGCTAGTTGGGTGTGGTGGGGTAGTAATCATGATAGTATTTTTGACGAGGTGGTAAGTTTTGAGATGTTTTTCCATAGTTTTTGCAGTTTGCGGGGTAGGAAACCACATTGGTTTTTTGTTTGTGGGGTCAAGGAGAGTGGAGGGGGTTGCACATGTTTGGATTGCATAGTTGCTAATGGATTGTTGATTTGGTTCATTTTGTCTTGGGCTTCAACCCATTGGTTTGAGGTAAGTGGTGAAGGTGGTGGTGGTGGTGGGAAGGGGGGGGGGGTGGAGAGTGTGTGTGAGTTGTTGGATATGAAGGAGGTTTGCTTCACTAAGTTTGATAAGGAAGGCATGTATGTTTGCTTTTGGGATTGGGTATGTGAACTGGGGGGGGGTTGTTGATGTTGAAATTGTCAATCATGCTAGTATGTGTGTAGTTGGGTCCTCCTTGTCTTGAGAAGCATGACGTGTTGGAAACTAGTGTGTGTTTTAGGTTGGCAGTGTATTCATTGTATTCCGATTCCTCTCTCAAGGGTGTGGTGGTGGTGTGTTGAGTTTATCTTCTAGTGAGGAGGATGTCTCAATTGAAATCTCCGGCAAGTATTGGGAAGTAGGTTGGGTATTTATTGAGTGTAATCTCTATGGTTTGCTAGATGAATGGTATTAGGTGTAGATCTTCATTGTGTGTAGGCATGTATATGTGTAGTATAAGGATAGATTGTAGTGATTGATTTGTGATTATTAGTATTTGGAGGTAGAGGTTGAGTTGAGTCCAATGGGGGTTGTTAGCTTTGTGATAACATTGGCGAAGGTGATTGGTTTGTGGACCATGGTGATAAGACCTCCTTTTGTTGGGGTATATTGTATGTAGGGTTTTCTTAGACTTGTTAGAGTGTCTATCGTATTGTTACTCCTCTGGTAAGATAAATTCACAAAATTGCATACTTAATTTCATGATTTTACAAACCAATTTCATTGGAACCACGAACCAAGTTCACTATATAAACAACCAATCTAACTTGAACTTTCAACCAATTTCACTCCATGTTGTGAACAACTCCATGATTTGGAACCCATATTCACAGCTTCACAAAATCGATTTCATGAACTGTATAACTTTATTTCACAAAGAACGGTACATCATGTATAAGATTCTCCTTATCACTCCTTGACTAGGTCCATTTAACCGCTCACCAAAGTCATGTAATGCCGACATGGATGAGATCTATATTTTGTAGGCGAACATAGTTAAAGTTTTATGTGGTGGTAGCTTGTGATTGATCATTCTCATAAGAGGTTTGACAACTATCGCAACCAAGCAGTAGCATTTAGATGAGCAGTTATAGGATAACCTATAGATCGACTATGTGTTACCCTAACTTTACCACTTCGAAATTTACAGCAATTTCCATATTCATGAAAAAAAATTGCATTTTCCTTAGAATATATTTCTCTTCACAAGAAAATTATTCCATGCCATTATTCCTCCTCTCGAGTTCCTCCTACATAGATGCAAACTCTCTCATTTTTATCGGTTCATAGATGCCTCTACCTTAACACCAAGTTTTCTCAAAGAAGGATCAAATCCATAATTTCGTCCCTCTTTGAGCGACTTTATGGATAAGGGCTACTTCACACACGAGACTGAGAGCCCGTGACCATTACACTTCAAGCACTCTCGTTGGTGGAAAAGGCAGAGCCGGTCCAAGTTCACTTCACACTATGCTTGAAGGACCAACATAGTACGTGAATGCACGATGGATGTAAAGTCTACATGGATTCCTACATGGCATCGAATGGATCATGTTTCATGGTTACTCGGTCACCTTTCGGAGGTAGGCCTAACACAAAATTGGGAGACCATGGCACTCCGAACACTCACAACCGTTGGTTTATTCTATTTTATCATGTGTGAGGACCCGCATGAATAGAAATTCATTGAAATAGCATTTGGTTGAGGGCCCGGTACATATGACTTCACACTACACTTGAGGGTCTGTGACCACGCTACATGAGTTTGGAGGTGTGTTGGGACAGCCTTTGGACACTTTCTTTTGGGCTCTCACAATTTCATGGTCACGGCTCTTGGCTCGTGTGTGAAGTGGCCCTAACTTTAATGTATGACAAATTGCCTTTCAAGTGGTGTTGTAAGTTGACTTACTGCTTTTTGAATGTGACCAAAAAGAATGTGTACTGTGGGCACATGCACACAGATCACTCTGTACCGCTTTTTTTTCTTCTCAATTGGAAGATTCATATTTATTATAGAATATGCACATGCAAATGATACGGAACCATTCCTTTCTAAGGGCCGCTTTACACCTAGAGGCCGGGCCAATTTGTTGTGCAAGAGGCTTGAAATCCTCACTTGTGATTGGCCAAAAGGCTCAAATCGGTCCCAACCCCTTTACACCTAGAGGCTGGGCCGATTTGGTGGTATGATTTTTTTGATTAAAAAATGTATGTTATGACACGGCCCGAGCTCGTTGAATTGGGTGCACCCAAAATGGAAGGCCAATTCTTGGCCTCGGGGCCAATGTCATATTTCACCAAAAAAACCTTCTTAAATAAAGTATGATTTTTTTAGCGAACTAGATCCATTGGATTATGTGGAAATCTAAACGGCTCTATGCTAGATTATGCTAGATCCGTTGGATTATGCTAGATTTATTGAATCAGCCTAGCTTCTTGGCCCTAAGGCCTTTACATATGGGAAAATTGGCCCCCGTTAGAATCTTATTGTAAAGTGTAGTTGAGGCCGGCCTCCAACCCAAAAAAAGCTGAAATTTCATGCAATCGGCCTCAAGGGGGTTTGGCCCGGCCTCTAGGTGTAAAGCGGCCCTAAGGGGCGCTTCACACTATGGCCGAAGGTCGAGAGGCCGTCGATTTCCACCAATCAAATTGCAAGAAACCAAGAGTTCGGCCTCTCGACCCTTCACACTATGGCCAAAGTCCAAAGGCCATCGCAATTTAAAATGATTACTTTTTGAAGAAGGCGACGGACTCTCGAAGGGAGTTTGGGTCGGACGGGAATAGAAACCCAAACTATGGTCGAGAGGCCGTCGGTTTGTTTTCATTAAAAAATCAATCATTGACAAGATCTTGGCGGTTAGATTGGAGGGGTAATTTTGAGCAAGGAATAAAGTGGAATGCTCCTTTGGGTTTGGACTTTGGGCTTGGCCTTTGGAGGCTTCACACTATGGCCGTCCAAGTCGAGAGGCCATGGGAGTTCATGGCCAACGGTTTGGACTTTGGGCTCGGCCTTTGGAGGCTTCACACTATGCCCAACCAAAGGCTCCACTTACTATATTTTATTGGCTATTTTCAGCCCATTTCTTTGGACTCTCAACAAAGTTTGGCCACTCAATCCCACGGCCTCTCGACTTGGATGGCCATAGTGTGAAGCGGCCCTAAGATGGTACATGATATCATCCATGTTTCTCGATAAACTTGTTTGTAAAATAGCAGCCAACAAGACGTGGATGAATCGAGTCACCCTTTGCAGATTCTGCATGGGCCTCAAGCAGCGGCTTCCGAGTGGACTCCACTTGACGTTCTTATTTTAGGGTGAGGTGCTTATTACTACGCTAAACATGATATTTAGTGTCATATGGTATTTAGTGTCACTATGGTAACTTTTTGGATGACACTTCTTATGAACAAGTGAACAAATATTGTCATGGATGATGGATGAGTTCATCCATTGGCCAACAACCCTACCTTCTCTTGTCAGCAGATTGTGATGAAATATTGTCATGGATGAGTGGAATTTGGATGAAAAGTCTCTTGGTAAGTGACAGTATTTGCAATGCTGTAGATCTATAATCTCCCAAAAAATTTACAAGGAACGATGAATAATGTTGGGTTAACATTTAGTGTTGGTGACACTATACCGAGGTTTACAGTTAGTTTTGAGTAAGACAATTATAATTGGTGACACTAAATGTCATATTTAGTGCACTGGCTTACATACATGGCCCTATTTTGGGTGCTAATTCCAACTCGTCGTAGGCTCATGCTTACAATTTTGGTCGTTGGATCAGAATGGGAATTGTCTCATCTGATTAGTAATTGTAGATTATCATGAAGATTGTCATTTCATGTTTTAGAATCGTAGTTGAGACGCAAAAGTTGCACAAGGTAAAAGTGACGATTTTTCCTCGTCTAGTTCTCGAAACAATCATATTACATGTACGTCCAAATGTTTGAATTTTTAGGTGTCCGAGAGGTTTCATCTTCGTCTCTCCATATACAAGAACATGTATTTCAGTCAAGAAGCAACTCTGCCAAAAACCACATCATTTTACTATTAGAAATACCCTCTATATAAAAAAACAAAAACAAAATCGAGAGTGAACTTTTCAGATCGGGTTCAATACCTTTGTATTACTTTTTATTTTTATTTTCAGATAGAAGGTTGATAGGCCAACGCCAAAGCACAGGAGGCAGTTGACCACCTAGCAAGTTTATGTCAAGTAGAGAGGAGATTTCACGGCCAGGAATCGAACCGCCAACCTCTTCCTTGAGATTTGGGTATCTCTCCACCATCACCTAGTAGTTTAGGGTCGTCTCAGACCGAGTATTATTGGGTATTGTGAGTTGAAGTACATAGTCTGGATGCCCTTGGATGCAAACACATACTTAATACTTTCATCGTCAATGTCACATATGAATTTATTTTCATTTTCTCTTTGACATAATGTACATATAAAATAAAGTTCCAAGCCTATAAGTAGAGAAGTATGATATTTGGTATTGTTACCAAAGCTTGTACATTTCTTTTATATATGCCGTACATTGAACCTCCTATGTCCTTTAAGGGTTAACTATTGGATCTATTTTATTGTCCATATTATGAGCACATAATCAAATTTCATCATGACATGTTTTTTTTGGTGTCCATCTTATCCACAAGTCTATCACTCTAGTACTATTCAAATACACACATCCAATTCAAAAAGAGCGACCACTTAAAGCCCACATGCCTTATTTGCTAAAGGTCGATGCATATATTTTTGTCCAAATAGTCATCGCTGCCAAACAATATCATTGTACACATTTACATTATTATTTCATGATTGTGGACATGTTGACGGGCTAAAAACATGTGTGAGCAATTATAACTGCACAAAAATTCCATCCGTGTGGTCAAACCTATCATAACATGGACCGATGTCCTTCGATAAGTTGTTGATTTGGCCTAAATTGTTTTTGGCGACTTTGGGAAGATTTTGCTTTGGCCTTTAGAATGTCTCCACCATGTTGGGTACATGATGGCGGAAACAACATTCCACCTTTATCGTTGCCGAGACCGCTATCAACGCAATATTCAAAATTTTGAGAGTTTTCCAGTGAATTGAGAGTACATAAAGCAAACTATTAATCCAAGAATGAAGTGAAAATCAATGGAGAGTTGTAGAGTTCAAGAAAAAAAATAACATTTGATTTCCTGCCGTAAATTGCGGACTCTAACATTGACTAACATATTGTCCTCATTTAGGTCGACTCAACCTAAATTGACTAACATATTTCCTCATTTAGGTCGATTCAACCTAAATGAGTCGATTTCCCAGCTCAACATACTCTCATTTTAATGGAAACTACACATCTGAAGTATAATCTAGTATTAATCAATCTAACATGACTTTTAGGTTGACAAATGGACAATATTATTTTGAGAGGATCCCACTCTCTTAAAATTTTGAATATTGTGTTTATTATGGTGAGAGGGTTCTGCTATGGGAAAACATGGGTTCCTAGCTACAACTAGTCTATACCCAAGGTATGGAAAAAATCATAATGCACATGGTTGCTTATGCCATTTGAAAATGCCAAATTTATGTGCATAATGCAAAAAAAACAAGCCGTGTAGAGGTTTGAACCCTTCAAAGTTACTGCTACCATTCAAATGAGTATCACATGTGCATTACTAATCCAAATAATATGCACAATAGCTTTTTGAAAAGCCAATATAAAAACACACATACAATACAAATTCCAACGAAAATGGTTTACCGTTTCATAGATATGACATATCAAAGTTGAAGTTTTAGTTTTTTATGGCAGTTATACACCTCTCTGCTTAAGAAGCCATAACTTTTTTATAAAAACTCCAAATGATGTGAGCCATGACTCTTTAAAAATCCAAGTCTATTATCTATGCTATCTAAAATGTTGAATTCAAAATTTAATTATGTCCATCTTCTATGGTTTCTTAACTACGGACTTTCCAAATTCAATGGCAAATCTACACCTTCACGATTTTATGATCAAAACTTTTATATCCTATGTTCAAATTAATAATTTAATAGCTTTTTGGAAAGCTTAAAACATGATTTAAGCACTCATAAAATTCGAGAACAAACAAAAAATGTCACATTATCACATGTGTTCAAAACACCTATTCTTGGATTCCAATGGCAATAAAATTGTCATTATTCTAAACCCCATAAGTTTTTTTTATAACAACTCCAAAATGGAGTAATCTATACATCATTAGAATCACTAAAGCAAAATAAACATGCTCATAAAACTTCATTAAAAAATTTGTTATACAAAATATATCGTTCCTCCTCAAAGTTTCCAAAATTAAAATTATTTTTTTCAAAATTGGAGAGAGTCCCTTAGAGAGAGGAAGACCTCTCTTCTTATCCTTGTCACACCAGGAACACATCCACCCATGATGGGCCTAATGGACACCCGCATAACCATTGGGTGATTGACATCATCCCCCCTTAATCATATCTATCCATATTTTTCAAACATAACCACAAAAGTCAACAAAGATGAGACAATCTTCATTTTTCCTTTCAACAACAATTAATCTTGAAATCAAATCAAAACTAACTCTAATGACATAAGGTCTTCAAAGTCAATAAAGGTCGTAAAAATAATCACTATTTTTGCAAACCTTCTCTATTACTTTATTCACTAAGAAAGTCAATGAAAACTAATAAAAATAACAATACTATATATTTTTTACATCGTGTAAGAGTTTTCTTCACGACACCACCAAACCACGTCTTCCACCAACTTTTGGCAAAGTGTAAAGTTGCTCCGGCGTGAGCAACTAGTAGGAGTCCGAGTGCCATTTTTTTCTTGATTACGAAGTTTCCAATGGCAATGCTATTGTGGTAGAGCGTTTTCTTTGGACAATTTTGAAATGCCATGGATGAAAGAGGATGTTGTCACCATAGGTGGGAGGCCTAAGAAGGGCATGAACTTGTGCTTGGAGGATGGAGAGTTGTGTTGTAGAAGTTTCATGCATACATCCATGAACTCTAGGAGAGACATTGCACAAAATGAAACTGTATTTTGGGTGAATGTTGCTCAACACTATACAAGGCACAAGCTTGAGGGAGGAGCATATAAACCAACAAGGAGTTTAGAGACAAAGTGTGTTGACATAAAGGTTGATGTGGACAAAATCATTGGTTGCTATTGGACAATCAAAGAACTAGATGAGTATGAAAAAACTGAGGATGATATTTTGCAAGATGCTTTAAATCTTGACAACCAAAGATTCAAGAAGTTATTCGTTTTCAAACATTGATGGGTGTTGTTGAAATCATATCCTCGTTTTGCAACAACCTTTTATGGCAAAGAGAATGGCGGCAAGGTATGAAGTTCCTGCCCCAAAAGTCCTCCCAGTGGATCATTGTGAGGACTTGGTTGCCAATGGTGTTGTTCGTGCACAAGCCGTGGTTTAGCTATAGAGGCCTTCGGGTGCTATGTCCACCAAGGAAGATCACCACACCATGAGGGTGAAGAGCAAGCCCATTCAAGCTAATGTTAAAGCAACAATTAATTTCACCACATCAACTATGAAGAAGGCAAAGTAAATTGCTCAATACAATACATTTAGTCACTTTACCTTGGAGGATAAACTATTTACATGTAATATAGCTTGACATTGGCTCACATTGTGGAGGTTGCAAAAACTTGCAAAGTTGCAAAAGAAGGTTGCTATAGATGCCACCACGGCCTTGGCTACCTCCATGGCTCCTACTCCTTCAAGATATGGGGTCACCACTCCTCTTTTGAGGCTCCTCCCACATGCCAATTTGGTCACGCACCACAAGACTCGGGGTTAGGGTTTGCGGACCTGAAAATTGTAGTCGATATCGATGCCAATGATGAAAATAATTGTGTTGAGCTTCATGACAATCATGAAAAGGCCAATGTTGAAGACCTCATCAAAGACGTGCAACACCTAGTCTTTGAGGTTGTGCACCCCAACCGACCTCCATGTTCTCCCACCAACATAGACATCGTTGAATTTGCGTAGTTTTGAAGGCAATGCGAGGTCTAGCAACCTCCCTACAATCAAACCGCGCTAGTCGCCAACATTAGACTAGGCATTGGACTAGACAATCTAATGTTCATTAGACTAGTGCGGTTTGATTGTCTAGTCCAATGTTCATTAGATGCCATGATTGCAAAGTACTCGAAAATGAGTTCCTCATGTGCTCCTTATTTTTTAGTCTTAATTTTGATTGCTTAGGGTGTCTCTAAATGTGTTTCTTTGGTGTCATGCTTTGAGAAGCATGCAATATCCCCACATTTGAGTTAAGACAAACTAAATAAAACCCTAGAGTAGTTTGTGTTTTCATTATGATTGCCCCTTAAGCCCTTGTTAACCAATTTTTCTTATTACCTTGGGGAAAAGAAGTAGTTACCCTTAGTTACAAGGAAGGTCACCACGAAGATAAGATAGGATTTGTAGACGAAAGGCTAGGATTGGAGCTCCTAGAGGTTTATCGACTCGAATCAAGTACTTAGGTTTGAGTCCAAGCCTTTTATGTTAGTATGAACTAGTGAGTTTCTTGCTTGTAGTATCCATATGAGAAGACCCCATGCACTGTGCCTACATGGACTCATATTTTTTTGCAGTGGTAAATAGCAATAAGGTTGAAGCTCCTTCTTTACTTAGTGGTGCACATGTTGGATGCTTACCTTACCTTCGATCCGTGTCATGTCTCATTTTGAATAGGTTCTAGAACACTATTGACCCTATTGCAATCCAACATATGCACTTGTCAATAAGTTACCTAAGATTAATTGCATCTTCAACTCTCTTTGCCCTTATTGCCAAAGTCTATTGGTTCCCTCATACCTATTGCAACCTACTTTCAAAATCTTGAAGCTTATTTTTTATTCACACTTTATGTATTGTAATAAAATGTCCATTTATATTTGCTCAATCTTTTTTTATGCTAATAATGTTTTATTTCCTCACAATGTTCATGTTTGTTGCATTTGTCAGTCAGTTATGCTTGCTTGCAGGTTTTCGTTGATTGTGGGTTTTTTTGGAGATGCATGATTGTCATAAATATGGGCATTGCATTTCGGTTTAGGATTCATGGCTTTTTGCTCATTCCTTCATGATTGCTTGCAATGTTCCTATATGCTCCAATGTTTGCTACATCAATTAGTCGTGTAGGTTTGCTTGTTGGCGGGTCTTCTATGGTTATGGATGTTTGGTTGTTGCCATAAGATTGTCATTTTGGACTTGCATTTCAAATTAGTCTAGGGTTCATGGATTTATGCTGAATCATTTTTTGTTTGCTCTCAATGTTTCTTGTTCATGTGTTGGGTAATTGATGCTCCAACATAAAATTGTTACTCCAATGTGTAGTGATACTAAAATGATGCCATGTCTAATTATTGTTGTAATGTCATGATTATTGTTAGTAACTCTATGCATATGATTTGAATATATGTTGTATGATAAGTGTTGTCTAATTGCATAATCAATAGCATAACATTGCAACAAGAACCAATACCAATAAACAATGACAATGCCACAATAATCAATGTGTCCATTGTCTATTCACATATAATATTCAACATTTCACCAAATATGATGAAAGCCCTCAACGCGTGCAATAGCATTTAACATTTCAAATCCAAATCCAAATAACATTGACCAATTGCTATGCATTTCGAATGACATTGAACACTTAAAAAATGCATTGAACACTTGCAATGTCTTCCCAAAGGCGTTCATCAATTCAAATTCCAATTCAACTACTATTGGACACTTGCAATCATTTGATTATAGCATTTAACGCTTTATAAGAAATCAAAGTGCATTGAACACTATCTAGTTGCAATTGCTCTCAGCACCTGCATAAAAATCACTCGGCCCCTATGAGTTCTATGCCAATACTTGCGATCCAAAACAAAAACAAACCATGTTTTCCATGCCATAATTGAAATCCAAATTTCATATAATAAACTCAATATCATAATCTCATGTATTCATAATGAATAAGTTCAATTCCCAGGGGGGTGCACTCCATTGTCAAGTTGAACACCACATGCGATAAAAAAAATTATATTTTTTACATAAAGCATCACCAAAATGGGTCAAAATTTTATCAATTTTTTTTCATGAGTAGATAAAAACGGTATCTATTACATATTAAAAAAAAATAACCAAATTTGATAATTTTTTTAATAAAACATACCATTTCTAACTAGAATGACGCAAAATTGAACTAAAAAAATAGTACAAAAATGAAGATGACCATAAATTTCAAAATATATAAAATATATATTATCAATGGTTATGTATATGTAGAAAAAAATATCATAATTTTTAAAATTATCTATGGCATATAATATAGCGTAACAAACTTTTATCGCACGTGGTTATGAAACGGAAGGGGGTGTGATCACCCCAAGGTTCAATTTTTTTGTAATAACACATAACTAATATACAATTATCCCAAATTTTCCATTAAATACACTCTAACAACAAATGGGACCCTAAAAATAAAAAGGTGTGCCAGCAATCTTTTTATTCAAACACTCCGACAACAAAGGAAAACCTAAAACCAAAAAGATGTTTGCTCGAACTCTTTTATCAAACACTCTAACAACATAGGAAACCCTAGAGCAAAAATGTGCACAAACAAAAGGTAAATAATAATGGTTTTAAACATTTTCATTCCACAAATGCTAAAACAAGATCATCTCTAAGATTATATTAGGTTTATGAGTCTTTGAGGTTGGTAGTACCAACCTGCAATACGTTAAATTGAAGCCAAGTCTCAATGTGATTAAACAAACTTGCACCACCCCAATTAGGGAGATATTTATCACTTTTGTCTTTTATTATCATGTTATATATTATGACACATGCGTAGGTGAAATTTGCCATATAAAAGGTTTTCCATAACCTACATGGATGTGCCACCATTGGCCACCTAGCATGTATCACTCCAACACATTTGTCAACATATTTGCATGCAAACTCTTAATAAATTTCAAAGGTGTTATCATTTTGATATTTTATATCCTATAGACTTTGAATAGAGCAACTTCATTTTTGGTAGATCGCATCAACAAGTAAAATATAATTGTCATATCAATTACCATCGACCCATAACCCCATTCCATTAGCATTATCGATAAGGAGATTCTAACAAGAGGGTTTTCGTTAACCATGCTCAAATCATTGCTCCCACCTAAAATGCTAAAAAATGGGTGTCAAATCCACAAGCGCTAGCCATAAACAACTTCCAAAATAATAGACATGTTTTCATTTTTGTCTTGATGTGAGCACTACGATGCAACTAGGCAAGGTTTCAACTTCTAGTGCATGCAGTTAATGCTCCTAAACATCCCATATCACCCCCTTTCCTCATTAACAATCATTTGTTTAACAAGTCATATTGAATGGGTTGCGCATGTACTCTTCCTCAGAAATGCCCCTCGACACCCCTACATCACTGCAACATAGACTCCCATGCAGTGTTGGATGCACTCTGACAATATTCCTCTCGTGCCTTTGTAAGTGTACCAAGGGACAACATGCACATTGCAATTGTTGTCTTTTGAATAGAGTAGAAACCAATAGCCCATGCACAATCAATTTTTTGTTCAAAAGAATCGTTAGTAGAGAAATGGTGTTACGGAATTGCAAAAAATAGATGCCTACGCGTGTGATAGACTTCATTTAAGTCATTTGAATTGAAGAGTGGGTTTTGGGGGAAAAAAAATACAAAATAGTCCGTGTAAAGCAAATCGACATACAATAATGCAAAGCCTATCTTTCTTTGATCTTTTGCTAGGTTTGTTACCGCACCTTTGCATGGGCTCATCATCTTAAGAATATAAAATAGTATTGTAGAGAATCTAGTTCATCATATATTTCTCCTCCTTGTCATCTTCTAGGTCCTATAACCAATGTATGGACATCTTACCTTTAAAACCTACACCCCTCTTTAATGACCAAAAAATCAAGAACAAGACAATATTGTAATTACAAGTTTGCCTTAATACCTAAATCAAGAATAAGATGATACCCTAATTACAATAAACCCAAATCATGCATCCACCTGAACAATTTATAAATGATATTGATGAGTTTTGGAGGATTTGTACTTATAACAACCTAACACGTATACCACAAATGGGAAAACCTCTCCAAATGGGTTTTTGTTGATAGTACATCACACATAACCTTAGAATAATGTTGTTGTCGTACACTTCATGCATATGATAAATCATTTCGATAATTCAAGCACATCAAATTAAGCATAAATAAAATTAGATACAAGAACCATCACGTGCATTACATGTGTACGACAAGTCAATTCTAAAAAATCACAAGTATGTGTGGGAATTCGTGGCCTTTGTGGCTTGGTCTTTTAGTATCCATGGCCCGGTCTTTGTGCATTACCTTTGATGGTGACCAAGGGTGGATCAACAATCCACATGGAATTGCCTCTCTTTTTTTGGCACAAATTGAATTTTCAATTGCAAGAAGGAACCCAAAATACAACCAACCCAGGCGAGCCAGCGCAACTCGAGTGGAAATCAAGAAATAATGCATCCACCTGGAATTGTCATGTGATTAATTTCTACAACTCGTGCAGCGGGTGAGAAATCGTGATCTAAATCCACGACGCTATCCATATGAGCTTATGTTAGCTTATAAAATTTGGTTGTTGGACAAGGCATAAGTGCCCAAATACCTCCCACATATCATTATTCAAATCCATAATAGTGTTATGTGGGACTGACAATACTATGCGGAATATTCCACCATTCAGGCTGAATGTGAGGAATATTCCATAGAATATTGTCAATCCCACAAAACACTGTTATGGATTTGAATAATGTTATGCACATAGAGGGCGGGGGTTGGCTTTTAAATTGGGTCCATGCCCTTGCGACTGGGTTTCAAGCACCCCTATGCCATGCATGGTGGGACTTGGAAATATATACATAGCATGGCCACTTTGTCAGGGTCGCTAAAGGCTAGATATTCCATGCAATGCCTTTTGGCAAAACCCAAGTTGGTGGGGATGCTCTAAGGGGTTAATAACAACTATGTCTATTGTGCTATGAGAGCATAACATTATTCAGATCCATAACAATGTTATGTGGGACTGACAGTATTATGCGGAATATTCCCCACATTTAGATTGAATGTGGGGAATATTCCACATAATACTGTCAGTCCCACTGAACACTGTTATGGATCTGAATAATGTTATGAGCAAGGCAACTCCATCCCACAATTTGGATGAGGAAAGATGACATGAGTCGGGTATGGACTCAAAATCACGTTCATCCCATCCTACGTACCTAAGAAGACTTTCAAACTATGGTTTGAACAACCAAGAAGTGTGTTTTGCATTGCTAGATGATGTGTAATTTGTGTGTATGTTCCTTGACAAAGCATTAAATGTACCAATGACTAAGTATGTATTATCTCCTTTGCAATTATGGGGTCCTTTGTTAAGGTTCGGTTAGACTTTGCAAGCCCTCACATTAGAGGCTCTTAAGGATGTAAATGCAATCGCGCTTCCTAATGCGTGGCCAAAGCATGTTGGTTAGGGCTAGACACCCACCTCGTTGAGTTGGCCCCTACCACTAATACCCAAGCTGAATACGTATGAAATTCTATTATAGGATGTAGATATCTTTTTTTGGACAATTTGATCACGAGTTAGTATCACAGGGCTGAACTAGTCTAGAAGGACCCACTCGAGATGAAGAAACCACAACTATTGGGGTCATGTTCCTACTAGATACCCTCAACCTTGGTAATAGTGGTGGGGCCCAACTCAAAGAAGTGGGCATCTAGCCTTGGCCAAGCATGTTGAGTTGCAGATAGAGACAAGAAAAAATGATCACCTACGAAGTGTATCTCTCATTCATCCAACATTTTAAGTTGCTTATTTAATTATTTTTTAATATGACACAACAATTAGTTTGAAAGAACCATAATTATTCTAGACCAAGTGTTTTGAGATGAATCGACAATAGATTTAGAGCATGTCAAATTTTTATTGGAAGGATGAGAGGTGTACTTATATGTAAGATGCCTAGCGGCTCAACATGCCTTGCCCATGCCTCGAGAAGCGCACATCCTCATGGGCTTATATTGTTTGGACTTTGCACAAATGTGGAACCAAAACTCCATAACATTATTCAATTGCATGGTTGTGTTCCATTCTATGTTAGCATCTAACATGGGCCTCCACTATTTTACCTTCATGGAAAGAAACTTAGAAACCAAGAAGAAATTGATGCCAATATGAATAGTAAGAATATTATGAATAATGTCGGTATTTTCAATGATAGTGGTGCTATGAATAGTATTTTAAAGGAATAATATTGGGATGACCAATGTTCCTTGCAAATATTATTGGGGTGAATAGTGATTCTTGCACAGAATGCCAGGAGTATAACTTGAGCCAAATTTCTAAGTTTAGCATGAATGTATGAATAGTAAATGAATATTCCCATTTTGTTCAGGACCATGAAATATAATTGACATATTCCAGGGTCATGAAATTGGCCTACATGGCTGAATAATGTTATGTCAATCACACTCGCACCCAATTGTTATTGCCCACCATTTTTCTATCCTCTATTCGAGTTTGGATTTGGGATAGGGGTATGTAATGAACATACTTCACCTTTGCTATTCAAAGTTTGTCTTATGTCTTACAATTACAAAGCTTTACAAACTTAGGTTCTTGGAAGTGTGGTATCGTACACCTTGCGTAAACTCCTTGAATTCAAACTTGTAGCATGTATTTTTGCTCTAATAATAACTATATTATTGGACCAAAATTATGACATAAAACAAATTATTGCAAAATTGTCCCAACTCCCACCAGGGTTGTCTATCCCGCCGTTGTGACGGTGTCGTGCCGTCACGACGTGTCGTGTCGTGACGGACCCCTCCGTCACGACACAATAGGGTCCACGTAGGGTCAACATAGGGGGAGCCGACTAGGGTGGGTAAAATACTTACCTTCTTGCCAAGGTGGCGTCCTATGTGGCAGAAAACGTCGACGTGGATGTGCATATTTCCCCTGCCACGTAGACCATTTTGCCATTGTGTTTATCATTGTGTTAAAATCAAAGTAATAAAATATTACTAAGGAGGGTGTGGGGCGGACGGGGGCGGACGGGGAAGGGGGGTGGAGCGGACGGACGGGGGGGTGGTGCGGACGGTGGATGGGGGTGGAGCGGACGGGGGAGGGGGGGGGGTGGGGCGGACGGACGGGAGAGGGGGGGGGTGGGGCGGACGGAGGAGGGGAGGGGCGGACGGAGGAGGGGGATGGAGCGGACGGGAGAGGGGGGGGGGTGGGGCGGACGGACGGGGGTGGAGCGGACGGACGGGGGGGTGGAGCGGACGGGGGAGGGGGGGTGGGGCGGACGGACGGGGGTGGAGCGGACGGGAGAGGGGGGGGGGGTGGGGCGTCCCACCCGTCCCACCCGTCCGCCCCGCGTTCCCTCCCGTCCGCTACCCTCCGTCCGACACACGTTCCCCACCGTCCGCTCCTCGTTCCCTCCCGTCCGCCCCACGTTCCTCTCCCGTCCGCACGCGTTCCCTCACGTCCGCTCCACGTTCCCTCCGTCCGCCACACGTTCCCCGTCGTCCGTACCCCGTTCCCATCCTGTCCGCACCCGTTCCCTCCCGTCCGCCCCGCGTTCCCCCCGTCCGCCCCGCGTTCCCTCCGTCCGCTCGGAGTTCCCCTACGTCCGCTCCGCGTTCCCTCCCGTCCGCTTTCCGATCCCTTCCGTCCGCCCGCGTTCCCTATCGAGTTCCCTTCACGTCCGCTCCACGTTCCCTCCGTCCGCCACGTTCCCTCCGTCCGCCCGTTCCCCTCCCGTCCGCGCCTCGTTCCCTCCCGTCCGCCCGAGTTCCCTATCGCGTTCCCCACCCGTCTGCTCCTCGTTCCCTCCGTCCGCCCCCACGTTCCCTCCGTCCGCCTCCTAGTTCCAGCCCGTCCGCCCCTAGTTCCCACGTTCCCCATACGTCGTTTTCGTACCCTAAACCCTAATTCCGACCGGGATCCCATAATGATTGGGCTCCTCGTTGCCTATATAAAGCCGTGAGGCTTTAGTTCCTACCACTTTCCTCTCCTCCCACCACATAGGGACCCGAGACCTTGTTGCGTCCCAAAGGACAGCATCACCGCGCGGGTCTCAAGGGGTTTGGGAGGGCAGGGCAAATTGTGGGGGAACCCTCGCAATTTTTTTTTCAGATTTACTCGCTCCCGTGATTTTTATCACGAGAGATTTTCACACTCACTTATTCACGTGATTTTTATCACGACTCATTTTCAGATTCACTCACTCACGTGATTTTTATCACGATGGAGGGGGAGGGCATTGCTCCTTACGAGAACGAGGATTTGAGGGTGCACCGTGCTTGGCTCGTAGGCAATGCATCGGCGAATACTGCCGAGGGTACGGGGAGCGATCCTGGAAGTGGAAGTACTGCAGCACGTCCACCACGTCCAGATCCCTTTCAGTTTGACGAAGAGTTCTTGGCTGTTGGTCATTCGGGAGGCAACCAAACACGGGGAAGCCGTGGAACACGTGGGAGTCGGGGAAACAGTGGACATAGAGGGAGAACTGGAAGGGGACCAAGCTCAGGCAGTTCCACAGAAATACATGCACCGGTTCGTTCGGAGAACGTGCCACCACAATCTCCGACACGGCGGACATCAAGACCGGAGAGCCCTGCACGTGATGTACCTCAGGGTTCGGAGCAGACTGAAAGACGGGGATTAAAACGCCCAGCAGTTTCGGAAGGGACGGAGGACGGGTCCGCGGCATCGGGTTCGCAATCAAAGAAAAGGAAACATAGAGGCAAACGCGACCCGCGGACCGATGAGGCTCGAAATCATTGCAGGATCGTGTTGTTGGATTGGTTTAGAAGTAACAGCATGGTTTATTTGGAGAAAAAATACCTCAATGATGGTACAAAGGGTTTAGAGTTGGCGAGGAACGAGTTGATGCTTATTCTCACGGAAGCCACGTCTGGACCGGAGTTTGAGGAAGCTAGGGGCATGAGCGATTGGAACACATGGATTGAAAAACAAGCTGTGGAAGCAATCTACAATCCAACGATGTCATAAGAGGCTATGCATCCTGGAGAGGGAAGTAGTGGTGGGAGGAGGTCCGAGCTGTACATTAAGCTAGAGAATTGGAAAAGAGGCGTAATAGCAGCAAAAGGCACATCCGCCCGCAACCTTCCCGTTTTTATTGACAGGCAGCTGGCAGACAACATTGCCACTCAGGGCCGGCAGGGTGTCATATGGTTGCCTAGGAATGTGGAGATCAAACCCTTGGATAGGGAAATCTTCCAAGGGACCTTCGGAGTGGTGCGGAGAGTCACAATTCATGGAGCATCATTCATCCCTAACTGGATAGAGTGGGCTGGGAAGACCATGAAGGCCACGAATAGTTTGGAGAACCAAAAGGAGCGTTCGGTTGAAGCATTGGCATGCCCAGTAGATCATCCTGGGATAATCAAGCTACAATACCTCCACCCGAAAACATACGAATCCTATTCGATGTGGTGGAATGGAGGCTCCTTGAAGAACATGAGGGTCTATGACCACCAAGTTCCGGAAACCCACGAGCGCACAATCCTTCAAATGCCTGGGGCAGACTTTGAAGCACGGAAACGGTTGGTTGTATATCGAAGGCATCGAGCTTATTTGGCATGGGCTCTAATGTGCATTGTGGATGTAGTGCACAAGCATGACGTGTTGCACAATGACCTTAATCCCAACAATGTCATGCTGCATTTCCCACAAGACCGTGAGAACACGGTTTTCATTGGTGTGTGTGATTGGGGGATGGCATCATGGGGAGATGAAGACGCACCCTCCAACTATGGAAAAGAATCAGTGGATGAGATGAACAAGCACCGCATAAAATACAACTGTGCTGGTCCAGAATTATTCCATGTACGAGGGCAGCGTGGAACATCTACCTCTCCGGTGAGGATGGCTCGGAAACATAGGCACACGTTTCTCTCGGAGTCCTTCTCAGTGGGTGCTTTGGCAAAGAAGATTTATGCCAGGGATTCGACTTCCTCGTTGTTTCAGCTAAACAGTGATCCAAATGGCTTGAAGATGCGGTTTGAGATAGCATTGGATGCATTGACGAAGCCCAATCCAGCGGAAAGGTCAACCATCACACACGTAGTGAACATGTTGAAGTCGCCTCCATACAACATGGTTAACCCGACAATGTGTTTCCGTGACACTGCAAAATAGTTTTTTTTTGTTTTCTTTGCAGCAATTTTGGATCATACCAATTTTGTAACCGTTGGAGATGTAAATAAAGCCATCATTTTTTCATACACAACTTGTATATTGTATGAGGTTTATGGATCTTAGTGCAATGTTCATACTCCATGAGGATTTTTGCTTCATAATCGAGAAGAAGTCTATGGGAGACTAACCAAGGTTCTCGCCTCTCGTGAGGCCACATCATTCTTTCACATCGTTGTTATCACATCCATGTGCTAAGTTCAAATTAACTATAGTTGTTCGTGATATGTCTTGTCAAAATGCAATTACCTATATTTATTCTAATTTTGGTATGCCACAAAATGTAGTCAACTATAGTTATATCTAGTTAACTAAAGTTGAGCACAATGTTGCAATAGTTATATCGGTTGTACACGTGATCCTAAACATCTCTAAATGTTCTTTCTTGTACTCCACACATATTGCACACATACTTCACAATTGCTTATATTTATATTTATATAATTCACAATCACTTTTTTTTGGAAGTTTGGACATAGTTTCGGTTTTTTGGCTCTCAAAAATTCATATGAAGTCCAAAAAATGAGTTCTTGGTATCCATGGATAGGTAATGAAGTCCTCTACAAGAATATGCAATAAAAGTCCTCTACATAATAGTCCCCCATCCACATAATAAAGTATACTAAAATAACAATAATCAACTAAGGGTGAACGTAAAGTGGTTAAAAAAATTTCTCTTGGAACTGAGAAGTGGATGCATAGTTTCATATTGCTTTGTGCTTGTTTATCTCAACAGAAACTGTTCGGTTGGTGAATTAAAAATAAATAAATAAATCATAGAAGTGGTACAACATATTATACAAGTCATAACTTTATTATTGCGACAACGTTACAAATGCCCTTTATTAATCATATACATGAACAAACCATGCAAACTATAATATTCCACTTCATTCCGTCATCCCAACCTCGTAGATGCTCCTGGCTTCCGGCGAGGCTCCATTTTTGGAAGAGGATTCGGCTGAAGTAAATCAAAATAGCTAATCGTTCGGTCTTTCATCCGTTCCTTCAATGGTAGCCGATGAGGCGACAATCCTCTCCTCTTCTTACGAATAGACATAGTCTTTGAAGATTCCCCCGCTACCTTGACTATTTCAATGTCGATTGAAGTCTCCTCCACATCCACATCCACATCCACATCCCCGGGCTTCTCCAAAATATCCGCACACAAATCAATTAGATCATTTAGATCTCCACCCACGCATTGTGTGTGGTCCTTCTCCACCGCATCGATCTCAAAGTTGTCTGCATATCGTCGTTGTTCCTCCGCCGCCCTCATCCTCCAAGCTTGTGTAGATTGTGAGAAGGGAGTCATGACATACTCATCACGAAATCGATCCCTAGCACTTCTCTCATCTCTCTCACGCTCGGGTGTTGCATTGAATGGAATATGGGGATCGTCTAAATTGTGTATCTCCTCATCGCATTCTACACCCTCAAACATGACTCTCCCCTTTCCCATCCTATCCATGATACTCTACCTTCGTTATATGTATGAGTCTCAATGATCTACTTATATATTGACCTCTAAGGACTTGATGACCATGACCAATAATTGATGTAATCCAATATGTAGAGGATCCAATTCTCGTTAGTAAGATAAAGTCAACGCAATCGGAATAAAAATAAAGTTGGTTAGGTTAAAAATGTACACTTTTGAAAAAATCTTCCGACATCCGCATTGGAAACCTCTTTGATACCTCTTTGAACTTTCCATATTTGATTAGTTATCCACTCATTCAACAAATCACCAATTTGTGCTTCAATCATAGTGGTTCATATGGTTTCATAACCGATGTCACCCATCCGAATGCACTTTCCTTCAATAAATCATTAATTTGTGCTTCAACCTTAGTGGTTCATATGGTTTCATAACCGATGTCACCCATCCGAATGCACTTTCCTTCAATAAATCATTAATTTGTGCTTCAACCTTAGTGGTTCATATGGTTTCATAACCGATGTCACCCATCCGAATGCACTTTCCTTCAATAAATCATTAATTTGTGCTTCAACCTTAGTGGTTCATATGGTTTCATAACCGATGTCACCCATCCGAATGCACTTTCCTTCAATAAATCATTAATTTGTGCTTCAACCTTAGTGGTTCATATGGTTTCATAACCGATGTCACCCATCCGAATGCACTTTCCTTCAATAAATCATTAATTTGTGCTTCAACCTTAGTGGTTCATATGGTTTCATAACCGATGTCACCCATCCGAATGCACTTTCCTTCAATAAATCATTAATTTGTGCTTCAACCTTAGTGGTTCATATGGTTTCATAACCGATGTCACCCATCCGAATGCACTTTCCTTCAATAAATCATTAATTTGTGCTTCAACCTTAGTGGTTCATAAACCCTAAACCCTAAACCCCTAAACCCTAAACCCTACGTCATTCCAAATTACTACCACATATGTGCCATTGATTTGTTCTCACACTCATGTAGAAGTGTTTCCATACATGGTTTGAGGGTTTAGGTTCCTAGCTTTCCAACGAACCCACCTGCTTTTTTTTTCGATGCCTACATTTTTTTCATTATAATAATCAATCATTGACAAGATCTTGGCCGTTAGATTGGAGGGGTTATTTTGAGCAAGTAATAAAGTGGCATGCTCCTTTGAGTTTGGACTTTTGGGCTTGGCCTTTGGAGGCTTCACACTATGCCCAACTAAGGCTACCCTTACTATATTTTATTGGCTATTTAGGGTTCATTTCTTTGGACTCTCAACAAAGTTGGGCCGCTCAATCGCACTTTGATCCACTCCCAAGGGTTAACATTTATAGATGGTGACTATAGTGTCCGTTTTTTGGCTCTAAAAAATTCATATGAAGTCCAATTCATATGTGGTCGCAATTCTACGTTGTTCCCCTGCCGCCCCGTTCCCTCCCGTCCGCTCCGCGTTCCCCACCCGTCCGCTCCGCGTTCCCCACCCGTCCGCTAATCATTCCATCTTTCATCCGTTCCCCCCCGTCCGGTCCACGTTCCCCACCCGTCCGCCCCGTTCCCCTCCCGTCCGCGCCACGTTCCCTCCGTCCGCTCCTCGTTCCCCACCGTCCGCTCCTTGTTCCCACCCGTCCGCTCAGCGTTCCCCACCCGTCCGCCCCGCGTTCCCTCCGTCCGCTCCTCGTTCCCCACCGTCCGCTCCTCGTTCCCACCCGTCCGCCCCGCGTTCCCTCCCGTCCGCGAACATGGAGCGGACGGGAGGGGAACAGGGGGCGGACGGGGGGAACTGACGGCAGGGGAACGCGGAGCGGACGTAGGGAACGCAGAGCGGACGGCAGGGGAACGCGGAGCGGACGGAAGGGGAACGCGGAGAGGACGGCAGGGGAACGCGGAGCGGACGGCAGGGGAACGGTGGCGCGGACGGGAGGGAACGCGGGGCGGACGGGTGGGGAACAAGGAGCGGATGGGTGGGAACGAGGAGCGGACGGGTGGGAACGAGGAGCGGACGGGTGGGAACGAGGAGCGGACGGGTGGGAACGAGGAGCGGACGGGTGGGAACGAGGAGCGGACGGGATGGGAACGAGGAGCGGACGGGATGGGAACGCTGGAGCGTATGGAGAGGAGCGTACAGAGGGGAGCGTGGGAGCGGACGGGGGGGAACGCTGGGGGCGGACGGGAGGGAACGGGTGCGGACGGGGGGGAACGCTGGGGGCGGACGGGAGGGAACGGGTGCGGACGGGGGGGGAGTCTGGGGCGGACGGGCGGGAACGGGTGCGGACGGGTGCGAACGGGTGCGAACGGGTGGGGACGCGGGAGCGGATGGAGGGGCGGACGGGGGTATATAAGTGGAGGGGACCACTTACATACCTTACTCCACTCCTTCTGGGCGCCCAGACAACCCTCCTCTAACACAGAGTGCGGGGTAGCGGGGCTCTCGGAGGAGTTAAGGATCCCTTTTTTGGGATCCTTTTACACTACTTTTGGCAGGTTGTGGCAGGTTTTGGCAGATCCACGTGGCCGTTATTTGGCATATTCCTTGTGACGCGCCCAGTCAACTGGCCTCTGCGTGAGCGCCGGTAGCGGGGTGCTCGAAGGGTGTGCCGAATAGTTGAACTTTAATTTTTAGGGACATTTTTGAACTAATTCCACAGCAACACTATTTTGAAGTGTATGCTTGGATATTTTGTAGCACTATTATGAAGTGCAATTAGTATTTTAAAAAGTAGAGTTCTAGATTAGAATTAGAAACTCCAATTTGGGTGGAATTAGAATTAGAAACTCCAATTTTCAGACATGGCAAGTGGAGGAACTGGAGACATGGCAAGTGCAAGTGGAGGATCTAGTTCTGGGTGTTCCAGAGGACATGGACGCAAGGCCGCTGATTTGGAGTAGAATGTTTACGATGATCCCTCCCAAAAAGCCAGGGTAGGTTGGGAGAATGTACCACAACCGTGGTCAGCGAAGACTGCAATGCAGTACGTGGGCTTCCCTCACTTTGATCGGTTGTGGCCAAGACATTGTCACGAGCGACATTGCAAGGCCGTCAATGCGAGCTATACGCAGCTTGAAGACGTGGAGGCAAAATGGAGATTCCTAACGATACTTAGAAGTATCTCCAATTTGGATAGATGGCCCAAGAGTGCAATTCCAAAGTCGGTGGCGTGTATGATGTATGCGGAACACGTGTTGCGAGTTAGGGTGGATTGGTCAAGTTTGGGTGCTCTGCATGATCAAAAATTTGGGGGTATTGGAATTGCATTCACTAAATGCACAGTTCCGGATATTCCATACACTCCCGTTCCGGAGTGGTTCAGGAAGAATCCTAAACTAGTGGATGAGCCTGGGGCACCAATTCCAGAAGGTCGGGAACCAAAAAAACCACGTACTCGCAAACGACCAGCCAATGACGTGGAGATGGCCATCGAGGAGGCGTTTGAGCATATGGATGAGGAGGGCATGGAGGTAAATATCGATGTGGTTAACGAGCTGGTTAACGAGGCCCTAAACGAGGTAAAGCCTGGTCAACTTGGTGCGGACATGATGAAGAGCAGAATGGAGGCATTGCGCCAGCAACATGCCGAGGAAATTCATGAGTATAAAGCAAAGATTCTCGAGTTGGAAAATCGACTTGCAACACTTACGATGGGGGAGGCTGGCAGTTCAAGTAGTACACCAATTAACATCCAGTCTTTGGAAGCAGAGAGGGATACAGCTTTACAGGAGGCCATGATTGCAAAGTCACAAGCAGCGGACGTATGTACGAGGAATGAAATAATGCAAGGAAAGATGGAGGCTTTGCAAAAGGAGGTGGTGGACATGCAACAACAACTTCAAGTGGTCAATGAAGTGGTTGTCGATCACGAATCCAAGATTGGCACACTGGAGGAGCAGAATGCAAGGTTGAGGAAATTTCTATCGGATGCGATCGTGGAGCGAACCAATATGAGGACAGGGACATTGCTTTCTATGGCCAAGGCTCGTCAATATGAAGCTGAATTTGAGAGCATCCAGCGAGAATGGAACCGCGGAACTTGATGCTCACGTCATGACCAGATCAAGAACATATGTACCCTAGTAGGTGGGATGATGAGGATGACTTGAAATTGCCTAACGGGAGCTTGGATTGGCGGCAACTGATCGACTCCGATCACCATTGGGATGTGACCCAAGTGCATGAATATCCATACAGCATGAGGGGTGAGTTGTTATGGCCGGGTCCACATCCAATGGTCTTCGACGGATCCGTGTGTGGGATTTGCGGCAGTCCATTTGGCCCAGAGGGATGCTTTCAAGTTGGATCGTGTGGGGGCCAATTCCATCCACAATGTCTGATAGTGACAATGATCAGGAGACGGCAATGTCCCCATTGCAGATCACCCTTCCACCCTCGTTTGTACCTCCAATTTGGCCTTCGGGATTACATGCCTAAGGACTGGGTGGTAAGGCCAACGGACTATCCCTTCAACCTTTGCGAGTTTGATGGGACTTCTGTTGAGTGGAATTGGTTATTCAATCGTGCAACGGTTGAACTTTGGAACGATAACAAAGATGGCGAATGGACACAAAATCCACGTCAAATTTTGTATGTTGCAGACGAGTTGTTTCCCAACAAGCCCCCAAACCATGGCATGAAAAGATTTTTGTACCAAACTTTTGGTTGGCATTGGGATGCGACAACCATGCAATTACGGAGAGGCATTCAACCTCCTTTTTACAATGCAAGTGGTGAACTATCAATATCGGAGCATGAGTTGGAAGAAGATGCACATGAGATGCCCATGGAACGGGATTCCCATTTTGAAGCGCACTTAGAGCAGTCGTACCACAAACACAGAACGCAGTTGGAGGCAGTTGAAGCACTCTTGAATAGAGTTACGGATGATGCGGTATTGAGATGGCTAAATGGGGGGCCTAGACCACGTAATGCCACTCCACTGTCTCCTGGAAGTCGTCCATATCTCACCCGTGAAACCACGCGAATGATGGAAGCCGGGGAATCATCACGAGCACGACGAGGATCTACTTCAACTGCAATAGACCTCGATTCAGATTCGGATTAGGCATTTTTGTAGCATGTTTAGAAAGTTGTATAGGAACGGAGGAAGACTTTGTACACATTGAACATATTTCATGTTCAAAGAATATGTAATATAAAGAGGAGTTACCGACAAGTTGTCATTTCTAAGATCGTGTAAAAGATAGCATATGGATGTCACATGTTTTAATGTTATTCGAAACTTTTAAAAACTCACTTGAATATTTGTAATTCATATGATAGTCTAACCAAAAGTACTATTGACTACATAGTCAATATTGAATACCACATAAAGATATAATTATATAAATATGCAATAAATAATTTTAAAAAACATGCAATAAATAATTTTATTACTATAATAAAATGATACAACTTCGAACGTAACGTTCGCTTTGTGGTCTAAATGTCTTACCGAAGGCCCTAAGGTTGTAACTTGTATCAATTTTGACGGAAGTAATAAATTATGGGAGTACGTGGGAGCACCGAAAGAACACATTTGTGCAAAACCATTACGTTCGAATCCGTACTGTAGGATCATTTGCTTCGACACATCTTGGGTCCTCTTCAGACTCGTCTGTGCTGAAATCATCATCCGTTTGGGGAGTCGCGCTTCGAAGATACAACTCTCGGTCACGTTGTGAGAAAATTATCCTCTTGGTCGGCCGGGAGCCATCTGCATCCTGTATGCCATTTTCATCTAGATGTGGTCTACCCTCATCTTCATTGTAGTCTTCAGTAGTAAACGGAAGCGATCGTCCCTGATACCTCTTCCTAGTACGTTTGACACCTCTCGTAGTTCTCTGGCGCCCTCCACCCGTACCACGACTTGAGTGCACTTCATCTCTACTTCCATCTATAAAAGCATCCCCCGTTGTACTTCCGCCTCCAACTCCAAGACCACCTCTTCCATTGGATTGACTGTGTGGAAGTGAAACAGACGCGGGTGGAATTGCAATTGGTATGTTCTCAACAACATGTCGTCGTACAGAAGGACGACGTGGCGCCTCTATAGTAACATTTCTTGAAACATTGTGCATAGCAACCAAAGTAGCACCCACCGCAGTTGCACGTGAAACACCCAATCTAGAAGTATTGGCAATACTTCGAGTGAGAGGACAATGTTGACCTTGTGCATGCAATTGCACCGTAGAGGTGGATGCAATCCTTTGAAGAGCACGGAATCGAGTTGTAGGCATTTCAGGAACATTGGGCGTTGGATCTTCTATACGATGGTTGGATATGAGGGAGGCATCCATGGATTCAGAATGTACTCGGGTTGGAAGTGGATCATGTTGAACGTGCGTTGGCTCATTTACGGGTAGTACATTGTCGCCTTCACCAAATGAAAGAGAATCGCTCCGATGTTGCAAGGAATCTACTTCAATTCCCACATTCTCACTTGCCCCCATAGCAACATTATGGTCAGATGGAAATCCTTCTCCAGTGTGGAGAGTTTCAACATGCGGTCTTCCAATAGACCCCTCATGATCGTCATGCATTCCGTCGTTATGTTGGGGGACATCCGGTTCATCAAACTCAAACACCCCAAGGTTTCCATCACTACCATTGCCATCCTCATCTTCTGAACCATGATTCTCGGAATCGAGGTCATCCAAATCAAAGTCGATGTCATCAACATTGTTGTCTTCATCATTTCCAGCCCTATCAGTTGGATCCACGTCATCTTCGTTGTCATCTTCTTCGTCAAGGTCATCGTCAGAATGGACCTCATTCAATTCGTACCATTGAGCAGGTCTTGGGCCCCTCCGATGTCGAATGAGCCTACTATTGGTATATATGTAGACGAGGTCCTCAGCACGACTATGCTTCAAGCGATTGCGACTCTTGTTGTGAACGTATGAGTACATGCTCCAATTGCGTTCACATGCGGATGCGGAACATACTTGTGCAAGGATACGTCTTGCTATTGTTTGGAGGGCTTTAGCTCCACCTCCCATTGCATCCCACCATTCATGGAGAGGTGCGGCATGCACGCTCGGGTCAGTAGAATCAGCAAAAGGCCCTCGATTTTCAAGAAAATCTTGGTACTGGTGGAGGATTTGGACATAAGTGTCCTCATCTTGAGCAAGCCTGCGAAGAACTCGATTTAGGATTGTCCTCGAATTGTCATCCTCATGGAGTGGGGCCCAACCACGTAGAAGCGGATTTAACATCGCTCCAGCCCAGTGTAGATCATTCAACATCAACCTCCATCTATTTTGAAACGTTACCATAGCATTTGCAGCAAGCTCAGGGCTTAAGCGAAATGGAGGTTTACTGAATCCACGAATATGGGTTTGTAAATCATGCATGACCCTCCAAGCCATTCCCATTGCAGGCGCCTTGCCGTCAAATACACGAAGAGCTTTAACAACCGGGATCACCATATACAAGAAATTTTCGCACGTGTTCCAGAATCCATCAGAACGTATAAAGCTTCGCACAACAGAGCCCTTCATGTAAGAGGTGCCAGATCTCCTCCTCATATCACGCATTAGAGTGATCCAATCCTCATCAACCACCATTCTTTCCAAAGCATTGCGTACTTGGAGAAGACGTTCAATCATGATGAAGTTCGTAGCAAAACGGGTCTCTACAGGTAGGCGGAGTGAGAGATTTGGTGACAACCTCCGGAATATAGCTTGAGAAGCATGATGGTTTTTAACAAATACACAAATATGGCGGGATTTGTTTACCAATTTTTTCACCCATTCCTCCTTCCCCCAATCTTCTAAGAGGAGATCTAGGCAATGTGCAGCACATCCTTGAAAATATAGATCGGGATTTGCTCGAATCAAGTCGCGAGCAGCGGAGGCCATAACTGGGGCATTGTCGGTGCAAACTTGGACCACATTATGTCGACCAACCTTTTCCACAAATGGTTGAATTTGAGCAGCAACGTAGACATGATCCTTGTGATTTCCCGTGGTGTCAATGGTACCCAAGAAAACGTCTCCCTTTGTGCCACATTGAAGAACGTTTAGGAGAGGTCGGTTTTGCACGTTGTCCCATCCATCACAACATATTGTAACACCGTATTTTTCAACGGAATTCCCCAGCTTCTCCTTCACTTGCCTATCTAGGTCATGCTTTATATCAGTTAACAACTTCGTACGGATGGCATTGTACGATGGTGGTGTGTAGGCTGGCATTCGATGACGGGCAGTTTCACGCACAGCATGAACAAATGCAGGATGTCTCACAATGTTGAAAGGAATGTTAGCTTCATAAAAAGCCGTTGCCCATGCTCTATCGAGGAGTTGTTTTGTTGACACATTGAACCCCTCCGTTATGTTGAGTTGACGTAGTTCACGAGGAGGAGTGCCATATATCACAACATCAGAATGTTGAGTGGTTTGGGACATAAGCAAAGGCTATGTTTCACTAATTACGGAGCCCGCTATAATAGGCTCCAAAGGTACAATATCTGCCACCAGAGAGTCCTCATTTACAATGCCTACATGTAAGGGCACAATGCCTCCGCAATGTTCAAACAAGGCCCTAATATGCGGGGGTACCATCCTACATGTGGAAACATCAGAAGCACCCCCTACATGAGGTCTATAACCAAGGTGGGCCAACATTCTATCTCCTCGGTAAGATATGACGAACGGGCAAAACCTACATTTAACCTGCCTTTGTGATTTACCGGGAACCCTCCCCTTATCCTCGTACCAATGATCCCATGCATCGTTTCGGCGTGGCATGACTTCAACAAAACCTGCAAATACAAACAAGTTAGAGCAAGTCACTTTGATCGCATACTAGGTCCTGTTCAAGAGTGCCACGAGGGCAACCCTAATTCACAGACACTAGATTGGACAAAGTATACTCTGCATTCGGGTCTCACGCATTCAATCCTCACTCCTCAAAGGAGAATCAAAAGACTTGAGACACACTATGTCAGTGGAGGCAAAAATGGCACCTTGCACCCTCAATTTATAGTGTTCGAATCGGACGGGGGAGCGGACGGAAGGGGTGGGAGCGGACGGGGGTGCGGACGGGGGAGCGGACGGAGGGGGGGGGGAGCGGACGGGGGGGCGGACGGGGGGGGGGGGCGGACGGGGGAGCGGACGGAGGGGGGGGGAGCGGACGGGGGGGGGGGGGCGGACGGGGGAGCGGACGGAGGGGGGGGGAGCGGACGGGGGGGGGGGGGGGGCGGACGGGGGAGCGGACGGGGGGGGGGGCGGACGGTGGAGCGGACGGGTGAGCGGACGGAGGTGGGGGGAGCGGACGGGGGAGCGGACGGGGGGGCGGACGGGGGAGCGGACGGGTTGGGAGCGGGGCGGGGGACGTGGGCAGACGGAGGTTGGGAACGGGAGCGGACGGGGTGGAACGGGGATTGGGAACGAGGGCGGACGGGTGGGAACGGGGATTGGGAACGGGGGCGGACGGGGGCCCGGACGGGCGCTAGTAGAATTTTCCCCACTTTCCCTTTACTTTGCTGACATGTCGTCACACGTGGACAATGTAAATCCTACGTGTCCGAAATTGGGTAATGTAATTACACAAAAAAATCGGTAAAATTCAAGTCCGGCAGGATAAAGACAGCATCCGGCATAATCCGGCATAATGTCGTGACGGATACGTGTCGTGACGGCACGACATTATGCCGGGATAAGCCTCCGTCACGACACAATAGACAACCCTGACTCCCACAATAGCAAACACAACCCAAAAAATTCACGTGTGAGGATGTCAACTGACTTTATCTCGGTAACTTGGAACTACAAGTCAACACAATATGCTACACTATTTAAAAGGTCACGCTAGTGAGCCTGTTTGGTGTAGTGACCTTCCACTAGCATATCAAATTGACAATGCAGAAGCAAGGTACATGATACCACACTTCTAAGTTTGGTCCAAGACGACCCTAAACTACTGGATGATAGTGGAGAGATACCCAAATCTCAAGGAAGAGGTTGGCGGTTCGATTCCCAGCTGTGAAATCTCCTCTCTACTTGACAGAAACTTGCCCAAGTGGTCAACTGCCTCTTGTGCTTTGGCGCTAGCCTGTCGCCCTTCTGTCTCAAAAAGAAAAGGAAAAATATACCACACTTCTAAGAACCTAAGATAGTAAAACCTCAACCAGTGTAGCAGACTTATCGGTATGTCACAAAACCAAAGGTGGATTTACACTAGGGTCGAAGACGGAAAAACCTCCAATGCAGGCAACCATCCATTGGTTGCGAGAGCAAAATTTTGGACCCAAAGAGTTGACACAAGAGGTTTGGGTCCTAAGGTAGAAATGCTATAAGTGGTTAACCACCCTCTAGCCATGCACTAGACCGCCGTCAGAATAGTGAAGTGCCATTTCTAAAACGGATCATGGCGAGGTTGGCAACTTCAATGCATGTACACTTAGTGTAGCCAATGGGAGTCAAGTTTTAATGTATTCATGAGGTAACCGATTTAGACGATGTTCTGTATGGAAATGCGGATTACCGTGTTCGGTGTAGGGAGAATCTAGTGAACGAGTAGGATGTTTAACAACTTTCCACTTTGAAAAATTGTAGCATTTTTTGTACAAGGCAAAAAAATATGAAACAACTTGCATTGTTCATGAATCCTTCTCGTCTATCTTGGAAAATTATCTCATGATCGTCAAACCATATCTTCAATGCGAAGCACCTTATTTTCACGGGTTATGGTATTTCCACCTTAGATATGAAAGTGTGAAGTGGCGCCAAATCTTAATCGCTCCTCCTCGTTTGAGAAAAACCCAATCTTCTCGAGGCCCGAGTTACGATGAACGGCTACCACTTAGGGCCTAAATTAGCTAGGAAGCTTTTAAGTAGTAGTACACTAGTAGAAGATAAGATAGCTTAGCTTAGATGAGGTTGGGAAGTGTGGAAAGAAGCGAGCGAAAAAGCAAGGTACGCATGCTTGGGTTTCGGTTAAATTATGCCAATGAGGAGGGAGGGGCGGTGTCAAGCAGCCGCATCCTACTCTATAGCTGCACAAAAGCGGACTTAAAAGCTTAACTTATATGAGCCCGCGGTAGGTGGGTGAGGTGTCTTTAGGTGCATAATATTTTTCTTTTGCATTGTAAGCACGACTTGCATGCATGCTAGCGATACTAACTAGTCCAACTAGTGTGAGTGGACAATTTAGCATGGGCCACACTAATTTTTCTAGTCAAGGTGGAAATAACCTGGGGTCCAAGATCCCGGGCCTTCTCCTAAATCTTCATTGAAGACTTTTGACCAACAAATTGAATGATAGTTATAGGACAAAAGTTAGCACAAATAAATAATCACCCGCGTTCATTTTTTAGAGAATGAATGTGGCCCACACTAATTTTCTACTATAATTTTCAGTGTGGGTTGAAAATTAGTGTGGGCCACAATAATAGGACTATTTAGTGTAGCGTGTAGTGAAAGTTGCTCCTGAGTCCTTCAATGTGTAGTGAGTTGGGCACATGCTCCAGACACTAGTTGTAATTTAACCCCTAAAGGACCACAACTTGCATTCACTAAATGTAGTGTGATCAACAACACTTTCTCTAAATTTTCTTAAATATCCACAATACTTACTTTTAGTATGATAGTAATTGTAATATTGGATCAAGATTTACTAGAGATATTGTATTGTTGCATTAAATAAGTAAGAAGACACACCGACTCACAATATATGACATCAAAGGTCCACAATATTTATGTTGGATGGAAAATAGATTGTATTTGAAAGGTTTCCAACATAGTGGGATCTAATTCATGTGTGTCCTGCCTTGGCAGTTTCAAGTCCATGATTCAAATATTCAATTTATTTTCAAAAACAATCTTCAATCTTCAATTGAAAATGTGCATTTCCCATAAATTATGGTATTTTATGAAATAATATAACTTCCATCGAAGTTGCTTGGGTAGGACATCATAACATTATTCAAATGCATAACAGTGTTTTGTGGGACTAACAATATTCTGCAGAATATTCTCATATTTAGCCTGAATGATGGAATATTTTGCAAAACATTGTTAGTCCCACAGAACACGGTTATGGATCTGAATAATATATGTTATGGGGGTGTGTATAGAGATTGATGCAAAAACAATCCTCTCAAGGATAAGGACCTTCCACGCTACTTTAATGCATGATGGTGTATATGGTGGGCCACACTATACTGCATCAAAGGGCAAGTCACACTTTAAGTACACTCACAATTTTTACCACGAATTGTGTAGCCATCTAGTCATATTTGAAAGTATAGTAGTAATTTGTAAGGTATGTGGGCCTTGTGCGGTCACTTGTCTTCATTACACACATGTATTTGACTAGTATTTGACAAGATTTGTGGTGAAATTTTAGAGGCCAAAGCCCAAATCTCCCCAAAATTGTTTGAAAATGCTCATCCCAATTCAACAACTTAATAAAGACAAAATGTACTTCTAATGATGGGGATGAGCGTATGAATGATATGTTTGTTAAAAAGTTAAGTTGTTCATGTGCCTCAATTCAAAAGATTGGAAAATAAATGTGTATGTTGGTATGGACCCACGAGGCCACTGCCTAATAAAATAATAAATAAAATAAAATAAAATAAATAAACTCCTTCTCAACTTTTAGGGGTTAAGAACGGAAACCCCACAAGAAACGTGTTTCATGTTGAGATTTTTCAGAATGTATACATCATTCTAGATTGAACTCATATTTAATCTAAGTTAGACATTTAGAAAAAAAATTGGACTTTTTGACTGCCTCAATTCTATAGGCGGATCCGTTTATATACTTTCAATATATCTAAATGTTAAGACGCTTTTGTGAATCCTTAGTAAAGATTTGAACATTATGATATTGAAAATTTATTTTAAACACCATTTTAATTATATACTTATATGATGATGAATACAAAGTACAATCGAACAACTATTAAATACTAAGTGATTTGTGTATGCATATTATTTTAGAGGATCCTTACATGTTATATGTTGGGGCTAGTCCAATTTTGCTTCAAATTTAGTCGATCGATTGTTAACATTTATGAGCGTCAAATGTGGTCATTTAAAGAGAGAAAAAATGTTCTTTACTTTGACATCTTACATGTTATGTATCTTACATCAAATTCTAAACCTCAAAATTAAAATATCATAAAGTGCAATTGCTAAGCATATGATATGATTACAAGATTATCCTATTACTACATTAATTCAAAATCTTCTCGTTTATTTGCCATTATGTAATTACAAAGGTTGTCAATTTTATTTCAAAATCAAAGTTTTGACGCAAAATTGTAAAAGGTCAAAGTTCTAGATATTCTCTTTCTCCCCCAACGATCACATAGGCCCTCCCCAATTATGTTAACTCTTGAGCTTAGATCAAATAGCATACTTTTAATTGTTGGAGAGACCATATGTTAGTCCCTCTCTCAATGAATTGGTCTTTATATCACCGAGAATTTCAATTTTTTTTTCTCATAAAAAATGTTTGGGATCTTTCACAATGAGGTGAAAATTGCGTGCTAAGGGTTGTATGTTTGCTAAAAGAGTGTATTATGTGTTACGACAAATTTGACATTAAAATTTTAAATTTTGAACTAAAAATGTCACATGTCATGTTGCTTATAAGTTATAACCATTGAGAAAGTCAATAAGCACAAAAATAAACTTAGAGTTTGACATGCAAAGTGTTGAACTTGTCATGGTACTACAGTAGTGTCAACTTACTACAACCATGAATACATTTTTGTTTATGTACTACATATTATATTCAAACATGGAAAGAGGTATGGATGAAATAAATCCATGAAGATAGATTTAAAAAATAGACAACAAATTAATCACTTTTTACGCAATGTATAAAAGCATCATCTAATTTATGATCATGATGTGCATAGTTTACAAAAACAATCCAATTTAGTCCTAAATAACATTTCTATGACAACATCTGCACATCATGATGCAAAAGTGCAATTGCTCAATTTCTCAAAATATTCATTTTCTCAACATTTTTTTTTGTGATATATTACATCTACAACGAAACCAAAACTTGTCAAAACTTACGAGTTTGAAAGGTGGATATAATAATTAGAAATTAATGGTGGAACTATTTTTCTTATGTTCAAGGGCAATCATGTCCATGATACAATTGAAGTATATTATTTTTAGAGTGTCCATGGAGAGTGTTGGAGTTGTAAAGACGCTATCCACATCGAAATCTCAATAGGCACACTAAAATCTCATTGTTTAAAACTTCACAATCGCACCCCTTCATATTTTTCATTTGATTAGTTGTTCCCCCTCGTGCTTTCAACTAATTAATCATAACCCTTAACATTCTAAACCAAACAATCATGTTGTGCCCCCTTTTAAATCAAATAGGAGTGTCATTCATCTTCATAGTTTAAGCTATTTTAAAACCTTCCCATATCATGCATTTAAAAATTTACATCCGTATATGTTTTTGATTGAACATCCATACCCTCTCATAGTTTTAATTGAATAGTCATACCCCTTAGGGCCACTTCACACATGAGCCAAGAGCCGTGACCTTGTAATGGTGGGGACCCTTGACTCTCATCCAAAGGCCGTACCATGGGTGATGGGAAAGCCGTTTTATGTAGTCACGGGCCTTCAAGCATAGTGTGAAGTGAAAATGGACCATGTTGCGGGATCATTGCATATTTTATTGGCAGAAAAAGAGGGGAGGATTTGGTTTAATATAATATGTCTCAAACTCTATCAATTTAAGAGAACTACTTGGTGGTGTTTGTATGTCCTGGAATCTGCCCTGCAATCTATCATGAAATATGTCATGCTGGAAAAATTATTAAAAAAGTCATGGTCTCCCGGAATTTTCGTCAGGCCCACCTCCAAGAGGTGGGTCTGACGAAAATTCCGGGAGACCATGCACCCTTATCCATAGTCCACCATGTAGGATTGCATGTAGACGTTTCATCCATGAAGTCTTCTTTGGGCCTTTAGGCCTTCACCTTCGTGTGTGAAGTGAACTTGGACGGTCTCCGCCCTTTCGACCAATGAGAGCTCTTAGATTGCAATGGTCATGGGCCTTCAATCTTGTGTGTGAAGTGGCCCTTAGTATTTCCATTGAACACTCATGCCCCCTCACATATTAAACAAGAGAGTCACACTTCTTCATAACAATACCCTACGTGCCACACATATACTACATGGATGGATCATTCCTCTCCCCTCCCATTTCACCTCACTCAAGAGAAGAAGGCACAACTGGCTAGAGCTTACCACCCCACTCGCAACATCCAACGTGCCTATTGGCAACCATATTATACTTCGAGTCGAATTAATGGCCATGTTTGCAACACTCCACCACTTCACAAAAGGACAACAAAACCCATTCCTACATCTTCACAGACAACCTCAACTTTGTCTACCTCGTCGACATCAACATCCAACATCCATCCCTCCACTATAATCATCCAAATAAACTACTCATTCATGGCATTGTCTCACACCTCTCCCGCCCAAATACACTAAATTACCCTCTAGAAAATTCGTGACATGCGAAAATCTTGGATAATTGGTCCGAGACGAACCTAAATTACTACATGATGGTGGAGAGATACCCAAATCTCAAGGGAAGAGGTTGGCGGTTCAATTCCCGGCTATGAAATCTCCTCTCTACTTGACAAAAACTTGCCATGTGGCTTGCCACCTGTGCTTTGGCGCTGGCTTGTCGACCTTCTGTCTCAAAAATAAAATAAAAATAAATCTTGGGTAAAGCCACCGTTGAGAAGCTTGTAAGTTTAGAGCTAACAAATCACCACAACCTACCATATCTATGATGCACACAACCCCCCATTTGGCATTCCAAAATTCTCACAAAACACCCGCATGCCACATCCATTTGGCACCCACCATCATAGCTTTTGTTCCATAGAATATGTACCATTCTTACATTGAAATTAAATTCATCATAAACATACATGATACAATCGTGAGTTTTCAACACTATAATGCTCCTAACACCATATTTCCCCCAAAATTTATGTTTTTCATCCAAGAAACACAATAACTAGGCAACCTTCACTTTATAAAATATGAAGTAAGTCAAAAGATGACTAAGTATTGAGGTCTAAGAATGAAAGATTGGGAGGGGACTTGGGGCAACGATCAAAATATTGGATTTTTGGAAAGATACTATAAGGGGATGTTTACAGCATGGACCATGAAGTCGTCCCAAGGCCTTGTAAAATATGTGATTGGTTGTTGAACTCATCCCGGGACCACTTCGGTTTACACCAAGGAAAAAATGTTTGAGTGACCATGGAGTTTGAGGTCCCCAAAAGACATATTTTTAAGGCCTACATTATCAACTGACACGGTCCAACGGGTTTTGTGATGGGAGAGGCAAAAGAGGTGCTCTAGTAGAAAAGGCAAGGGCCATGGCATAGAAATGTTGTTATAATAAATTTTCAATGAATTTTTTTTGGGGAAGAGAAGATGAAGACAAGAGAAGACAAGAGATTGGTCAACTCAATTTTTTTCTTTCAAAACTGCCTTTTTTGGGCATATATTTTTAAAAATCAGCATATTCAATTTTTGGTGCATGGTCATTCCTCTTGGTCCACATTCAGTTTACACCTAGTGAGGGGCCCAAAGGCTTTGTAAATTGATTTTTGAAGAAATTAGACCATGGAACAAGGCCATCTTCCATGGTCATACTTCATGGTCCATGGTGGTAAACCAACCCTAAGGTGTACTAATGTAAATTGAGTGATCAACAAAAGCACTGAGGGACTATGTTAGGTGGAAAACATGCTTTAAAATACCTTTTTCATCTCTATTTAATTTTGAAGGCAACAAAAGGAGTTCCAATTATCTAATGTGTATAGGATCTTCATCAACTGAAGCTTCAGTTAAAACTTGTGAATATTATTGAGTATACACTAGTTAGGTTTTCAAATATAGTATAGATAAGCAACATAATATCACTCAAGCTACTATCTTTTCTAAAAGGGGCAAGCTAGTGACGGAATCACAGGATGCAGCAGCCAACCCAGCTAGCTAGCTAGCATGCAAGCAAACATTCCATATTCAAAGCAAACATGAACAATACTACACTACACTAAATCTCACCCTCCGCAGAAAAACTAAACTGGCTAAAAATAGCCATGCATCCAAAAGGGCATCAAGAATGCAGTAAAACAATAAAACTCGATTTCTAGCAAAGGAAAAAGTAAACTAGCTAAACATAGTCACACGTCCAAAAGGGCGTCAAGAATGCATCAAACAATAAAACTCAATTTTTAGCAAAGGCAACCCAGCTTCTATTTTTAACCAGTTTAGTTTTTCCGCGGAGGGTGAGAAATAAGACATTTAGCATCACCAATTCCAATTGCCTTGCTCAATTCTAATTGTAAACCGCAGTATAGTGTCACCAACACTAAATGTTAAACCCACAGTCTTTGTCATTCCTTGTAGATTTATTTGGGGATCGTAGATTTACAGTATTGCAATTACTGTCACTTACTAAGTGTTTTTTCATCCAAATTTCAATCATCCATGACAATATTTCATCACAAGTTGCTGACAAGAGAAGGTAGGGTTTTGGCCAATGGATGAACTCATCCATCATCAATGACAATATTTGTTCACTTATTCATAGGAAGTGTCATCCGAAAAGTTACCATAGGGACATTAAATGCCATATGACACTGAATAGCACATGAAGTGTAGCTTCAGCTATAGAAACCCACTTTTTTTTTCCTTTTTTTCCTTTTTTTTTGAGACAGAAAGCCGACAGGCCATCGCCAAAGCACAGGAGGCAACTAACCACCTGACAAGTTTCTGTCAAGTAGAGAGGAGATTTCACAGTCGGGAATCGAACCGCCAACCTCTTCCTTGAGATTTGGGTATCTTTCCACCATCATCCAATAGTTTAGGTCGTCTCGGACCATAGAAACCCACTTGGTTGTTCACTCTTGTAGAGTGAACAATAGTCAAGTTAAGTAGTGTTCATTCAAAAAAGGTGGCCCAACACAGCTGGGGAATTATTCTTCCGAAGTTCCCGGCACTAGGGGAACCACACCCTAGTGCCGAGTATCGTTATGAACATAGGATAAGGGCACACTTTGATGTGTTGACAAAGTTGGCAAAAACTACTACACTAAATAGGATATTTAGTGTTTGATACACTAAATACGAACACATACACTAAACATCAATAACCCTATGAAAGTAAGTAACATCAAATGTAAACTCAAACATTAAATACCAACTATGGTAATATGTGGAAGTTACTTGTTTGAATTTAGTGTTAGTAAGGATATGAAAAAGAAGGATATAATAAGGGAGGTGGCAATAGGGAAGGTAGCGGCACATTTATGTCTAACACTAATTGTCAAGGAATTGAAAATTAGTGTTGAGCAGGGTAGGGTGGTAACAACACTAAATATAATCAAACACTAAATATCCTATTTAGTGTAGTTAAAGTTCAAGATATCAGGAAAATTATTGATCCATTTAGATGAATTTATAGAATATTCCTCAATTTAATAAAGAAAAACTAAGAATTGTCAACATGTAACCGGTTGATCTTGGAATCACTAGGATCTCAAACGATTATCCTCAAAAATCTTCTCGGACATTGTCTCCAAGACAAAGGCAATACTTGGTTAGTTTCTCTATCAAACCAACAATTCATACCGGTTCATAATGTTTTTCCACTACATAATATTCGTCGTATCCTAATCACAACATACCTAGCCTCTTTTCCCTTCCATATGAAGAACAAGATTGTCCCATTCAAAGTTAGGATGCATCAAATTTAAGTAACATGGTATTTATGAAAATGTCACATGGCACGTAAAAATGTCATATATGCCATTTTCTCAAATACAAGGAAGGGTCAGCTTCAATTGGTCTTTGGTGTCAACTTTTGTCAACTGCACAAGTTTTTGTCAACTACAAGTCTTTCCAAAGTTCAAGCGCACTCCACAAGACTAGAAACTAAGTCGGCCTTGAGAAAAAAGAGAGGTTATGTGTGAATGTGACATTTTCACGATTACTATGTTAAATTGGAAAATCAATTCCCCCGATAATTATTCTTGAATCTCCACAAATGCGCTAACAATTGAAGAATGTTTTGTTGTCGAAGCTTGGAGTTATCTTTCTTTTCTTCTTATGTAGACTATGTATTAGAGTTAATCGTACGTCACATGAAGTGAGGACTAAATCCCCATTTTTGAAAGAATCTCCCATATTTGTCGACTCCCATACATGCGTCAACCACCTTAAGAGAATATCTAGGTATGAAACTCCATATGCTTCTATTAATGTAGCACACCCCTCGGTAAAAATTGTAGGAAAGAGAAACCCACATACAAACACGTCACCAACACTAAGTACTTTGTCACAAATAACTTCGAGTAACAAGTAAAGCAAAGTCATCCTCACCAACAACATGCTTCAACACACTACTTATTTGTTGCTCGTAATCTAGATTTCCTTAGAATGGATTATCACTACAGAAAATACTGCAACCACTACAATAGAGAATAATGCACAATGACAATTGAGCACATTAAGAATACCGTGAGATTCGAATTGAATTCATGATACAAGTAAGCAATCAAGCAACCTTCAATTATGAATGAAGCTCCTAAATATCAATCTCAATTACTACAAACCTTGTGAAGTACTTTCTCTTTCACAATGCATATAGTCTCTTTAATTCATAATTCAACAAACATACGACATGTTGAATTAATGTTGAATTTTTTTAAATCAAAAACTCATGACTCCTTAGCAAGCAACCTTGAATTTCTAGAAGGTAGGAGATACTTCTGCTTCCATTGCCACAATCCACATAATCTATTATCATCAAGTGCATGGCATTTGAAGTTAGCTTAGGGTTTGAAGGAAGAGATTCCAAACAAAAATCATGAAGCTATGGTGATCATGCAACCTTCGCTTGACCAATAAATTTCCTCGTTCTTTTGCCTTGATGATTACAAACTTTATGAAATATTGCATGAATTCAATCTATGAGCAACTTCTTGAATTTAAGTTTCAAGGGATACAAGTAAGGTGAAAACAATCCAAGTGAACTGACAACATTTAATCTCAACAAAAATCCTATGTACTTCCACATTCTCAACACACACACACACATTAACGATGAATCACAATACACTAATAACTCTCTCTCTCTCTCTCTCTCTCTCTCGGGTAGAAGCACACTACGCCCTAGCCACTTGTGGCCCCTCCTTGAAGTACTTTTTAGTACTTTTTGTATATAAAAATTCATACAAGTTGCTCCACAATCATTAGGATTAACTAATTTGAAAATCGGACAAATTGCCCACCTCAATTTTGGAATTCTCATGATTAAGGTTTCAATTTTTTTTTAAATGCAATTCTTTGGCACTTATGGCTTACGGAAAAAAGTTACATGCTAGAAAGCATTTAAAGAAATGAAATGTTACAAATCCATGAAATTAACAAACTTCATTGTCTTTTCTTGTATACTATGCTCACAACAAAATTCAAGCGATTTGAATGTAATCTCAATCATTTTTGAAGTATTTTTTGAGGAAAAATAATACTACACATACTGTGACAGTATTAATTTTTTGTACAATAATACTTGTTTCTCTTAGAATATGACACTATATAGAGGTTTAGTACAAGATATCTCTTCCTTAGGATAAAGACTACAAGAATATGAAAAAATATAATACAAATTCATTGTATATTTGACGTGGTTGATGTTCAAAAACACGATTGTAGCAAAACTGTGTTTGTGACGTATTAAATTGGGGACCGTAGTGTACTTTCACCCTCTCTCTCTCTCTCTCTCTCTCATAGGCATAAAGAAAACAAGATTAACCTCAATTGAATATTTGATGATTATTCAAAGTGAAAACCACTAGTTTCCTTATATTGATCCCTAGGTCCCGTGTATGACGACCTTGCATATGATGAGGACCCCCATTTTCATCGCCTAAAAACAACACACATAGTTGGGTACTAGACCCAAGTTATATCAAAGCCAATATGGCCACCTCCATGATCCCATCTGGTTCGGTTGTAGAACCGTCCCCTTGCATCCGGGTACCCACCCCCTTTGTACCCATAACCGACCTTCCCATGGCTTTGTGGGCTTGAACCATCCTGCCCCCTCTCCCGTGAATAGAATGGCTAGAATATGTATTGACAAGCCACCCTAAACCCACCTTGAACGGATAGAGTGGAACTTGTTACATGCCGTATATGGAGGTAGTGGAGGCCAGTATGTGGTGGCGTTACTAATGACACCTAAAACCGTCACTCTGTGGGCCCACGCACTCCTTTTCCATGGGGAATGGTTCAAGGTAGTAGAGTGTTGATGATTAGGAGACATTTAAAGGTGTTGGTATTGAGTGGGGTGTTGGTTTTAGCACCCTCTACCTTATTTATACATCATCAACCCATGGAGACTCATCGTACAAGGGTTGCCGTCGAAGCTCCGCAAGTTGAAGTCAACGGCTTCGTACAAGTTGATGATTTGGTTAAGGGTTTGTGGGAGCACCTACTAATCATCAAATGCCTCCAAAACCTTCAAATTCCCACTCCCAAAATCCACAAACTAATGGAGACCTTCTCCCAAATTGCCATAAGATATCTAATCCATATCATACTAAACAAAAGAAAACTCAAAAAGAAACAAGCCTTGGTCCCACTGGATTAAACACCTACTAATACTTATAGATGGTCCACCTTGGAACAAAGTCACCTCCCCCCGTCCCCATGACCACACAACCATGGGTAGGAGGTGGTGAATGGACATTCCACGTCAATGTAATTAAACATTGAGGTTTTCTTTCTTTCTTTCTTTCTTTCTTTTTGCTTTTTTCTTTTTTCTTTTTTGCTTTGTGGGAACACCTAACTAAGGGCCACTTCACACACGAGATTGAAGCCATGTGACCATTGTATTCTAAGATCTCTCATTGGTCGAAAAGGCCAAGACCATCCAAGTTCACTTCACACTTGAAGGTGAAAGGCCTAAGTGCCAGAAGAAATTATCATGGATGAAAAGTCTACATGGATTCCTACAAGGTAGACTATAAATATTGTTCCAAGGTTTGCCAGAATTTGCGTTAGGTGCACCTCCAAGAGGTGCTTGACACAAATTCGAGCATACCATGCCAATGGTATGGCCTTTGGATGAGAATCAAGGGCCCTCACAATTACATGGTAATGTGTGAAGTGGCTAATCAAGGGCCTTGGCTCATGTGTGAAATGGCCCTTAGGGCTGGCTACTTTACACACATACCAAGAGCCGTAACCATGAAAGTCATCTGAAGGCAATACCATGGGGAATAAAAACCTAATGTTGTAATTGATGGGCCCTCAAGGTTAGTGCATAGCAAAAGTGACCATATTGAGGGACCGCAACATGCAATGTTTGGGTCTAGATCCTCATCATGACAATGTAGCATTCCTAGAAGCCAATGACAATCAAACGATTGTCACAACCTCTAGTTTTGCATTAGACTCACCTCTTTTTGACAAGACTCATGCAATATCCGATAGACTATAAAACATTATCCATTTTTTGTAGGACGCCTTGTAGATTGTTCATCGGTTTGAAGTACGTTGGTCCCTCGTGTCTTCTAGGTTTAATGTAAAGTGAACTTGTACCGTCTCCAACTTCTCAACCAATCACATAAATTGCGTATCACAAGTCGAGGGCCCTCAATCTCTAGTGTGAAGTGGCCCTTATATCTTTCAAGGTACGGGACACCGCCGTAATGTGAGCCTCAATAAGTCTAGAACAATATAATTTTAATCGGTGCCACTTCACGCCCATGTTCTTCCACCGTGGCAAGCTCATCACCAACCACTTGCAACAAGGCGGCACCTTCCTAAGTACCCAAAAAGCCATCTCATTTGTAGGAGAATATTGGGAAGAGTTTAGACTTGGGAATCGTGCATAACTCAAGACTGCGGATTCCAATGCAAGTGGCAGGAGGTCACCGCATGCGCTTATTTGGGACTCCGGAGACTCAAAGACATCCAAATCCCTACCTCTCATCAACACGTGTGAACGGTTTGAGATCGCCATTCTCTAGGTTTCGGCGATGTTTCTTCATACACAGTGCTTGGTTGTTTTTGACTTAGTTTCGCAAAATAAGAAAGGAAAAAGGACAACGTCTATTCACAACACTAGGGTGTTGCATCCTTATGCCGTTTATGGTATTTAGAGCATCACCACCCATGAATGAAGCTGAACTGCAAAAGTCTAGACACAAAACAAAGATTCATCCAAGTTCAGTTTGGGTAGGAGGCATATGCCCCACACAAACTCGCTTTTGAGTCCGACTTCAACGAGCACCCTCAAACCCAATAAATTTTTTATTAGGAAGTAAGTCTTGGAGGAGTATAATACTCTTGTCTTATTCTCGATTCATTGGAGTTCAGGATAGCTTGGTGCACTGAAAACTTGCTCCATTTTGCAAGACAATCACTGCACTGAGGCGGCCCTTGGTGTTCAGTTCATCCAATTTTCAGATGGGTGGGGCAATTCCAAACTGAATTGAACTACTCTACATCCATTTTGTAGTTCAATCCACTACTGGTGGCAATGCTCTTAGTGTCACATACATTATTTGCAAAGAGATCTAAACTAGATGCCTAGAGGTTCCAAAGTGTCATGTCTGCTATTCGCCAATTTACATGAGTAACTTTTTTTAAGTGAAAAGTATGTACATTATGACATTTAGCGTAGCACATTGGGATACGTGATGATAGTTTTGCATTGTAGTATGCAAGAGGAAGCTATTCTCGAGCATACTAATGTCAAGTGTCATTTGTGTACACTCCAGTCAACTTATAGACCATTGTGTAACATAGGCATACACTACATAATGTTATTGAACATACTCGTGCCAAGGTATTAGTAAGCTTGCTTGAATGCCAAGTGTCATGAGGCGACACTAATGATGTTGTTGTTGATCATTTGTGTAACCCGGTATACGCCTCAAACTAGGGTAAGTGACACTAAATGCCATACATGGTGTAGTGTTGGAAATATTGGGAATCTTAGAAGAACTATTTCTTGATTTATTCTAGGCCAACCTTGCAAAATGGATAATACTCAACATAAGCATTGTTCACCTTGCAATAGTGAACACATAATGAACATATATGTGGGAGATTGCTTACCGGAAATAAATTCATATTTGGGTTTATTATGCAGCGGGTTAGGTTGCCGCAATGGGTCCCGACACATGTTGGGCATGTCTCAGCCGCCGCATGCCAGTTGAGCCCTAATCTCCTTCCATTATAGATTGGGACACATTTCAACCTGAAGGGGGAGGGGGTGTTCCCCCTTTTAGGAAAAGGAACTCACCCTCTAAGTTGAGTAATGTTATGTGTTTGTCAACATTGACATGAATAATAATGTCTATTCTTCCTCATGCAATATCTCAACTAAATTACCTAGATCCTATTTAAAAACCATAAACGAGGAAACTTGATTGCTCATTGTTGTTCCCCTACTAGGTTCGTTGTGGCCTTGGTACCCACATGCTTTAATGATCTAGTGACTCCCACAATGAATGGACTATTGTGGGTAACATCAACCATGGGTTGGTGAAGAATGAAACCCACACCATTGTGCAAGGTGGATATATATGCAGCCCCAATCATTCACGCTATTGGCTTTTTGTTTTAGCCTTGCAAATAAGGTAGACTATGCTTTAAGAGTTGAGGTTGTCCACTATCATAACATTATTCATATTCATAACAATGTTATGTGGGACTAACAATATTTTGCGGAATATTCTTCACATTCAACCTAAATGATGGAATATTCTATAGAATACTATCAGTCCCACAAAACATTGTTATGGATCTGAATAATGTTATGATGATAATATTCATTTGATTGTCATTTGTTTTTCTCGAATTTAGTTGGCCCAAGTTCTGCACGTGGTCTTTGTTGGTTTTGGTTAGCAATTAAAGGGGGTTCCAAAGCACCAAACTATGTCTCATGCATCGGATTATAGAAGTTCAAACTCTTATTGGCGGTGACACAAAATTATGACGGGAGCCTAATGTGAAGGTGGTGGGATATTCTTAACATCAATATGTACTTATTGTGCAAGATTGTTAGGATGTTGGTTATGGGTGGGGCAATGACTTTAGCATGCTCTATCTCATAACTTAGAACGTTCCTACATGATATCATTCATTGGAGCTCTATGTGATTGTGGTTTGGAGGGAATAACTCATACAAAGAAAAGAAAGAAAAGGCTTAAAGATGAATTGGTTGTGCTCTAGAACGATTTGACTAGATAAATTTGGTTCCTATAAATGAACACCTAGGAGTTTATCAGTTGGCCATTCCTTTTATTTCTAGGATTTTGTTCCTAAGCACCATGGAGTAATTTACATGTACAGTGGCCGGACAAAAAGATTTGGTCAAATGGGGTGTGTGGTGTGCTGGGGGGTGGCTGAATCTTTTTGTCCGGTCATTGTACACCATACTGTAAGATAAAATATTTATAGACACATATATACTAGGGCTTAGGGTTTGTGGAAACCAGTGCCCGGGAAGTTTTTGGGCATATATAGTCGGTCAAGATCCTAGTGATTCTAAATCCAGCCGGTAACATGTTGACATCTTCTTCCGGTTTTGCTTCATTCATTTGAGGTATATTCGTGTATATATTCCTCTAAAATGTAATTCTCCGGAAGTCTCCAACTTCAACCGGCTATTTCTCAAACTCAACCGGTTCATCTGCAACTAACTGCCAGTTCTCCCCAAGCATGGTGGAAACCATGTTAGGGGCCTAGGGACAACATGTGCCCCGTGTGTGGTTGATTTCATTGGACTAATTTGGGGTCTTCAACGCTAAGGTAGAAATACCATAAACCGTGAAAATAAGGTGATTCGCATGGAAGATATGGTCCCAAAATCATGAGATAATCTTCCAAGATAGAAGAGAAGGATTCATGAAGAATGCAAGTTGTTTCATATTTTTATTCCCTGTAAAAACAATTCTACAAATTTTCAAAGTGGAAAGTTTGTCAAACCCCCTACTCGTTCACTAGATTCTCCCTAAACAAAACACGGTAATGCTCGTTTCCACACAGAACATCACCTAAATCGGTTAACTCATGAGTACATTAAACTGTGATTGATGGTAGTCATACATGACTAAATTTGGTTAAACTGATTGTACAAGCATATCAAGCTGCCAACCTCGCAATGATCGGTTTCAAAAATGGCACTTCACTATTCTGACGGAAGTCTATTGCACGGGTAGAGGGTAGTTCATGGTTTATGGTATTTCTACCTTAACTTGGGGTCTTCAACGCTACTTCCGGAATCCAATATGCCAAAACATACGAAATCCAAGCTATCAAGGTTTTTTTTTAACATTCTCACCTTCCACTTACATGATTGCATCACAAATTCTTGGCTATATAAATCATTACCGGAATGTGTGCCAAGAGCATGCCATGAGGTTGTAGGCCCACTACTCCCTTCAATAGCTCTATGTCACTAGACCAATTCCGGAGTCCTTGAGGATACTTCCATGGCCCAATCTACTAGGACAAATAAATGTCAAGCTATAAGGGTTTCCCAACGTTTTCACCTTCAACTCATATGATTGCCCACAAATCCTTGACCAATTACTAGGCTAAGATGACAAGATGTGCCTAACATTGAAGCTTGTGCCATGAGTCGTTGTAGCTTCACGAGAACTCCAACAACCACCTTATTATAATTGTTGAATTTTCAACTTAGTCACGCTAGACTATTTTGGGGTCTATGATGCTTGTTTCATGGTCAAAAATGCTAGAACACATAAGTCACGAGCCACATTGAAGATAAAGTTTTCAATGTTTTCACCTTCAAATCACATGGCTACCACAAAATCCTTGGACAAATACACACACACACACACACACACTACATTGAACGGGGAGAACCAACCGCTAGTTACAAATGAACCGGTTGAGTTTGAGAAATAATTGGTTAAAGTTCAAGACTTCAGAAAAAATCACCGATCATTTTAGAGGAATCTATAGAATATATCATATATTAATAAAGAAACTTAGAACAATCACAACACATAACCGGTTGGACTTGGAAACACTAGGTTTTGACTGATTGAGCCCAAAAATCCCCCCGGACACTATTTTATATATATATGCACACACACATGGCAATGACTATAAGGTTAATAAGACAACAAGGGGCACCTAAGCCACGAGCCATGTCCTTATTACTAGAAAATATGTGCCATAGGCCATGAGGCTGTAGCTCCAACACTTCTCACTTCAACCACCTTTTTTGGAATGGAGAGCTTGTTTGAGAGTGAGTCATAACTTCTTAGCAAGTGTGGACTACAATTTCATTGGTGTGGAAATGTCATTTGTGCATGGGCGACCGAGTGGCCATTGCCACGAGTCAAATGTGAAAAGAGTTGTGTTCAACGGGCGACTCTTCTCAACTAACTTACAAGTGTCATCTTGGCATGCTTGTGTTGCCTTTCGTGGAAAACAAGTGTCCGTCTTTTGAGTCCAAGATATTATGGAACAATTCCTTACACCAAAAATATCATGTGTTGCGTTGACTTATACAAATAGATTTTGAGCGTCTCTTACCACCCTACCAATATTTACAAGTTTTTGGCCATGTGTTTTTACATGACCCTAAATTGAAAACATAATGTTGCCATGCACTATCTAACAATAATCTAATCATAATGCATCAAAGATTGTTGCATAACATTATTCATATCCATAACAATGTTTTGTGGGACTGACAATATTTTGTGGAATATTTCTCACATTCAGTCTGAATGATGGAATATTTTGTAGAATATTGTCAGTCCCACAGAACATTGTTATGGATCTGAATAATGTTATGTGGCATGCAACATAATGCAATGTCAACCATTTCTTCAACTTGCGCAAGGAAATACAAACTCTACCTTCATATTTTACATATACTAAAGGAGAAACATAAAGCAAAGTACTTCACCACAACATTCACAAATACAAGCATGACAATGTAATGCCTCACAAATGAAATAAATTGTCAAGCATGCCTGATGCAGCTTCGTGATATTAAAACATACTAGAGTGTAATTTCCACCTAGTGAATCTCCTTGTGGTACACAGTCTAAAATATGAAGATGGGGAAACCGGATATGATACAAAATATTTGACATATAGCATTCCTCCCACCCTCACTACACTAAACATCTAATTTAGTGTGGCATTAAAGTTGGTGCTTTATGTTAATTAGAATGATCTTTGTGATGTGTGATGTGACACTCTCTCTAGTTGCTACATGATGATTACGAAACAAATTATGTGGGTCGATGATGATTAGTGCGGTCTAGACTAAACCGTATGTTTAGTTTAGAATATCTGCCTCATAAAGCACTCATTTGGCCTTCAACATATATTTCAGAATAGGTATTGGTCAAACCATTTCCCACATGAAATATACTTGATTTAACACAATATTCAAAATTTTGAGAGAGTGGGATCCTCTCAAAATAATATTGTCCATTTGGACACCTAAAAGTCATGTAGATTGATAAATACTAGATTATACTTCAGACGTGTAGTTTCCATTAAAATAAGAGTATGTTGAGTTGGGGAATCGACTCATTTAGGTTGAGTCAACCTAAATGAGGACAATATGTTAGTCAATTTAAGTTGAGTCGACCTAAATGAGGACAATATGTTAGTCAATTTAGGTTGAGTCGACCTAAATGAGGACAATATGTTAGTCAATTTAGGTCGAGTTGACCTGAACTGTCATCCTAAATGGTCAATTTTAGGCAGCACATCACTCCGCAATTTATGGCGGGAAATCAAATGTTATTTTTTTACTTGAACTTTGCAACTCTCCAGTGGTTTTCACTTCATTCTTGGATTAATAGTTTGCTTTATGTACTCCCAAATCACTGGAAAACTCTCAAAATTTTGAATATTGTGTTATTTAGTTAAAGTTTATTCATCCAATGTTTCTAATGGAAGCGATGTTGTTGGTATTGATTTTCTTTATTTTTATTTTTTGGAAATAACATTTAAATCCAGGTAGATAAGTACAATTTGGTCTTTCATCATGTCCATCTTAGAAGAAAAAAATGATTATTATAACTTAAAACCCAAATATTATGTATCCATCATCATGTTTGTACCAAGTATTCAACTAAGGGCCACTTCACACACGAGCCAAGAGCCGTGACCATGAAATTCTGAGAGCCCAAAAGAAAGTGTTCAAAGGCCGTCCCAAGACACCTCCAAAATCATGTAGTGTGGTCACGGACCCTCAAGTGTAGAGTGAAGTCATATGTGACCGGGCCCTCAACCAAATGCTATTTCAATGAATTTCTACTCATGCGGGTCCTCACACATGATAAAATAGAATAAATCAACGGTCGTGAGCATTCGGAGTGCCATGGTCTCCCGGTTTTGTGTTAGGCCTACCTCCAAGAGGTGGTTTTTGAAAATAGTCCAAGTGACCATGAAACATGATCCATTCGATGCCATGTAGGAATCCATGTCGACTTTACATCCATCTTGCATTCACATACTCCGTCGGTCCCTCAAGCGAAGTGTGAAGCGAACTTGGACTGGCTCCGCCTTTTCCACCAATGAGAGTGCTTGAAGCGAATTGGTCATGGGTTCTCAGTCTCATGTGTGAAGTGGCCCTTAGACACCGGCCTACCAGTGTCCGGGGAGATTTTTGGGCACAATCAATCAAAATCCTAGTGTCTCCAAGTCCAACCGGTTACATGTCATGATCTTTCAGTTTTCCTTTATTAATTTGATGCATATTCCATAGATTCCCCCAAAATGATTGGTAATTTTCCTAAAGTCTTGAACTTCAACCAGTTAGTTATTTCTCAAACTCAACCGGTTCAGCTGTAACTAAGGTAGAAATACCATAACCCATGAAAATAAGGTGATTCGCATTGAAGATATGGTCTTACAATTATGAGATAATTTTCCAAGATGGACGAGAAGGATTCATGAAGAATGCAAGTTTCATATTTTTCTACCCTGTACAAAAAATTCTACAATTTTTCAAAGTGGAAAGTTGTCAAACCCCCTACTCGTTCACTAGATTCTCCCTACACCGAACACGGTAATCCGCATTTCCATACAGAACATCACCTAAACCGGTCAACTCATGAGTACATTAAATTTGACTCCCATTGGCTACACTAAGTGTACACGCATTGACTTGGCGGCCTCGCCATGATCGGTTTCAAAAATGACACTTCACTATTATGACGGCAGTCTAGTGCACGGGTAGAGGGTGGTTAACCGGTTTGGGTATTTCTACCTTAGCGGTCAGTTCTCCTCATTCATTGCCGGCCAACGAATGGGAAATGTTGCATGTCAATGTTTGTATTTGTTTGACCATTGACCAACAATGACAATAGACATGCTTTAACCATAGTGCCGTGATGAATTTGTAAACTTTTGAGTGACACACACCGTGTTAAGGGGGACTTTAGGGCACACTTCTATGTGATGGCAAAGTTGGCGAAAACCACTAGATGACACAAATTTGGACCCCCCCTTCCACATGGAAGTGTGTGTTGATTTCTCCCTGGAAATAAAAGTCAGTGGATGTACGATTGCAGGGGACTGGTGACGTTGGAGAAGGGGGACTTGACCAACTCTCATTTTTGAAATGTGGAAATTGACTTTCACTGAGTGGGAAAGAACCTCTTCAAGCCTTGGACAACTGTCAAAAAAACTATAGTTAATTGGATTTTTCCCAATATATTTTAGGGAACAACTATAGTTAACTAGAAAATTTTCAAACTGATTTTAAGAACATCTATAGTTAATTAGAAAAATTTAAGACCAATTTCAAGAACAACTATAGTTAACTAGAAAAATTCCAAGTATTATTATATACTCAAAGAAGCTCGCCTCTTGATTTGCTCTAGTTGAGGGTCTTTAATATGCTCGGGCCACTGAGGATCATCAAGAAACACCTTTATACAATCACTCACAGTGTTGGGCTCCGGGACAACCTCCATGTACACCACCAACACAAATAACAGACTAGTGACACTACAACACTACAACAAAATTTCGTGAACATGTTGCACTCAACTTTAGTTAACTAGATATTTAGTTAACTAGATATAACTATAGTTAACTAGATTTTTTAGCAGACTGAATTTAAAGCAACTATAGTTAACTACATTTTTTGGTAGGTCAAATCGCGAACAACTATAGTTACGAAAGGCAACTAGTTAACTAATAATTGAATTAGTTGGTTAGTTGTCCAAGGTTTGAACCTTTTTTTCATAAATTGTCGGCGTGAACATGTTTTTTACACTATTTTTAGGTAGCACATTCTTGTTGTTCCATAAATCCAAGAACTCTTGAATATGAGAACATTGTTGATTTGAGATGTGTCATGGACTTTTGATGAGCATATATGGACCTACTCACTACCTCGGGGGGGGGGGCACTCCCTCTTATTTTTTGCATACACGTGCGATAATGACCTATTTAGTGGGGGGCTATTTACCTTGTAAAATGGATTATACGGCATGCTATTCTTAGAAATAAAGGTAAATGGAGGTGTTTTATGGCACCCTATTGTTATTTATAATTTTCAAGGATGGGCATTTAGAGGTTCCCTAATTTATTTATATCTAAATATTTTCTTGAGGTAAGTAACATCCTATTTTCTTCCTCGTGTCCCTAATATCCCATTTTGTTGAGGAAGTTCATAACCGCATAGAGGTTGTAAGACTTTATAGCCTGTGTCGTATATATTTTGCAAATCTATATTGTGAACCAGCTGCTCTAGATAGTAGTATTTACTTCTACAACAAACAAACCCACTCACAATAGTCCCTCCTCTATAAGGAGTATAAGGTATCCTATAAAAAAAAAAATTGAGCTCCTTTTTCCTATATGCTATTTTAGATGTAATAGTCATAAAATTTGTAGTATTATACATGACCCTATTTTACTTATAATCTTTTTTTTCACTTTTTCAACTCCCTATACTACATGTAATTCATTTACAAATTTTACGTGCAATGAATATATTGCTCCCTATATTTTATCGCACGTGGTTTCTAATATTTTCGCCAGTGCCCCCCCCCCCGAGCTCACTACACCGAATATTGTACTTAGTGTCACTTACTATTTGGAATTATGCAGTGCTATAATTATTTATTGTACATCTTTTTTTTTCCAACAAAGGTCAGATTGGTTGTTTGAACATTATATAACATTAACATCTTTACTTGGGAAAAAATTACATTGATAGTAAAAGATAAGCACTATGTAACTCTAAATAGTAAGTGACACTAAATATCATATTTGGTGTACACCTTTCCCACCTAATATTGTGGTCTATCAAATGGGAGTTATGCATTGCTATAATTTTTCACAATTAGATCATTGTTTACCTAGATAAAATAAATAAATAGTATATACATCAAGGAACATGAAATAACTTACTTGGTAAAAAAAGATATTCTTAGTAGAAAAACTATTGCAATGTGTAACTCCAAATGGTAAACCACAATAATAGGTGTGAAGTGCCAACCTAAAACCTGTGAGATTCTCAAGCATCACACCACGCATTGTTCAATAATCACTATCATTGGTTCTCGGGTCCCACAAAACAAACGGTCACAAATGTATCATGTTATGATCAAGTCCAATTTATGAATGTCAATAACATTCAAGGTAAGTGCACCTAAAATTCACAAAAGAAGCATTGAGCATAGTTTCTATGATCGGAACTATCAATGTTATGATATTTCTTCTTTGCAAGATCAAAAGTAGGTTAAATAGCTTGAAAACATTTAAAAAATTCCATAGATCAACAAATATGTACAAAGCCCATTTTTTTTCAATACATAATAATTTCATATGCAACCTACATAAATTTGCAAAGTTATTTTTAAAGAAATGGGCCTTTAATTCTCCACTAGGGCTGTCTATTAAATGAAGGTGTTGTCCCCCTTTTGTGGATCACTTCCTTGGGGGGTGGACTCTTCATTGGATACGTGCGTGGGTCACTATGAAATTAAATCCTTTGTATACGGGAACTTTATGAAGAAAAACAATTGTATACGTACTAATGGCATCCTAGAAAATGGATTCATGTAAGTATACTAAGATTTTCAACTAAATGTGATAAATGCCTCTAATAAAAATAAAAATATATAAATTATGATATAAATAGGCCCTTATTACACATAAAATCCACTTTCACTTTCCAATGACAAAGTCATTGAACAAAATTTTCATCCATAGCATGTAACTCAACAATTGCACCAAACAACAAGGATTCGAGCACAATAATTTAGCCACAAAATGTAGAGCAAAACTCAAGGGAGCCTATGCTGTCCAAGAGCATCCAATTTGTAAAAACCTAGAACCAAAATGCAAACCCTAACAAAAATGGACATGGTATTCATTGAGGACTATTACCATACGACTACAATGGATGAAAATGTGAATTGGATGAAACGAACACATCTCTTGTCAAATTTTCCTCTAAACCTTGGGCCCCCTTTTGTACCTCTACCTTTGCTTTAAGATTCATAATATCCTTTTTAAATGTACACGCTAGAAATAATAATACCTCTCTCTTACGTATACTATGCACGCTAATGCCTCAAATATTACCCCTTCTTACACTATGTTACACTAGTTCGTACGTGGCATGAAGAGTCTAGCCCTTGGGATCGGTTCTCACACTGCTTCGTCGAGCAGATAGATCCCTAATTAGCCATCGTGATTGGCTGAAGTTGACCATGCTCTTCTTAAAACATTCTTGCATCATTCTTACACCGGTACTATGAATGGCCAAAGTGGTGCTATTTTGTACTAATTGCCGCATATGATTACGCTTTCAACAATGACTTACCCAATGGCACCGTAACTACACTCACTTTTTGATGGCTTAAGGATGAAAAATAGGTGTTGCCAAAAAGGAAGGTGTTACTTTTAGGCACGGCTTCCTTAATACAATACAAGTATGAGTACATAGAATTTGATCAATAGAAGATGGAGAAATATGAAAATTAACTGAATAACATTTACATACTTTAGACACGTCCAAGGACCCCTAGACGACTGGCTTGGGATTCGTGGCGTCTACGTAAACTCATCCATCGTGGATGAAGGACTCCAACCAAAAAAAAACTTCTACAAGATTGAGGGTTGATTCATTCCAATTCGACTCCACGAACTTATTCGAAGTCTTCGACTATTATTCCGGAGTCAAATTGTATGGAAATAATCATTTATAAGTCTAACATTGTCATGAAAATAATTCATTGCGTTTTCACCTTCACAATAGATGAGTTTACATAGACACCACGAATCCCTAGCCCCCTATCCTAGACCCCTCCCGGTCACTGCAAAATCTTCGCTCTTGTGTAGACTGGTACTCAAATGCTTTCCGATTTTCTCCAAATCCTCCAATCCGTGAAGCAAAGGCCAGTGCAAAAAGGGCCTTTTACGATTTGGGGTGTTCAATACCCTTGGGGCTTGTGATTGAAAGCGGAAACTGGATACGGTGGGCCTTATTATATACATTGCTCCTTATAAAGCACGTAGTCCAGAAACCTTTTTTCTTCCTCACACTGTGATTCAGCGATTCGTAAACAAAAAACAAAAGATATAAAGTAGTCCAGAAAAGTCCCAAAACCGTAGCAGCAGCAAGAAAGAAGATCACGGGCAGTGGTGATTTTTCACAAGGTCCTTAACATGTCTAGGGACATGTTCATTAAAAAAAAACATTTCCAGTGGACGGGTTCTTAGAAAATGAACCGGTTTTGGGACGTGTCAAATTCACTTTGGACGGGTTCTAAAAATAACATTTTTAAAATTTATTCAAAATAAATAAATGGTACAAATATCAATTACATTATGTCATATATGACATGTAAATATAAGCATAATGCAATCAAACCACTAATACCCAATCAAAATATCAATCTTGAAGTGCTTAATTCACCTGCATACATTAATTCATCAACCACAAAATTTATAACCTTTTTAACATAATGTCAAAGATTATAATTGAAGGTAAACTTAGTAATTGAATAAGAATTAGTATATATAAACATGTTCAAAATTTTAAAAACAAAGAGCTACTTACCCTTCAAAGAAGTGGATGAATTCTCCTATCCTTCATGTTTCTCCAAACAAGCATCACTGCATTCCAATTGATGTTTTCAACTGGAATATTTGCACATGAAATGCGCATCAAAGCATCTAAAGTTTCTAACTTCAAACTAGTACGTAGATGACTTTTGATTAGGTTTTGTTTAGAAAAACCCCTCTCACATATTGCAGTGCTCACTGGAATCACCATAACTCTCCTCCACAAGTTACTCAAACCAGGCCAATTGATTGACCACTTTGGAGTGGTACCTGCAAACTCCCAAGCTTCAAATAAAGACTTATTTGGAATCATCTCTCTCATGGTCTCCACCATCTCCAAACACTCACCCCGACACCGATCTTGTTCTTCTTCATAAGTATGGAACTTCACAAACAACCTCTCCAACCACTCTTTAGTAATACGAGTTCTCTCATCATCATTTGTTGGGTAGAGATTGGGATTAAAGAGCTTGCATGCATTGAAGATGCCTAAGTCTGGAAACATGTTATTCAATGCATCCACCACCCGTTGTACATACTCTGCCCCAATGAATTTGCACTCTTCAATTGTACCAGGTCGCTCAGTAACACTCCCCAAATGCATTGCATAGGTTCTCTGGCCACCATCTGCAAGTGGATACACCATCTCCATAGAGGTTGCACATGTCTCTAAAAATGGCCACAATACCCTTGAACCTCTTCCAAATGCTGCACCTCTAACTGTAAGAAAACGTCTACTCAAAACTGTAATACAACTGTTCAAGTGGCCTCCAATCTGAGTTTGGAACAACATGGTCACTTTGGAACAACTTATTGAGTTTATTCAACTCAGTAAGAACATCCACAAGTAAACGTAGAAGAAACTGGAACTGAAAGGATGTCAGTTTACGATACCATGTTGGTACATCTTCACGAAAAGCTTGTAAAAACATAGGCATACAATCCAAAACTTGTTGCATCACTTGTCCACGAGATAACCATCGCACTCCATGTATGTGAAGAACAACTAATGGATCACTAGGTTCTTAACCGATTATGTTGCCCAAAATCTCCCTGATCACTTTTCTAACACAATCTCGAAACTTGGTTGAAGATACAGAGAGAATGTACATAGAGAAGATACTGACAACCCAGAAGAAGAGTTTGAATACCTGCTGGAGGGGGAAGTGCCGAGCTTGAATAGTGCTGGAGGGGGAAATGCCGAGCTTGAACACTGATGGAGGGGGAACCTGGGCCTCAGAGAATCAGAACTTTCTCTGAACTATGTGGACGAAATGGAGCAGGTGGCAGCTAAAATAGATAAAGCCAGAACACTGACAAAATTGAAGGAAGATACTATTGTTTCCAAGTGCAACCAATCACATGCCGACATCTTTCGGTTTATCTTTATCAATTTGTTTTTTTCTTTAACCTTTTCATGGACGGGTTGGTTTAGAAATTACCGGTTTTGGGACGGGTTGTTTTTTCTTTAACCTTTCCTTGGACGGGTTGGTTTTGAAATTACCGGTTTTGGGACGGGTTGGAATCTTTTTTGCCTTTCAATTCGAGGTTTTTGGACGTGGACGGGTAAAAACTTTGTGAAAAATCAGCCTTGATCACGGGTCTCCATGTGCGGCAACTAGAGAGAGAGAGAGAGATTTGTCCAACAAACTTGACCTTAAATTTATAAGAGCGTCCCCACCAAGTTGGGTACCTGGCATGTGAACGGCACTCCGGGTATCCAGTAGTCCAGGCCGTCAAGCCCAAACGTCCACAAGTTGCCGTTATCGGGTAAATGGGTTCCGGCGCAGGCATTCCAAGGGAGTTGGCTGGGCATTTTCGCCTCGGGTACCAAGCTTTCTACAACAATGCCATTGTCCAGAATTCCGTTCTTTGGATTGATTCTACTATGTCAGCAAAGGGGAGAAGATGTGGTTGCAACGGGTGGGAGGACAAAGAAGGGCATAAACTTCTGCCCGGAGGAGGAAGAGCAGTGTTGCAGGAGCTTCATGACTGGGCAGGGGTTGGCTTTAGAGCCAAGTCCATCACCCTTGAGTACCGGACTTGGTGGGTGAACCGGTTCAGTACTGACATCCCCCACTATGCCGGGGTTGCCAGACAGGGCATCTACCCTATGGCAATACCTAGGCTAGGGGATGCTCTAAGGTACTGAGACCCTTAAAGTAACACCTTCATGTTGGCAACGTCTATTTTTCACCCCTAAGCCATCAACAAGTGAGTGCAATTACGGTGCCATCGAGTAAGTCATTGTTAAAAGTGATGAATCATATGTGGCATTAAGTACAAAACAACACAACTTTGGTCATTCATAGTAGCCATAACATTACTTAGCATTTAGTGCTCATTCAAGTGGGCCCTTTGAATATATCAGTTTGATGCTTAGAAAGTTATGCAGGGAGACTCAGATTTTAACTGAGCTCCCAACATCTCGGCTGTATATTTCAAGGGCCCACATCGTTGAGTAATGTTATGGCGGTGTAAAAAGGATGCAAGAATGTTTTTAGAAGAGCACCAACTTTAGCCAATCACAATGGCTAGTTGGAGATCTATCCGATCAATGAGGCGGTGTAAGAAGTGATCCACAAATGGAGGACATCACCTTCATGTAATAGAAGATCCTCACATGCAATAACACTGATTTTATGGTGATTCTCGCCTAGCAACCCAACATCAATAGAGAGTAAAAGGCTCATTTCTTGTAAACAGTTTTGCAAATTTCTCTAGGTTGCATATGAATTTATTATTTATTATTTTTCTTTTGTTTTTAGGGTATTTAACTTGCTTGAAATAGAAAAGCTTCTTAAAGTGTCACTTTAAGACCTCAATACCTTAGGTTTATTGCCAATTCATCTTGAATGACCTTGAGTAGAATAATTTGGGGTCTTCAAAGCTATCACTTGTTATCCCAATTAGTGCATGTTACTATTCAGAGTTACGTACTAAAATAACATCTTACTCAAGAATTCAATTTTTACTAACGGAAGTTGAATAGGTTGTTCAAACATTATAGAACATAAATGACTTTGCTTGGTAAAATGTTACATTCTCAATAAATAGTTATAGCATTGAGTAACTCCAAATAATAACACACACTAATTGAGATTTATAGTGCAATTCCAATGCCAATTCAATTGCAAAAGTGACCTTTGGGTTGCATACTATTTTAGGGCTTTATGTTGGATGAATGAGAGATATGCTCATATACCTCTTTCCCAACTAGACGGCCACTTGGAGTAGATGTCGTGTTCATGATGCTCCCATATGGGCCTAACTAGAAATGGCTAAACTATTTGAGAGGACCACATTTTTGTAGCGACCCGAGTGATTTGAGTTTGCCACATTCTCAAGCGCGCAAACTATTGGCTTGTATGTTGCATATGTATGTGGACTCGCACATAAGCCTATCAATGTATCTATTAGCACCTAATTGAACCTTTGTAGAGGGCAAGTTGAATTCAAAGCCATGCGCCTCCACATTGCAAATGTGGTCTCGGGGAGATCACTCCATTGTAAAGTTGAACAACCACGTGCGATCATTTTACATGTAAAAAATGTAAAAAATGTAAAAAGCATCACCAAAATGGGTCACAATTTTATCAAATTTTTTTTCATGAGTAGATATAAATGGTACCTGTTAAATAGTAAAAAATGGTGACTAAATTTGATGATTTTTTTTAATAAAACATACCATTTCTAACTAGAATGATGCAGAATTGAACTAAAAAAATTCCTACAAAAATAAAGATGACTAAAAATTTCAAAAAAATATACAAAAGATACCGTCAATGGTTGTGTATATGTAGAAAAAATATCATAAAATTTAAAATTATTTATGGCATGTAATATAGGGGTAGCAAACTTTGTTCGCACGTGGTGTTCAACTTGACAATGGAGTGATCTCCCCGAGAAATGTGGTCAAGTGTGCATGCAACAAAGTCCAAAGATGCGCCCACCATGTTTGTTTTTCTCACCATAGATGTCAAATTTGGTGTTGGGGATGGACGTGTTTGCTATTGGTTTTGGGATTGCTAATAGGTCATGTTTGAAAACAATGTTCTTGAAATGGGTTTAGTAGGCCAAGGCAAAATAAGTTTGGCCTTTGGAATGTGCTTAACGTTGGGGGGGGGGGTTGGTCCCAACCATGGGACCAAGTTCCTCAAGGTTAGGGATATATAAAGAATTAAGTTTACTTATGAGAAAGATTATGTATGATCATCAATTTTCAATTTAAAGAGAGATAATCTTTATTTTGTCCTGAAATTATATATCTTTTGCATCTCAACTTTGATTTTGTGTACTAAAAATGAAGATCTACGTGATTTGCAATTGCTAGTTAGATGAGACTGTTCATGAACCAATTTAATGGTCAATGTTGTATGCTAAGTTGGAAGTGCGCACAACATGACCACACACACTAGGTGCTTCATTCAAAATTGCCAAATGAAAATCGCAAACATTTAGTTCACTAGAAAACTCACATCGATCAGTTTGCATGTGAACCCTTAAAGGACACATGGTCTCAATATACAACCATATACACAATTTCCACAATCCTCACCAAGTTTAGTAATCGTATGTATACGGGGTTGAAATGGTACAGTATTTTACACAGTATCTTATGTCATAGAGGAACTAAGAACATAATCAAACTCAACATTGATGATCAAAATACGTCATATGTATCGATTCTTCCCACTAATCAATTTCTATCACATGTGGAACAAATAGCTGACCCGTGCAGTTCAGAACATGAGGGATTTTCCAGCCTCAGCCTACCTATACAAATAACTCAATTTTTTTGTACTCAGACAAGTTTTGATCGTACACTACTACATTCTTAGTATATCTTCAGCTAACTTATTGTGTGAAGATCCTACCAGTTGCGCTTGAGAAATCCTCAAGCGGTCACCTCTTCACAAAGATGTTGTTCTGTGCACAAGCTTCCATTAAGCATTCTCTCCGAATTTTCAAGGTAAGGAAGGTGAAGGCTGGTTTTTTCCTCAAGGTCTTTGATCATTGAGGGATTTGCATCATATTGTTGATCAGATTCGTTCTGCAAGTTTAGCAGGTACAAGGTTTCTGCGCACGGAAGGTGGATGTGTCTTAAGTGGACACTTTTGTACTCGGACAAGTTTTGATTGTGAACTACTACATTCTTGGTATATCTTCAGCTAACTTATTGAGTGTGAAGATCCTACCAGTTGCGCTTGAGCAATCCTCAAGCGGTCACCTCTTCACAGAGATGATGTTTTGTGCACAGGCTTCCATTGAACATTCTCTCCGAATTTTCAGGGTGAGGAAGGTGAAGGCTGGTTTCTTTCTTCTGCAAGGCCTTTGATCATCGAGGGACCTGCATCATATTGTTAATCAGATTCATTCTGCAAGTTTAGCAGGTACAAGGTTTCTGTGCACGGAAGGTGGGTGTGTCTTAAGTGGACACTTTTTGTATGTGGGATTGAAGCGTTCTTGTCAGAGATCTTCAATACTAACATTTTTACGTACTTGCAAATGTGTATGGAGGAGAGAGCAAAAACCCAATATCAATTTGGAGTTCGTGGGAATGTCTAAATACAATATTCCTTCTGCTAAATGATAAGTCGTGTAGGTCCTCTCATAAAAGGTTGGTGGATGCATCCACTTTTAGATTTGTGTTACATACATTCATGAAATCAGTTGCATTGTACTTGAGCTAATATTCAATCACACTTTTGGGTTGAATATGATTTTGAAACGTGAGTGACAACTTAAATGATGTTGACTGCTCACAATTCAACCTTAAAGTAAACATTCCAGTATTGGAGGTGTTGCATTGACAAACGTCTAAGTTAACATCAAAACGAAGACGCAAGGTATACTAGAGGTTGGACACATTACCTTGTTGAAGAGGAACTGGTGGATATATATCGGAGACACAGACCATCATCCATCACCCGTACGCCTAGGAAACAATGTCCGGAATGGTCACATGAAACTCCCAAAAATGTCACCTCATAATGGACTGGCTTAGTACTTACCTATATAGCCTCACAAGTAGTTTCCATGTAGATAAATATAAAACATTTGAAGCCACAATTTACAAATATGAAAAGGAAACATAGCCGGAAGCTGTGACTCTTGCAAGAGGCCACATATCTCAACTTATTTAGAAGGAAAGTGGAACTGCATTTCTAACTTCGTCACACAGTGTGTGTGTGAGAGAGAGAGAAACTTACACACACTTATATGCATATATTATATACATATATACATACACTTGAAACAAGTTGAACTTGTCAAAAAATATTTTGGATGCAAATTGAAAGACACAATAGTCCTCCAACTACACTAATTATTGTGTTTAGTGTCACTTACTATTTGGAATCATGCAATGCTATAGTTTTTTACTATTAATATAAATTTTTTATCAACTAAAGATGTTAATGTTCTATAATGTCCAAACAACCAATTTGATGTTTGTTGGTGACTAATGAGATATACAGTATATAGTTATAGCATTGCATAATTCCAAATGGTAAGTGACACTAGATACAATAATTAGTGTAGTATTTGTTGCATGCTAACCACAGTCTCCCATCAGTTTGGGTCTTTAGAGGGCCAACTAACAAGGCAAGCCCCCAATACATCAAACCAGCTTATCGCACACCGGAAATCTACTGATTTCAGGGAGAGGGAATTATCTCATACAAGTGTACCTCTCATTCATCTAACGTGAAAGCCCTGAAATAGTATGCAACTTGTTGTTTATCATTTTAGTCAATTTGACTCCATAATTGTCTTTTAAAAACCCCAAATTAGTCCAATCCATGTCATTAGAGATACATCAGCCACCAATCTATAAGGGATGAAGTTTCAATGTTGAATGGATGAGACGTACACTCGTATGTGATAATTCCCTCTCGCCGTGCAGTTTCACCATATTTGATATTTAGCATCATTTACTATTTCAAAATTACGCAATGCTATATAACCTCTTACTATAATATCCATGGTTTACTAGAAATTTTTATATATATATATATATATATACCTTGGTAAAATCTCACATTCTCAATAATGAGTTATAGCACTGCAGAACTTTGAATACGAAGTGACACTAAATACCTTACACAATGTGGTATGGTGATAGTGATACTGTTCACAAGGACACCCTGCACTTGGGATTATCCGTTAGTATATATTTTGAAATTATGCTCACATACCTTGCGTGCAGCCACAAGGATGTGAAGCTTTGCCATCTCACTTTGTTTTCAACTTTGCTATGTCCTCTAAGGTAGACATGTCTAATTCAGCTACTGATCTTAATAAGACACTTATATTTTTGTGGTATGTGATTAGGTGTCGTTCCAAGAAGGGATATAAAAAAGACATGTGTTTACAAGAATGGACTACGTGTTCAAAATATGCTAGTCATTTTAAACTCAATAGTCAACATAATTGATGGGACCTATATCACCATTTAGTTAAAATGAAAATCTTCACTTTGATAAAGAATAAGACATTCATATGAACCCCCAAATTATGGGGAAAGTTGCTTTGGCCTTGATTTGGATTCACTAACCATCTCATAATAATTGCTCATTTCATATCCTAGGAAAAGTGGTCTAGGTGGAAAAGGTAACCATTTAAGACCCATCTAGCTTAGCACCACTAACTCAAAGGGTGGTTGAAAATGTACCTTTGTGAGAAACACCACTTCGCTTTCAAAACTTCCTCCTCACCATGCACTCTGACATCCCTGGCGCTGATGGGAGTGCCACAAACTCTGTCCTGGTCCAAGTCTATAGAAATGCTATTCTCTGGACTAAAAAGACTATAAAATGCTGACCTATGATTTACGACACGCTTCAGTTGCCCAAATTGTAAGTGTACGCAAACGGAAAAACCAAACTTTGGAGGCATTATTTTCTTCTGTTCAAGACTGTGTCAAGACATCTATGATAGAGATGATTACTCTAGTAACACCAAATGTAGATTCTGGAATCATGCATTGTGGGAAAATCAGTGCTGTTCCCTAAACCTGGTTATAAAGCTTACCCCACATTCACTTTATAAACTGAGGAAAACAATACCCGTGACCATGAATGCCCAAAATGATCCTTAAGTTGTGCAGTGAGTGTTTCCACTCATCGTGTAGCTGAAAAATAACAACATGACATATTGTGATGCTCATTGTCATTATTCCAATCCACTTAAGTGCAGCTTCATGTCAGAGTTGGATAGTACTTGTGTGCATAAATTGATGAAAATTTCAAAATAAGGGTTGAAGGATTTGGGGAACGACTTTCTATTGTCTGCGGGAAAGTTAGGAATTGTGTACTGCACATGGCTGTCCCCACTTGGTCAACCAATTTTTGTTGTTTCTTGCAAATTTTTGAGTGGTGCCACTTCACTTACCCGTTTGCGTATCTGCATCAGCTTCCGTGACTCACCATATAATGGGGGCCATATACTGGTGCCAACTGTGACAGTCCTGTGTACGAGTGATTGTTTATAATGGTATTCATCATGCAATTGTCAGGGCTGTAATCAAGACCAGTTGAAATGGACATGTTCAGGGTTCTTTTCAGCAACACAAACAGATAATATGCTCCACTTACCTACCCTGGAAAATCAGAATAATAGAACAATTGACCTACTATATAAGCTATGCAAAAAGTCATTTTAGAATTCCATAGTAGTTGCAAGATTGATCCCTCTCATACATAGCCAAATGTGATGTAAGTTAAGTAGAGTGCTTGTCCAACCAATTTTTGTTGTTTCCTGCAATTGTCGAGTTGCGCCACTTCACCTGCCCCTTTGCGCATCCACATCAGCATTTATGAGTCACCATGTTCTTGGGGTCCAATTATTGGTGTCAACACTGACAGTCCCACTCCTGAGTACATGCAATCGTTGGTATTGATTTTATACAATCAAGTCTCAGTTGCTGACTCGATGAATATCAATGCACGATGAGCTTCATCATCCACCATGTGGCCTGACCAGTTGAAATGGACATGTTTCAGGAGTTGTTTTCAAGTCACTCTGCCATGTCACAAGCAATGCTTGCTCATCCACAACACCAAAGACAGTCCGCTCCACTAAATTACTACCCTGAACGATCAGAACTATAAAACTATCGACCTATGTCTAGGCCTGTGTAACTTATTGTAGAATTCTATAGTAGTTGCAAGAATGATCACTCCCATACATAGCTGATATTGATGCACACCAGGAACACCCATTGAGATTATGTTACGAAACCACGAGCAATTTAGAGCACCTAACCATACAATGAGTATATAATAAGATAACAACTAAGCAGCAGAACAAGGGTGGCTGAGAAGAGTGGAGACTAGCTAATTAATGGTCTATTGTCACCAGGGGCTGCAATCAAACCCCTGTCCAGTTGAAATGGACCATATTCAGGAGTTATTTTCAAGTCACTCCTGGCATGTCACAAGCAATGCTTTGCTCATCAACAACACAAAAGACGGTACACTCCATTTGATTACTACCCTGAACAATCAGACCGATAAAACTATTGACCTATGTCTAGCACAACGCAACTTGTTTTACAAATCCATAGTAGTTGCAAGAATGATCATTCCCATACATAGCCAACATAATGCAGACCAGAAATAAGCATTGACATCTTGTCACGAAAGCTTGAGTAGTTCAGAGTACCTATCCATTCAATTTAATAAAATGACAACGAAGCAGCAGATCGAAGATGGCTGAGAAAGACTCCAGACTTTAAAAAGAGACCGAGAGATGGCGCAGGAAAAATTGGAGAAATTTGAATGCGCTCAAGCTGTGGGAATTCATCCTTTCTTCCCCCACACTCTTTCTCTTAAATTTCCTCAAAAACGAATGATACATGGAACCTCAGGAAAGCACTTGTACGTTTTCACAAATAGTATAAAGGCATACCTAAGAACCATCTAACAATCGTGTCCTCCATATCCTTGAGCCGTGTCCTTCAACTGGGCTCTCATTTGATGATTTCCATGCAAACAACATGAGGTTGTGAATTACCACACATCCACTTTAAAATTTCCTAAAAAACACATAATACATGAAATCTCGACAGACTCGTAATACATGCTAACAGACAGAAAGGCCTATCAAGAACGACCGTCCAACCATGGATCCCACCATTTCCTTGAGCCGTGTCTTTCAAAGTGGATTCTACACAATTTCCACACAACCCTCTTTCAAGTTTTCCTCAAAAGCACATACCTAAAATACATTGAATCTCCACAGCGCGGTACATGCTAAGTTATCCTATCTGGAAGCGTCCAAACATGGCTTCCACCATTTCCTGGGCTTCGGTCAGGGAGGTAAAGGTGTACAAGAATTTCTTTCCAGCAAAGAGAGAGAAGGTTGACGTGAATGAGAGACGCTTCAGCCTTGATCATCAAAGCTGCAAACTCAAACTCAAATGTAAACCCAAGGCGGATTTACGGAGGAATTTCCAGCAGATGATTTTGGGGTTAAGTTAGGAGAGTCAGTCTTTGTGCAAGGATGGGAGGAGGGCCAGGAGGAGGGCCAGGAAGAAGAGGAGGGGTTGTAGAATGTCCTGAAGGAGGAAGAGTAGGATCAGAATGAGCACAATGATGCACATGTGGGGGCTAATCTCTAGGGTTTCAGGGTTCGCCATAGCCAAGTCGCCATTAGCCAGGGCCAGAGGAGAGTGGATGACGAGCGCGGGAGCTGCGAGTCATCCACCTAAGGTAAAAGGCATGTGGATGTTATTCGGCTTATTTTTCATGTTCTCTAGACTTCTACAGATTACATTAGATTCACAAACCATGATGAAGCATCAACGAAAAACCGTATTGGAAATCAGACCTCTCCTAATTTAGTTATGGTTATTGGAAGTGCATGTCTGTTGATTCCTTAATTGTTGTATACATGATAGGTCCTTTTAATTGTGTTCACTATTGAGTGTGGAGCAGGTAATGAAAATTTGAAGAGGCAATCTAATCTTTTTTAAACATGTGTCTTCATGGTGTTTGTTCTTTGACCCTCACCTACCCACACATTAATCAAATATCGGTGTGACCGAATACACTCTAAACTCCGTAGTATCACACTTGTGGCAACCAAAGTGCATGTGATATTACGGAGTTTTGTAGTGTTAACATGGATGCGTGATACTATAGATTTAGTGTAGCATGTGACACTATGGAATAACACAAAGTGCAACATTTTAATGGTGTGGTGTGGTCCACTCCACTTGGCCTTCCCGGGCGATGTGGCATATGCATGCACCAACATTCAACAAGTGGCATAAGAAGAAGAATAAGAATAAGAATAAGAAGGTGACACTCCACATATTGACACATGGCGCAATGCAAGGGTGTGGGTTCACTTCTTTGGTGGTTTGCATTAATGGCAAAATTTGTGATATAAGGGAGAGAAATGTGACGATAAGGAGTGAGATTCGAACTACGAACATCTATTCCCTAGGGTTTCGAGATATTAGAGAGTGAGTGACATTATGGAGGTTGATATTATGGAGTTTAGGGTGTAATACCATGGTGCCTTACTTAAGTTGTTAATAAGATATAACAATCAACTCATGGACATAATATGAGAATTATGAATGATGTTGCATATTCATGGATGAAGGACGGTGATAAGTTTTGATATCTCTTCTACTCTTGGATGAGCGATTGGTTATGGCTAGAAAACAACAAGAAAGATTAGGCCTCCGACCCCAAAGAGGTGACCTATTGTTGTTCATAATCTTGTGGCCAGTGGCAACTTTCCCAATCCCTAGAGATTTAGCTATGACCGACTATGTCACTAATCTACTTTACATTTTGGGAAGAGTGGACAGTCAGGGCACATGGGCGTTGATGCAGTCATTGTTCCCAAGTTCCAAAACGACCAACCGTTGATGGCACTATGTGGAGCAGACAGTGGTGGGATGGCCCCCACACTAACACACACACAGGTGCAACCAGGTCAGGATAGCATGGGGCTCAAACTAGTGCTCTTACAATGTGATTGAAAATGAGGCCAATTGTGTGTTGGAGTGTCCCTTATGCAATTTCATTAAAGACGTATTTCCTTCCATATTTCAAAATGTAACACTAGAATGTCTCAAGTCCAACATGATCATCGGGTTGATATTAGCCTTCATCTCGTATCCATATTATCATGGTTGATCATGATATGATATAATATACCATACTCCAATGCTCTAAGAAATTAGCCTTTTCACTCCATCCATAAACCTTTTGGTTTCTCATACTTTATAATCAATTCCATTTCATGGCCGCTAACAAATAACACTTTTTTTTTTATCCCTAATGGCCTATATGTCTCAAAGTGGACTCTCAATATCAAACGATCAAATTCTTGCTATATCTTGTGCAATTGTTAACCAATCTTTCCCCTCATATTTAGTTATTGAATTTGTCTATTGCCTCCAAAAGCTTTCATCATAAAAATCATCCTTATGAAGTGCTCACATATTAAGAGGCATTTAGACAATTCGATCACTTCAAGCCTACATAATGGTCACAAATTTCCAACAAATCTATGGCATTCGCATTTTTCAGCCAATTCTTCACGCTACCCACCTAGTGTTGCATTTTTTATTCTAGAGATCGGAGGCGGAATTATAAAATACATTTAAAAATATTTCAAAACATTTTAAATGTTTTTTTTTATTGAAAATCATTGAAGACATCAATCCTTGAGGTCCTTTATGGCAAATCATTGTCGGAAACATTCCCCTCTTCCAAGACAAGTTCTTCGAGCTCTTCTCCGCCCAAGTATTGATCCAAGACTGCGCCTAGATTGTCCCCCGATGCGAAATCCGTATTCTGGTATTGGTCATTTCATGTGGCAGGGCCCAGGGCTTCGACACTGCCGTTGAGTTTGAATGTACTAATGCTATATGGTAATATGGAACAATTGACGAAGTTGCGCATGTCTATATTTGCCATGTTGGCTTGGACCGATTGTAGTAGTGAATTTATAATTAAAACATAAAAAAAACACCTCAAAATTTGCTGAGTATTTTAAAATTTGTTTTAAAATGTATATTAAAAAATAAAAATAAAATAAATGCACCCCTATACCCATCCACATGCACCATAGCAATTTCCACTGATTTCATAAATTCGGGAACTAATGGAAAATGAGTTGATATATATGTTAGCAATCTTGAGATGCAAATTCCAACGTTGAAGGTCTAAGGTGGCTCCATGGCTGCATTGCATTCCTCCATATCACTTGACCATAATGAAATATAAACAAAAAGTTCCGAAATATCAAAAGAAGAATGTGAAAAAGAGCTGAATACTACTCTAGAAGAGATGACCTAGTCATAGTGGGGGTATTCGGGTGAATTGGATATTTTCAACCAACCATGTGGGAACCCAGGGGCTTTGCACTTGGTGGAGATAAGTGTTGGCTGGTTTGTCTATGCCCGTTCAAGGCATTCCACCTTTGAAAGGAGATAAGTGCCATTGAGGGCCCTCTAATTTTTGTAATGTCCGTTTCGGCATTACATATAGATTAAGACCAATTAAAAAAATGAAGCGACATCATAATTCACGCCGGTGGCAACATTAGAATCGTCTTTATTTCCGGAGGACATAATTTGGATCTTATAAGAGACACACCGTTTGGAATTTAAGATCCTATGGGCAATAATGAAAGGACACTCTTTCTTAGGCAACACAAAGGAGAAAGTCTATAATTTGCTTACGAGAATAGAGGTTAGTGCACCCTTAACCATCCTAACTATCATTGGGAAGAACGGAGTTGAGGATTTTTACTCCACCTCCAAATACTAGATGCATTACAATAGAACAATATGATAACCCTCATGTGTGTCAAGAAGTTTTTTTTAAAAATATTAATTTTAATTTCTTATAAATAATCTTTTAGAGCTCAATCTTGCATTTGATATTAAATGTGTACTATGTCCATTGCATCCAACAAGATATTGACGGAAAACCTTGCCTCCAGTTTGCCCATCAATTCTTTTACAATATCTATGAAATATATTAACAACATTAGCAATAAGAATTTATTTTATAATTCTCAAAATTAAAAAAAAGATGCTATGAAAGACCAATAACAAAATTTTAAATTGATGAAAGTCAAACTTGTATATTTAAAAAAACTCTTGAAAGTGAAATGAATCTCACGTAATTGGAAGCTCCACTTTCATATCATCTTTGTGTTAAGAAATGTGCGTGTTTTTTTTTTTTTTTTTTTTTTGCAAAAATCACTTAATATAAAACACAACTCTTATACAATTTGAAGAGTATTTGAGTTCGCTATAAGTTTTGTTCATGTGAACGTGCTTATGTGGGCTATTCACTAGATTTTTGACCTACAAAATCTCATATGTTGTATATTCATTTGTCCGGTCTACATGAAAGGTGCAAAGTTGTCCTTGACAAACCTTTATGGCCGTTGAATTTTACATATAAATATCATGATTTTATAGAGACCAATAAATGAAGATTACAAATGAAAAAAGAAGATCAAAATTGATGCTCAAACGTTAATGCATGCAACAAAATTTTGTAGTAATCTCCATCCCAACCATGACCTTCTTGATTGTCAAATACAAAATTTTCAAGTTCTCTTGGATCAAATGCATGTCACATATATGGAGAAAATTTGTTAAGAGTGCCAAAGCCTAAACATAAGATTGTACATGGGTTTCACTGTATCAAACTCCTTCATCGTTTGAACCTCATTTTCTCTTGAGCCCTCAAATTTCCTATCTATACAAATGCGGTAGCCTGCAAGAATCTTGTTGAAATGTCGATGGTGTTGTTGTCATGCATATTAAGAGGCTATCTGTTGAGGCCAATGCGGTGAAGAATGAACATCTCAACACCCATGTAGTTGGCATCATCCGAAGTATTGGAAGTTGTCATCATTTGAGTCAAAATGCTCTCTCCAATGCTTGTACAATCCGGGATGACTTAATATAGAAACATCACAATAACATAAGATAGCCAAAATTGATACAGATGAACAAATAAACATGATCTACAACAACTGCATTGTTCATATAAATTATCTTCTACCTCTAATTACACTACTTTAAGTGGAGTGCATTATTATACTACATTCAAATCTTAATAAGAGTGCAATCAACAATGCCAATGCACCCAAAAAACGAAGATCAAATTTGACATGATAAATTCTCTCGTTCACATCCACCCACACTATTTCTCCGCAAGGAACATGATTAATGCATATAGTAATAAACAAAAAATATATTACTTTGAGCGAGCGAGACTGATTTCCAAACTTGAGTATAATAATTTAGATGTTTGTCATGCTTCATGTAAAGGATAAAGTTCAACAATCGTTATTGTAGAGTCAATTCATTGGATGAATGAAAAGCTCAAACAACTCATTGATTGATAACATATGGATGGAAATTATTGGAACAACAAGTGCATACAATCTCATACAATTCATCAAACTCTCAATAGTAAAGTTAGTAAGGGTTCTATAGGAGTGAGGTAACCTGCGTGTGAGATCCAACTGGTCATGTACACCCCATTTGTGATTCATTGTTGCTTAACCGCCCTCACTCAAATTCATTAGGGCTGAAACAAATCAACCAAAACTTGTACAAACCATCATCATGTTGTACATAAACATGAGCCCATTTTCCAACTTCTTCAAAATTCTATCATCAGAGCCTTTGTTATCATAGTCCATATATATAGCGTCCTCCATTCTAACGCTTTAGACTCTCAATCAACTACAAAACACCTATATATGTGTATAACTATACAAAGGACAGGAAAATAAAATAAAATGCAGTTGCTTCAAAATATGCTTGATAGCCACCTTGAAAGGATGTTTGGAAGGAATGAGAGTGGCTAAGAGGTTGTTGGAGTTCATGCCACCTTCGCAAAACAACCAGCAGAGCTCTCGTACTATGTGTTCATACAAGGATTCAATAACCAAGGTGTCGTTAAGGCCATGGCCGACTTTTCGAGTATGGGACTGAACTATCATAACTCGTGGCGGTAAAGGCAAGTCAACGCCTAACTCATGCAATCTATCGACCTAAACTTGGCGGAGAGAATTATGAACCAACTGCCTCTTGCCGCAAAGGGCCCACCACCTGACCTCCTTGACTGTGTTAGAGTCACATGTTGGTTGTTAAGCATAATTCATGTGAAATGAATCGGCAACAAACCTATAGGGGGTCAAGTTTTTACATTGGATGGATGAGAGATATGTTCGTATACGATAATTCCCTCTCCCCAATCATTCATTCATTAGATTCTTGGCCCCTAACTCCGCCTGCAGTTTTGCCAGGACGGTTAATAACCCCCTGTCCACTTTACTAAAGCTTAGCGATGAAGACAGACACAGTCCGTCGGATTTCGCCAACCTACGGCCGAGATATTCTCACACCTGGATAAGGCGGATTCTTCGTCCCTCTCGCATTGGGTCCGCTGCGTCCCAACCCTCCACGGACCTCACCAAAGACCCAAACACCAAACCGGCTAAACAGGTCCCCCTGTCAGGAAAATCCACACTCTGGACGCAGACAACCCGCTAAAACAGGTTACAAAATATCTCAAACCGGAAAGCGGCCGTCCACGCGCACCCTCACTTTCCGGAGACCGGCCTCGCCAGTCTCCTCTTTAAAACTTCTCGGGAGAAACCCACTATTGAGGGTCACCGGGAAGCCGACGACCTATAGTATCCGGTGGTCTTGGAAGAGAGGAGTGGATGGCGCCATGCCATCCTCTCCAATCCTCCGCAATCGGACCGTAAAGTGCGAACTTCTGTGCATACATTCCATCGCCCCTCACAGAAAGCATAACTTAGAGGATTCTGGCAATTCTCTTCTCCTTATTGCTTACTAGTGCTTGTCATTGCAGACGGACACATACATGTCATTTGTAAAGGTTTCTTCTCGAGGGAGTGTGGTGCTCTAATCTTCTCCATTTCGATTAGCAGTATCATATTTGAAGGATTGTACAATGCTACTGCAAGGCGCTGTGCAGTATGCTGGTGGGATGGGTGGTCTCAAATGGCACAATATTGCGGTGCCACAAGGCACCACACCTACAATTTCAATGTCAGTGCCCTTGTCGAGCCATAGGCTTTCTTCACAAGCAGCGAGCCTCTGTGGAATGGAGGGTGATGCCTCCAAGCTATTCTCCGTGAGCCAGGTATGTCGCATAGTGAAGAATTCATCAATAAACATATGTTCTTCCTATATGCAAATTGGTCGCCCCGAGCCTTGCGTTTCGCGAGTTCCTCATATGCTGAAATATGTTTATACTCACGGGTGCGTGCATCTTAGCATAAATATTGACCTCCCTCGGCCAATGGCTAATTGCCGGGTGTATTTTCAGGCAGTTTAGGCCAATGTTGAAGGATTCCATTTGTGGGGAGTAATTGAAGTAAGCTGCCCGTGGTTCTGTGCACTGAAAGATACTAAACCCTGAAGGGTATCATCAATCAAGCCTTACTCAACATCGAATCCTGGTCAATTGCATTTTGAGATGCACAGACCCACAGGCAGCTAGTTTCAATTACTCCCTAACAATTTGAATCGTCCAACAATTGACAGCTCAGACCAATTGTTGCCCTGAACCCTGAAGGGTATGTATCGACTCAACATTAAACACCGACTCAACATTAAACACTGGTTACCTGCATTTTAAGACGTAATGAACTCAATGTTTATCTAATCATGATGCATTCAACATCCATTCAACTCATAAGTCAACCTTTTAGGTCTTTCAGCTCAAAAAATATAGAACCAGAAGATTGACTCAATTGCAACTCTCAATGGACTCAATCTGAATTGTTGGGGAGAAAATGAAGTAAGCTGCCTGTGGGTCTGTGCATTTAAAAATGCAAATCACGAGTATTTAATGTTGAGTCAATATTGATACGAACCCTTCAGGGTTTAGTATGTCTTCAGTGCTAATGAACTCATCATTTAGCTAATGATTCATTCAACACTGATTCATCAGTTTAGGTCTTGCAACTATAAATGTAGAAACAGAGGATTGACTCAGTTGCAACCCTGTGTTTCGTAGGCATTGATTCAATGTTGGAGATTGACGTGATTGAATTGATACGACTTTAGAGGTTTGTGATGTGAAGTGAGCCCAATTCTGTCAAGTTTTGAGTTGGGTTGTGGGTTTTAGCAGGGGAGTTTCCGCACAATGTCAAATGGGGGGCGGTCTCAAAGATTGACTTGCATTGCAGCGGCGAGTTCTAATTCCCAGAATGGATCCAAGGTACATATAGATCGAATTTAACCACTGTTTCCAATTTGCTTGTGTGTATTTCCACGTCATCTTTGTAATTTTGAGATTGATTTTACGGAATGAAGGTTCCATTAAACAACCCTTGATTTTCTTGGTTATTTATGCAGTCCTCAGAGAAGATGGTTGTGGCGATTACTGGCGCCACAGGTTTCATTGGGTCGAAATTAGTGCAGAGACTTGTGGCTGGTATGAATGTCCATCATCTAAATGTGGCTAGGTGCCGTCATGCTTATACAATGAGAACAATTTCTGAGCATCGCAGGATTTCATGTTGTGTTAAAAGACTCCATAAAGTGTGGGTTTCTAAAGAGCTTCAATGAATGCAAAGCATACTGGTACACAGTTGTACCTGTGCTAAGTTTTGAAGGTCAAATTGACAAAATAAAGCTTCGAGAGTCAAATCACATTCAAGTCAATGAATGATCTCTTGCACTGGAGCTGGTGAATCATTAGGACTTGTCACGGTACCCAGAAGGAATTGATTGTTTAATACACTCTGAGTTCCTGCTGCAAGGTCAAGGCTGCACTTCTCAAGTTTAGGTCTTGCATGCACTTATATATAATGAATGTATATTGATCTCCTGTGCAATTGCAAATGGGTTGACGCAGATGGTCATGAAGTACGAATATTGACCCGCTCAGAATCGAAAGCACGGGACATCTTCCCCGGTGAGCACTTTTTCTTGTTGTACAGATATTGAAAGCGAACTTAGAATTTGATACATGGCTGGTCATGGTATCAAAAATATTTGTAAAAATATCTAAGGGTATATAGAGGATACCATGAAAATTTGCAATGATATGTGTGCAAATATGAAGTGGTATTGAAGAATGTGATGCCAGCTGGGACAGATATTCTATACCCATACACATACCCTAGTTGATACCCGGGTTGAACCTAGATACCTACACAAAATTGATCCATAAGGGATGCTTATAATTTTGTTTGAAATTGGGGTGCAGAAAGGGCATATCCAGGTGTGCAGGTAGGGGATGAAAGTAGGTGGGCAGACCTTATTCAAGGTTCAACTGGTGTTGTCAATCTGGCAGGGCCTCCCATCAGCACCCGGTGGACTCCTGAGGTATGCAAATTATCCACTGGAAGGCATCAACCCTTAGAGGACCAAGGGGCTCAATGCACGGCTCCATACACAATTTCTACGATCCTCACCAAGTCTAAAAATCATATGCTTTATACTTTGGGTTTTAGACTTTATTTTATACATTATCTTATGTTAAGGAGAAATTAAACATATACTCACATGCGACATTGATGACCAAAATTCTATGCATGTATTTGCATCCAAGGGCACCCAGGTTGTGTATTTTGATCCAAACCTTCAATAAGATTAAGGCATTCAACCGATTTAAAAAGTGCCCTAGAAGATTGAATTAATTTTAGATAAGGTCACTTTTGACACTATTGACTGAAAAAGGAGGCATGTGGCCCAGATTGGGCCTCATGGACGGTTAGGGGTTAAAATTAACCTGCTCTATGAAGAGATGCCTACTTTGATCAAAATGATTGGTTACTTGTACTTTTATTCTGGGTTTCTCAACAACTCTCTTGCTTGAGTGGATGGATTGAATAATAATGCACTTGTTTCAATGTCCAGGTGAAAGCTGACATTAAGAATTGCAGGGTGGCCGTAACATCCAAGGTATTGCAAATCCTCCACAAGTTGTCAGTTTGATTTACCTGGCATCGTGCTTGATCGGTTCATAGCTGTATCTGAAGAAATATCATGTGTTCACATCTGGAGATGGCTGCAGGTAGTGGCAGCAATCAACTCCACACCCAAAGAGAAAAGGCCTTCAGTCCTGGTCAGCTCCACGGCTGTTGGATTTTATGGTAAGAAAGTATATCTTTTCATGGCCCAGGATTGAGTTCTGTCTTTGCTCACCTGCCCATAACAGTTGCTTTTGTCAAGATACGCCAGTGATCCTTGTAAGTGCATTTATGAGAACAGGTAATAGGGTTTTTGGTTCAGTCATATCCATGGGTATTGCAATTTTTCTGAAAATCTGAATCAGTCATAGTTCACATGTATGTCACATTTTTGGGTACATGTTTTATTGTATGACTTGCAGGCACAAGTGAGACTTCTGCGTTTGATGAGACAAGTCCATCTGGAAAAGACTATCTTGCTGAGGTACCTTTGAATAGCCACCAACTTGGCTCACCTTGAGTCATGGAAACATTAACTGAATGTTCTGGTGGCCAGAGTGCTAGTAAATTATGGCTTCAAAAAGAGTTCTGGCATCAAAAGTGGGACTGAAAAGTGGCAATCTTCTAATCAATCATCTTCACCAGTCGGTTATTTAGAATTCCCTGACAATATCTCTGGTGCATGTCAACCATGTTCGAATATCATAAACTTATAGCTCCTCATCACTTCCACTGGACATCTAAGGAAAAGGTTCTTAAATGCAATGAAAACAGGAGGTTGACAGGGACATATTAACATCAATGTAAATCGAGGCATAGATATAATATTGGTCTTGCATGTTTGTAAGTCAATCTTGAGATTGTATTGAAGCTATCAGTAAAGATGTAACATAGTGAATAGGTAGGTAGTTTGTACACAAACTGCCTTCCAATTTAAAAGGAATCACAAGGCTAATTCGGGCATAATGATTTGAAAATTGTGGGGAAGAGGGTTTGCAATATTGAGAGTTATAAGGCCTTGATGTTGTTAATAGGATCAATAAGAAATATCTCGAAGGGTGCAATTCATGGACCACATGACAGGTCTGCAAAGCATGGGAAGCAACTGCACGAAGAGTGCGCTATGGGACCCGACTCGTCCTCCTCCGCACAGGCATTGTGCTGGATGGGCAAGAAGGTGGTAGTCTAGGCATGTATCTAAACCTTAGACCCTAAACCCTAAAACCCTAAACCCTAAACCCTACTACTCTCAAATATAAGGTAAGCAGGCGTAATTCGGCTACTTATCTTAATTGGACACCTATATTTGAGTTGTCTGTGGTGAGGTGTGGATCTAAGTACGGACACCAAAAAGGCATCGTGTTTTGAAGAGAGATTGCTCTATGTTCTCAAAATTTGTTAACCATGCTAGGCTGAATAGTCAACATAATTTGGGGAACCTATATGGTCATTCAATAAGAAAGAGAATCTTCACTTGATAAAAATAATATATTCATACAATATCCAAAAATCGTGAGGAAAATAGCTAGGGCCTTGATTTGGATTTGGTAATCATCTCACACTAGTCGCCTGTTTCACATCCTAGGAGCAGTGTCCGGGGAGGTTTTGGGCAAAATCGGTGGAGATCCAAGTGTTTCCAAGTCCAACTGGTTATGCGTCAACACCTTTTGATTCTCCTTTATTAAATTAAGATATATTCTTTGGATTCCTCTAAAATGATTGGCAATTTGCCTAAAGTCTTGAACTTCAACTGGTAATTTTTCGAACTCAATGGGTTCATCTGGAAGTAGCAGTCAGATCTCCCCATTGTAGCCTAGGAGAAGTGAGGGCAGAGCTAGAAGTGTCCATTTTAGTCCTGCCTCGCTTAAAGAACTTCAACAACTCGCCTTCCTACTTTGGGTTCTCTTTCAGAGTCACTCATCAGGAGAAGCCAAAATAAAATTTACAGCCTTCCAGTTACTTTGCAGTCCCACTTTTGACACATGTGGTATGCCAGAACTGCCAGGTTTTTGCTTATTTTCTTCCTATAATCCTTGGCCACCAAGTGAGCAAGTTTATTCGTTTTGAACGCAGTTATTGATCGTGAGAAAAATATCGTTGTAAAATCACTTTCAAACATGGGGCTGGGATCACTTTTTTGAGGGCAGGTTTGCAGAGAGTGGGAGGAGAAGGCTAAAGGGCTGGCAAATGGCACACGCTTAGTTCTTATCCGCACGGGCATTGTGCTTGACAAAGACGGTGGAGCGCTAGGCATGTTCTTCATCCCTCCCTACCTCTCTGAAACCTGTCCCAGAAATTTGGTGAAGTCAAAATTTGAAATATTTCACGGGGAATAAAATCGTGGTAGTTCATAAATGGAGGTACATACACGATTTATTTCTTTTGAAAATCAAGAGCCTTAGACGACTACAGTGATAGATGTATGGAGAAAGTAGGAGGTAAGAAAGTAGAGCAATATTTTCAGCTGAGCTTCTTTGAGTTTAAGGATTAATATCTAAATATCAATTGTGTTTGTTTTGCAGCCAAGATGGTGCCAATCTTCTCAATTTTTGCTGGTGGGCCACTAGGGTCTGGAAAGCAGTGGTGAGTTTCCCTTTCTTTCATTCAGTGCAGATTGCTTTGTTAGCATCTATTTATCTGCTTTGTACGTAGAAAGCATCGGCATATTGCCTTGTTAGCATCTATTTATCTGCTTTGTACATAGAAAGCATCGGCCAAATAGAGATGTTTTCTTCTGAGCTAATTGATTCTGAACTATCAATGTTGTCAACAAAGTGCTTGACAATTACAAATTCATCATCAGAATGAATCTCATTAGAATGTCACCCGTGCTTTATGTGTCTTCGAGCAATGGATGTAGTCAGAAATAAGTTGTGGATCATTTAATGCCCACCATGGATGACAAGTGGATTGGCAAGTGTTTCCCTCTTGTGATTTTGCTTCGTCCACCTGATTAGCCATTTTGATTTATGCATGACAAACATTTCTGGTTTTGTGCGGCTGGTGGTGCAAAGGTTCTCATGGGTTCATCGTGATGATCTTGTCTCATTGATCATGGAATCTCTCACAAATCCAGCCTATGAAGGTAAATTCTGACTCGAATCATGCTCCCAATCAACTTCCAAATACTTCAGAGATCCAAGTGAATGTTTCAAGATTTTTGAAAGAATAGTATGAACCTGTGCAACTCACTGAAGCAAAATTAAGGAAATCAATGGGTATTGTGAAACCCCCTCAGACTAAACTTCTTGTGAAAGAAGGCACAAAAATGTGAGAGTTGATAGTACAACATCACAATGCAAGAATGGTCAATGTAACATTTATGTATTGTGCTACATCAAATTCTTGTATGGATTTCTTTGTATATTTTAATTTCAAAAAAAATTAATGCATTGGAGTAATTGTGATATGTTTATGTAGGTGTAATCAACGGGACAGCACCAAACCCAGTTCGAATGGCAGAGATGTGTGACCGACTTGGTGCCATTTTGGGGCGACCCTCATGGCTTCCTGTCCCAGAGTTTGCCCTTAAAGCTATACTTGGCGAGGGGGCCACAGTGGTTAGTTACCATTATTTATCTAATCTTCAAGTGCACACATAGTTCTGATTGCCTATTCTTTTTTCTTTTCAAATTTTATCTCCAGAAGGCTATTATGGGTTAAGTAACTCTAGGCTCACTTATTGTGTGGACTTGCCTGTGCAGGTGTTGGAAGGGCAAAGGGTACTACCAAAGAAAGCACAAGAACTTGGGTTTTCTTTTAAGTATCGCTACATCTCTGATGCCCTTAAGGCCATTTTGACGACATGATGCTCATTTTGATGTCCAAAGGATGCTAGATGATCTAGAAACAAATTTTGTATATCAATATTAAAAAGGGTAATGTGTTCATTCTTGCAAGAGAGTTTTTTTGAGTCCCTTCTTATGGACCCAGACTCTCAAGGTAACCCAAGGAGATTCAATGTTCGGTTTGTAGACCAGGTAGGTTAACACTCATAACCTCTCAACACCAAGAAGTCAGTAAAAAACCTGCCATTGACTGGCGAGGTGAAAGAAATTTGGCATCGAAGTTGTGGTTCTATACTTTAAGATTATAATAACAGACATTGGAGGCTCATCATCATTTACAATACGGTGTAGTGAACCAGACGCATAGCATTTTTCGATTACGAAGGTTGTCTAGTACGTCTTTCTTGAAGTTCTGCCTCCTTTTGCATGTCTTGTGAAGGTGCTGGGTATTTCATTCTAAGGGTTTAATGTCGATACTCTTTGATGATGAATATTAGATAAGACCACTAGATTAGGGATGGGTTTTTTTCTCAGGCAACAGTGTATTACAGCTTGGCAGTGGAGTTCTTTTGGGTGTCAGGCCTGACAAGGATTGCAGATATTTGGAGCTAGTTTGTTTGGATATATGTCTTAATTTAGGTGCCTTCTAACTTGTAACGCGGATGTTGAAGCTGTCCAATGGATAAAATGTGTCGTCAAATTGTACACGAAGCCAGATGTTTGGTGGAGGGCAATTGTGCTTTCTTGTGCCAACCGACAGCCCTCACTGCATATGTGTTGTCCATTAACTTACAAGGCAATAGAATGGTTCCTTCCACAAGGCTACCTAATCATCCATTCAGTCCAAATATTGGTTAGTCCACTTTGCTCAAATTTCAGATCTCAAATTTCAGATTTCATCCTGTGAATCTTTCATGAACAGGTCAGTAGAGCTGAAGAAATGGCAGAACTCCTATATGAAGTGGCTGTCTAGCAACTCAACTGTTGCCATGTGGGCTACTGCAACAATCGTCCGGTAGACAAACTCAAGTTCTGCAGACATCAAGAGTATGTTATTTGTACTTAAAAGGGCAAGAGCTTAAATCTATCATGAATTCATTTTCACATATCGTTGCAAGTACCTATGGACATGGTGATGGGTCTGCAATGTACGAAACCTGTACCATGTTGTCAGATTCTTGTTGTAAGGGGTTCCATATGCACCGGCAACCAGCCAATGGATTGACAAGATTTTTGCAAGCATCGTATTGTACAGGTCACATTTATATGAATGAATGAAATGAAGTTGATTTTAGAGTCTAGGAAGCCAAAAGGCTAATGGGACTGATAGTACATCAAGATGGTTTTTTTTTCCTTGAGACAGAAGGCCGACAGGCCAGCGCCAAAGCACAGGAGGCAGTTGACCACCTGGCAAGTTTTTCTGTCAAGTAGAGAGGAGATTTCACAGCTGGGAATCGAACCGCCAACCTCTTCCTTGAGATTTGGGTATCTCTCCACCATCATCCAGTAGTTTCGGGTCGTCTTGGACCAACATCAAGATGGTTTCAAACCAGGTATTCCCAATATACTTTTTGCTTTTCTTAGGAAGGGTAACTATGTTGGGCGCTCCTTCAAAAGTCACCAATCATAGAAACCCTAAACGAGAATAGAATATATATATATATATATATATATATATATATCAAATGAGATGTGATATGAATTTAACGAGGATTTAAGTGAATGTGCACAAAAAAAATTGTCCATAAATAATAATGCATGTGGATGAAAGCAATGTTTGTGCCATCCATACATGTGCGGTGCAAAACAACTTATTTAGGGAGGAGAAACTAGAAGCAAATGATGGGAGCTTCAATTATACACATCCTTTGAGAACCATGTGCATGCATGAAAATTGTGTAGACAACAAAAGATGTTGTCCACATCTGAGGCTAGCTTTTGCCACTATAATTATAAGGTTGTTCAGTTGTCAAGGACTTGCTCTATGGGATTGACATTAAAAAGGAAGAATTTTGGATTGAACAAGAAATATGCTAGAAATCTTGGGCCATTTTGGCTACATCTAAGAATGTCTACACTAAATATTGTATTTAGGTAAATTATATTTAATGTCACTTGTGATAACTTTTTTTAATGACACTGCTTATGAATAAGTTTACAAAATTATGACATCCCAACTTACTGTTCATCCACTTTTGGTATATTCTGCATCCTAGGATTTCTGTAATGAAATATTGTCATGGATTGAAATTTGGATGAAAAATCACTTAGTATGTAATAATAGTTGCAACATTGTAAATTTATAATGCCCAAATGTTTTTACTTGGAATGACAAAAAATGTTAGGTTTACATTTAGTGTTGTTGCACTATCAGGCGGTTTACAATTAGTATTGAGCCATGGGTGGCTCACTCTAGAGGATTTTTGTGCACCACATGTGGCCAAGGGGCATTTGTTAAGGGGCTATTTACTTTCAAGAAAGTTTCCCTAAAATTACTTAATTCTCTAAAACAACCTATTTGTTTGCACCCTATCATTACTTATAATTCCCATGCCAATGCAATTATTGTAGTCTATATTCCTTTTAAGTAATAAAGAGCAATCCAGGTCCATACATACCATTGCATACATACAAAGTCCATGTTCATACATACTAGTGCAACCACAGTTCTTGCGGTCACGAACTTTAGAAGGACTTCATACAAAAATACAGCCACATCACACTTGCATATCATACACAACCATATTAACAACTAAAATATCATACACCATATGCATGCGATACAAAGTGTAGGCGTATTCACCAAGAAAAATAAATGATTGTGTGCTAAAAAACACAACACTGGCTCCGTAGGAGTGTGTGCACGAGCACAAAGAAAATCCTATATCTGTACGAAAAAAAATGACAACCTCAAAATCCCCTAGCTCCCAATTCTTAATCATACTAAACATAAACCCTCAGATCTTAAACTTCAACCCCTATATTAGTTCTAACACTGTATTAAACATTTCAGGACTTTTGGGAGTCCCAAAATGTGAAAAGTGTCTATATTGTGCATATGGGGAGTGCTATCTTGTGAGCGGTGAGCGGTAACACGTGAGCGGTGAGGAAGGAAAAATACTTGGTAATAGGCCCACTGGTATCCTATAACCGTGGTATTTTGGCACAATTGTAGGGTTAAAAAATAAGAAGGGTGGGGAGAATAAACAACAAAATTCTAGATTATGAGTAGTGAGAAATGAACATTGAGAAGTGAAAACGACAATGGGCATATATATGTATCATATAGAAATTTTAATAGTTGTATTGCATTCCGTATGACATGATAATAATAATTATCATTGACATTCATAGTAAGATGAACTTGAAAAATAAAACACAAGATATTACAAGAAATACTTAATTTTGCAATAAGTCGATAATACAATACAAACATAGAAAATGCAAGGAAGATAAAAGTGGATAGAAAACATGTGTAATTCCGAGATATAAATGAAAATATATTAAAAAAATGATCACAAAAATAACAACCTCGGTTATGGTACTTGAACAAGTGCTACCAAAGAACTAACCATCACTAGAACTTGTTGTGATGGATCCTGAACATGGATCGGCCTCTAAATCTTTGAAATTCAAAACCCGCCGATCATAATGTTTAGTGTTTCTATGCATTGAAGGTGGGGGGGGAGTGCTAAGAGGAGTGGGGAGGATAAACAACATGAAATCCAAATGTAATGAAAGAAATTAAACAAAAAGTAACGAATAGGTTGTACATGTATAGTACACGTTTCATAGCAAGATCAATATTGGGTTGCTCATCCCAAACGTTGTATTTTTTTCACTTTCCCGCTTTTGAATTTATGATAAAATATTGAATTGAAAGCCGCAAACTTCCAGATTTGGATATACTTGGAGAGAGTAGGAACATCTACTAGCAATTCAAGAGGAGATTAAAGAATATTGTACAACTCTTCAATATTTTTCTTTTCCAACCATGTCCAATATGTAGATTTTGATAACCAATCATCAAGTGCAGAATCAGAGAGGGGCGATTTCAGAAAATGCAATGCATCTTTGTCAAATCTATTGTCATTCCAAAGTTTGAGCCATCCGACTTGACTTCTGCATCCACATTACTGATGGCAACACAATGAAGTTTCTCTTACACTATACATATAATCCAAAAAACTTGGTCGTATAAAAGAATAGCAAGTTTCGTCGGATTTCTCTTCACATCGTTTATAAGTTTTTGGATGCAATTGTTTTCTGAAGGAAGTCAAAGACATGGTGCTAATGCTTTGCATCCGATACAAAGTGTGCACCAAATTGGTGAAAACGTGAGAATTCTCCGTAGACCTGAAAACTTATTGAATTGTTCAGATGATATAATTTAATGAATAGAACATAAATCGCAAATAAATGAAATAAAACCAATGGTTAAGAGAATTATTTGTAAATGCCGTGCATAGCAGTCAATAAACTTAGAATATTGTTAGGCTGGGACGCCAAAATAATAGAATTCACAAAGACGTGACGTTCATAATCTGAGGTGTGTACACGGTCAATGTAATTTTTTCAAGCAAAAAATTTGTGACTACTATTTCATATAAAAAACATTTTTTTTCTTATATGCTGTAAATGAAAGGTCTACATCTAATTGATATTCAAATACGGCATTGGCTTAAGCCCAATTTGGTTCCAAGATACACGAACCTCATCATACACAAATTGAAAGTCTCCTTTAGAATCAGTGAATGATATGCAAAATACACGGTCACCATCACGATAACCGTTAAGAAAATCAGCCTCCAATTTTGTAATGTTACTCTTTAAGGCATGATGCACAATAAGTATAGCAACCATGCGACACAAGGGCACACGTAAACGAGACTTGGATCTAGTATGGATTGAAGAAATGGTGGCAGTTAAGTTCACCTTTCGTTTGTCTGTAAACTCCCACAGTTTCTCTTAATAGGTTTTATCATCACCATCATTGTCTTTATTGGAGAGAAAATCATTGAGGGGTTCATGTAATCAATTTTTTTGTTCTTAATCTTCAGATTTGATGTAATATCCTAATCATAATAAACTTATACAGATGGACTATCTTGAGTTGAATTTTTTGTACAATCATCATCAGTGGAATTATTAATTATTTTCTTCACATTCATCGTTTGGTCCTAAATACAAACATTGAAGCAAGTTTTAAGAATCATTTTAATGAAGCAAAATATTTGAAATTATAGATTGTAAACGAAGACTTATAGATTGCAAAAGATGACATTCTTAAAGAAAAAAAACCTTAAAAAAAACGTAAAAGTAGAAAAACCAAAAGAAGATTAAAAAATGTAGTAGCAGCAACAGCAAATGAGCAATACCAGCAGCAGTACCATCATCAGTAGAAAAACAATATTAATAGCAACAAAAGATTAGTAGCAACACCAGTAGCATTTAGTATTAACAAAAAAACAGCAAAAATATCAGCAAAAAAACAACACCACCAACAACAAAAAGAGCAGCACCACAATACCACTAGAAAAGAAGTTGTACAATTAGGGTGGCGGATCGAACTAAAGAACTACGGCAGACCCTATGCGTTAATGCACATGGTCTATGTGCCTAGCTGAAGGTCTTTCAAAGTTGCACACATAGACCCTGTGTGTTAACGCACAACGTCCATGCGAGCGGCTACATATGCTCGACAGTTACCAGCGCAGACCTTCTGCGTTAACGCACAGGGTCCATGCGAGCGGCTATATACGCTCAAAAGTTGCCAACACAGACCATGTGCTTGAACGCACAGGGTCCACATCATTAGAAATGGTGATGTGGACACTATACATTAATGCACACGGTCTGCCCATGCGAAAGGTTTTTGTAGTTTTTTTGGATTTTTTTGGATTTTTTTTAAAAATAAAAATAAAAATTTGGTGCCAAAGTTGCTAGCGCAGACCCTGTGCGTTAATGCACAGGGTCTGCGCTGGCAACTTCGGCACCAGAATTTTTTTTAAATCCAAAAAATCCAAAAAAACAAAAAAAGAACCAATTTTTTTTAAATATCAAGAAAATCTTTAAAAATATTTAAAAATCCAAAAACCTTTGGCATAAGCAGACCGTGTGTATTAATGTACATCATCCACATCGTCATTTCTAATGATGTGGATCTTGTGCGTCAACGCACAGGATATGCGTTGGCAACTTTCGAGCGTATGTAGCCGCTCGTATGGACCCTGTGCGTTAACGCATAGGGTCTGCGTTGATAACTTTGGAGGGTATATAACCGCTCGTATAGACCTTGTGTGTTAGCGCACAGGGTCTGCGCAAGCAACTTTCGAGCGTATGTAATCGCTCGCATAGAGCCTGTGCGTTAACGCACAGGGTCTACGCTAACAACTTTCGAGCGTATATAGCCGTTTACATGGACCATGTACGTTAACGCACATGGTTCTCCTTCCTAACTTTCAAGCTCCCTTATTCGCTATCATATATCATGTGTTTTACGCACATGGTTCTTCCTCCTAACTTATAACCTCTCAGTCACTACCACATACCCTGTGCGTTGACGCACATGGTTCTCCCTCCTAACTTTCAAAAATTGTAAGTCGCTGCCACATATCATGTGCGTCAACGTATAGCGTTTTTCTTCCTAACTTTCAAGCTCACTTATTCGCCTGCACGTACCGTGTGCGTCAACGCACATGGTTATCCTTCCTAACTTTGAAGGTTTTTTATTCGCCGCACATAGTTCTCCCTTCTAGTTTTCAAGCTCTCTTATTCGTCCCACGTACCATGTGCGTCAACGCACGTGGTTTACTTGACTAGCATTTTCATCATTTAAATTCACTCGACAAAATTTATTCAAATATAAATGTCATATTCTAGCTCATCTCCATTCAATGCACTATCAAATTATATGAAGATTAAAATGACTTACCTTTTTGTTTGTTGTATGATTTGAACTCGTCTTCATATCCGACTCCGATATACAATAGTCTACATGTTGTTGCTTTTTGCACCTTCATCACCTTCAATCGCCATTGTTGTTATTATATAAAAATTCAGTATCTTTACAATAGCTTCCATCGTACTCAACAAATTTTTTTTCTTTGCTTGTATTTTTTTTTCGTACACTCAACCTGAACGCACGGGGGGATCACTCTATAGGATTTTTTTGCACCACGTGCGGCGGAGGGGTATTTGTTTAGGGGCTATTTACCTCCAAGGCACGAATTAAAAGCTCCCTATAATTACTTAATTTTCTAAAATGGCCTATTTTTTTGCACCCTACCATTACTTATAATGCCCATGTCATTGCATTTTTTTGTAGTCTACATTCTTTTTAATTAAAAAAGTTTAATTTAAAAATGTATGTAATGCAAAAGTGGTGGGAAAAAGCATGGCAACAAAAAGGTATAAAGAATACACACCATTGCAAAAACCAATTGCAAAAACTTAAAGTGGAAACATAACAAGAAGGCTTAGGATGGAAACACAACAAGAGTGAGTGTGTGTTCACAAACACAACACCCACTCCGTAAAAATCCTTCATTCCAAGTCAATTTACATAATAGTGAAGACCAAAACCATAGTGTACAATATTTGCATAGTGTGAAACACACCAAGCTTGGTCATGAACCCTATATAGTTCATTTTGTCACAAACTTGGACAGTTGCTCTGAATCATTCCTATGTAGAGTGTACACTTCATTTGTAGAATTGTAGCGCATGGTTACAGTAGATACAATGCAATCTATATCAATCCATTTGCTATCCGTGTGATCATACTTAAATTTGTTACGGCCGAATCTCAACACATAATTTCATTATTTTCAAACCGAAGCTCAACACAGAAGAGGGCGAGTCTAATAATCTCAAAAATAGAGGCAAAAAACTTTGTGAGTTTACAACGCATCAGAAGGGAAATTCACTTCGATAAAAGACATGTGCTTTCTTCCACATCCTACTTCCTACACTTGTTACATTATGTTATGTAAAACACCCAGTTTCACCTCACCCAAAATCAAAAATTAAGAAAAATCTACACAGAAGCTCCCCCCTTGGTCAAAGGAAAGTAGTCCAACGTGAAGCTCAAATATCCCTCAATCTTACATCTCAACTGGCTCTCACAGGAAAACTAAGAATCTTGTGACCCAACCCAAACCTCGCTCACACCCATGATCCGAAACTAAACAAATAGGTGAATATGTGACAAATCAAAGGCTCCTAGATTGCACCCTTCCTACAATGCGATGATGTGCCTTTACCTTGCTGATGTTCACTGTCACTGCAAATCTAAACGCAGTTTGCAACACTGGAGGCCGCTCAACTAACTTAATTCAAAAAAAATTAAAAACTCACATGTGCCATAGACAAAAGAAATGTTCACAAATGCCCAAACTAGGTCACACTCAACACAACCCTCTCCTTATAAACCCCAATTTTTTTCCTTCAACCCCACCACCTCCAGTAGTACTAGTCCGAAGCAACTCGACCAAACTCAAACTCAAAACAAAACACAACACTGCTAATAATTCCTTATTACACTACACTTCCTTCCATGGCCATACAGAGGTGTGGGCTAAGAAACTAAGACTCTGCCACAACTTAACCCTTACGACCCATCACAAAGTTAAACCTCCAAAGAAAAACAAAGACACTCTTTTTCCTGCTAACTTAGTCACTTACCGCAGCTTACTCAGCTTATTAGTATCATAAATTCCACCCAACAAACAACAACGCCTCTAGAAGCTTCTAGAGGGTTCAGTTTTTTCCTTACCCGATTTCTTCACATGAAGCAAGAAACGAGAAACTAAGTCATTTATTTGTGAGGAGTGTGTTTGAAATGAACTCTAAGCAAGTAGCTTTGAAAGTTTGCTTGATTGCTTGCAAAATGATCTCTCTCTCTCACACAGGAAAAATGAAAATTGAGAGGCCACCAAGAAAAGGGAGAGAAGCCACCGAGAGGTGTCGGGAAGAGAGTTAGGGTTAGGCTTACAATTTCATCCATTTTTGGGTAAACAATGAGTCATTTTTCATCCATCCCTCGTGAGGCATGTGTACAAAATTGATTCTACTAAACATACATCCTAGGATCCTTATTTTCAGCCCTATATTATTTTTACAAAAAAGGAATGGCCCATATTTTATACCTATCTATCTTACTTGTAATGGGATTGTCTACTTTTAATGGACCCTTTATTATTTGGAATTCTTTTATAAATTTTATGTCAAACGAATTTAATCCTCCCTATATTATGCCGCACGTCGTTTTTAAAATGCACTAAGTGACCCCCCCGTGCCTGAACGTCTCTTTCTCAGACGTAAAATACAAAGTTTTCCTACGTCTTCTCTTCGGCCTCACGGGTGTTCTCTCTACATCCTCTATCATTCATCTTCATATATAGGGTTGACTATCGTTGATGTTTTGAAGCTCACAAAGTCAAGAAAAAAATTAAAGTCATATCTCGCATCCATTGATTTTGACAATATAGATGTTTGTGATGTCAAGTACTTACCATCTTCTTTTAATGGTGACGTTTTATTTTTTCTTGCTTCCTGTGGCATATAGAGGTCTAAGTACATATGGCCGCTCAATGGACGGCATGAACAAGATGTGCGATGGTCACCCTTGGTGCACCATCAAAACCACGAATATCCAAAATGATTTTGGACTGTCCTTCCGGCGCTCTATTTGTGCAGATCATCTCCAATGTTAGTGAACACAACTCTAATAACTCTAAAAAATTAGGTTAGTTCGGAAATTTTAGATGTCTTAATTCCTTTGTTTGGGTGATATTATCTCCTAGGTATATTTTGAACCCCTTTCGAATATCTCAAGGTCATATATAAAAGTAAATGTGTGTGTGATTTCAAATTCCTCTTATAAACTTACTGTTTCATTATTGAGGGTATGTTTGTTGATATCTAACTGTCTTGATTTGGTATGTTTGCTTTTTAATGAGGGGAAATCTTAGGTGAGCACTCAAATGTGATGCAATGAGTGATTAGACCTTCATGGCGGCATTCATATCATTTCAAGTTGGGGCTTTCCTTTTGAATGATGATCTTCACTCGTATCAATTAGACCTTTGTATGCTTTTGATTTTGGTGATTGTTTCGACCTTATCTCCTTGAATCAATATGTAAATGGGTCACGTACCTTGGTAATTGACTAAGGTAACATAGCCTCATCATGATTATTGATCTTGGTTAATTCCCGATTGATTTTCTCAATTCTTGGGCATCCAAGCTTTTTGGATAATTTCCGATGTCTCGATTTGGTTAAGAATCTTCTTCAATGATCTAGTTGATCGACTTAAATTGCGACGTCTCTTGATCAATCCTTTGTATAATCTCTTTTTGATTGATCCAGCTGATTAATTTTCCCTTTATGTTTCAATTGTCTTGCAAAGTGATTTTCTCTCAAGTACACAATGAAGGTAACAATTCAATTTTCTTTTTTTACTTTATTTCATAAGTTTTCAAGTTGTCTCAATTTAAAAACTAATTTGTCTTCAATTTCTCATAGTACAATGAAGCGTCAACGTGCTTTGTGGTTTCAAATGACTCAATTTCCGAAGTGCTTTGCAATTTGCCCTAGCCTCAAAGGTGCTTTATAATTCGAAATTGCTTCACAAGTTTTCAAGTTACAAATTGCCTCAAGTCTCAATATGCGTCATTTTGACATTTCGTATAAATTGATTCAGGGCCAAATGAAGTGCAATAGGACCTCTAAATTCCCCCTTTATATAGTATGTGAAATCTTAAAATAACATGATTATTCTTTGATCCTCATATCTTCTAAATATAATACTTTTTGTACAATCAAGCTACTTTTAGCAACATCACTTGAATATTGGTATCTAACTATTTTCAAGTATCTATTTTCCTCGAACATGCATTAATTCAAGTAGTCTCTACTAATTACCTTTTAAATTCTAGAGGTCTTCAACAAGTCCTTAAGTCTAGGGTCTTCATTTGTGTTTGAAGACCGGGAATCTTGGTTCGTTGATTGAAAACTGCAGAGGTCTTGGTTCGTCGGTTCCCTTCAAGCTCCCCCACGGTTCAAACGTTCCCTTCAAGGTTCCAACGTTCTCAATGTTCCTGTCAAGGAAACTCATCTTCTTCGCAGCCCCCCGGGCTAGCAACTAGTGCAAATAATTTGTAACAGATAATCCATCCATATTATCCTTGTACATTCATACCAAAGAACAATTTTACAAAACTTAGAATGGAGTGATGTAGTGCACATTGAGACCGCCAAAATACGTAATTTTTTTTTATTTGAACATGTCTATGTATTATAATACATTAATAATTTGATAATAGTGTGGAATTTCTCTTGGACACGGGGGCTAGTCCATAATCTGGTCTCCATCATACCTAATTATAATTTATATGATCTACAAAAAATTGAAGATCATATAGATTATTTTGGCTTGTGCGCCCTAACCCTAACTCTCCTCCCGACTTCTTTCGGTGGCTTCTCTTCTGAAACTCTTCAACCCCTCTTCAATAGAAGAAAGTTGTAGATTATTTGAAACATAATCTAGATTATATGTACAATTATGTTCACAAAATCTATGCCTTTGTGAAATTTCTGGACGAGCCCCCTGTGATTATTTGTTTTAGTTGCCCCCTTTTTCCTCCTTGTCTCGTCCTTGCTGTTCGTCGTGGTCTTCGGCAGCTCCTTTCCTGATTCTTCTCGTGATCCTCTTCATGTTGATCACATTCATGCTTGCTCCTGAGCAGTGATCGGGGAGATTTTTGGGCGAGATCCTAGTGTTTGCAAGTCCAACCGGTTACATGTTGACATCCTCCGGTTTTCCATTATTAAATTGGGGTATATTCTATAAATTCCTCTAAAATGATCGGTAATTTTCCTGCAGTCTTGAACTTCAACCGGTTATTTCTCAAACTCAACCGGTTCATTTGCAACTAACTGCCGGTTCTCCCCGATCATTGCTCCTGAGCTACATTGTCTGGTGGCTACAAGGCCCACCTCGCTTGATCTCCCCGAAACTACGCCCAGATGCTACCAGGTATACGATGATGCTACCATGTAAGCTCAGTGAAGATACCCAGCTGTAATTATGCAGCCCTTCGGGGCGGATCTGAATTCGTTACTCAATGCAGATGCCTACCCAAAATTCTCAATCCCTTCGGGGCCAAATCATATTATGTTTTCCACAATGCAGGCGCCTACCTAACATTCTCCAGGCCTTCGGGACAAGATCAAAAGTCATTGCACAATCAAGATGCATGCCTTCCTTCGGGGCGAGATCAGAATCCTTTTCCTCAATCAAGATGCCCACCCAATTGAGGGAGTTGCGTGGCCTTACCTTGAGGGATCAGCAGATCCAGCTACGATCTTGATCTCCGAAGCTCGATCCCCTCCAGCTACGCTCCACCTCGCTCAAACTCTGCCCTCCAGCTACGCTTCACCTGGCTTGATCGTTGAAGCTTGATCCCCGACAGCTACGCCTTACCTCGCTCGATCTCTGAAGCTTCATCCCCGACGTTGCGCTCCACCTCGCTTGATCTCTGAAGCTCGATCCCCATACGCTACGCACAAACGGGATCTCCACTTCAATCCGCCGCAACTGCCCAAAGACAAAGCTCAGCAGCGCTAATCCCAACTCAGACTCCGAATCACACTCGGTGATAACCCAACACTCTCACAATTGCAGCTCTTGACTCTAGATGCGAGAGTTCCGAATGAATGAGGATCCAAAAATGCGCAGGGTGTGGGTGGAGCTGCTGGCTGCGAGCTCAGGGTCGAACTCTGTACCTGCCGCGAATAGTAAGTCTTGAAAATCCCATACCGAGTCTATTACCGGGCTTCTGCTGGAGTATTGGAGGCCGGTACCGGAATAGCACTCGGCACCAATCACCGGATTTTTCCCTCACTTTGACCCTGTAAACCACCTTTTACAGATAACTTTAATGCTCCCAAACTAAACCCTAAAAGTAACTTCTAGCCCAATTAAAGGGATTAGGGAACTTCACCAAAGGGAGGGAATTATCGTATACGAGCACATCTCTCATCTGTCCTACATAAAGTCTCGAGTTCCCATAGATTTGTTGCCATTTCATCTCAAATGACCTCAGGTATTCTAATTTGGGTCTTTAAAATTAATTTCAGTGTCAAATCAACTTAAAAGTAAGCTCCGGGCTGCATATTATTTCAGGGTTTTAATGTTGGATGAATGAGAGGTATGCTCATATACAATAATCCCCTCTCTCCAACTTCACCCAACGGCAACTCAACCTCATGGGCAAGTTGAGAAGCATGTGCATATAAGAAAAATGCGTTCAAAACAAGAGATGTAGTCCACATTTAAGACGGGTTCTAACACCTCTGTTATAAGGCCCACCGACATAGCTATTTGTATACAATGCCATTACTTCCAGTTTTCATGCATAGATATAGGTCCCCTCAAAACGCATGATTTTGACCCCAACACCCCCTAATGGGGACCCTAATCATGTGAGTTTCCAATAATTTTGTAATTATTGTTGTTACATGTGGTCCGACTAGCCTACTTCTTCTAGAATATGAAACATGCAATTAAGGTAGCCAACCCATTCCCAACTGCCACCCTATTTTCATAACTTAGGCCAACCTATTTCCATGTAGCACAATATCAATCTCTAATTAATGTTGACATGTCATGGTCAAAATCCAACATAGCCACATGTCCGTGGCTAAGTTGACAACTAGGGGACAACTAGGTTTAGATTGCAAGCATATTTAGGTGAGACAATTACAGGAATGAAGCGCTCTCGATTTTGTAACCAATCAGTGACTAAAAGAATTAGGGTAGCCATTATCACAAGAATAGGTTGAAGAGAATATTCACTTGGAAAATTCCCAATAAGTAAGTTATTGTGAAAAATATTCTTAAATGAAACGAATTGCATTTTATTTTTTATTTTTCTACGCAAGGAGTTTTTTCTCCTATCATACCTAAACCACATATATGCTAAATTGCTTAATTGGTTAGGAGTGGGTCAGCTACCTTAGTACGAGATGGTTAGCAAATCCAAACCGAGACCATAGCCACTTCCTTATAAGTTTCGTAGCTCATATGAATATCTTATTCATTATCAAAGTGGGGATTTTTATGCTCATTAAATAGTCATATAGGTCCCCACAATTATCTTGACTGTTGAACCTATAATAGTAATCTTTTTTTAAGCATGTAGTCCAATATCTTTTAAACGCATGTTGTTTTGATATTCGTGTTTGGAGCCACACCAAACCACATACCACTTAAATACAGGTGTTCAATTAAAATATGAAACCAAATTATGCACGTCTAGAATAATATTACCCAACACCTACTGTTTGTTCAATGGGCTCTCGAAATGTAATAGTTAGATGCTTGGAAAGCTGAATCTCCTACTCAACTTTTCGAGCATCCAACTACTATATTATGAGAGCCCACTGAACAAACAGTGGGTGTTGAGTAATGTTATGAGTGCATTATGAAGTCTTTCACTCTTTTATAATTCGATAGCACATAACATTATTCAGATCCATAACAATGTTATGTGTTCAGTCTAAATATGGGGAATATTCCATGAAATATTGTCAGTCCCACAGAACATTGTTATGGATCTGAATACTATTATGCACCAACACAAACTAAGCAAACTAAAGTTTCATGCACGGTGTGGAAGCCTCATGAATCATTTCCCCTTCCCTCATCCAAGTTGATCCAGGCATGGCACTTGCATCACTCTTACAAATTCAAATTGAATTCACAATCCATGAACGGGGAGAACCGACCGCTAGCTACAGATGAAACGGGTTGAATTTGAGAAATAACCGATTGAAGTTCAAGACTTCAGGGAAAGCACGGTCATTCTGGAGGAATCTATAGAATATACCTCAATTTAATAAAGAAAACCGAATGATCACAACATGTAACCGGCTGGACTTGGAAACACTAAGATCTTGACTGATTACGCCCAAAAATCTCCCTGGACATTGTGTTAGATATCATGATAAAAAAATTTAAAAAAAATTTAAAAGAATTGAGCATTGAATGGTTGGAATGCCAGGGCCCACAAAGTAGGTTCATCGTGTTGAAGAATGTTATGTCTAAGGTAAGTGGGCCTAATCCGGTTACTTATCTTAATTGGACACTTATATTTGAGTGGCAGATAGTCAGGTGCAACTCTAAGAATGGACACTAGAGAAACAAAAACTAGAAAGACATGTGTTTAGATGAGGTTGGACTCTGTACTCATAATTGTTAACCATTTAAGGTTCAATATTCAACATGTGTGGCCTTCTTATGGTTGGTTCATTGTTAGGGGACTTTGATATTTCATAGAAATCCAAGATTACCTTCAAAAGATTCTTGAATTGGTCTTGGCTTCTTTATAAACATTTGTGGATGTATAGAAATATCACCTCACAAATACAACCGCCCACATAAGGGTCATATATTGCTACTATCTAACCATCTAAAACAAGCCCACCTCCCGCAAGGATAGGCAGGAAACCCTACCTCTAAAACAAGGGGACTCTTGTGCATAGTAGGGCCAATGAGCTCAAATTCATGTCAATGGTAACAATTTTTCTTTTCACCTCATGAATTTGAGTAGAATAAGGCAACAAACAACAAGAAGTAGCCAATTAAGGCCCATCTACCAAGTCAGTGTTTGGAGAATGCCCATAAATGAAATTAGTGAGTGACTATGTCTATATGTAAGGTAGATGTCCCAATTCGGTGGTTGGTTCTTAAATGGACACCTATATTTGAGTGTGTGTATGGTTGGGTGCAAATCTAAGAACAAACACGAAAAATACATGTGTAGAAAAGAAATTACACTACGTGCTCAAACCTAGTTAAACATTGATTCCCACAAGGCCCGGGGGAGGGTCCACTCTTCATACCACGTAACCACGTACAAACTGACGTGAGTGTAAAAGTAGCAATATTTGAGGCATTAGCATACATAGTATTCAGAAGGGGGAGGTAGCATTTTTCTCTAGTGTGGACCAAAAAAAAGGCTAGTGAGAATTTTGAGGTAGAGGTAGATGTACAAAAGGGGGGTCTTAAAGTTTAGAGAAAAGACAATATATGTATTATGGATGAAAAATCTTCAATAACTTTCTGAATGGGAAGCAAAAGTGGACTATAGTATACATGGTAAGACCTATTTCTTTATTTCTTCATAATTTGTGTATGTGGTGGAAGCATTTATCACATTAGATTGAAAACTTAGTATAGATACATGACTCTATTTTCTAGCGAATCATTAGTACATATACCATTGTTTTTCTCCATAAATTTCTTGTGTATAAAGGGGCTTTGTCCCAAGGGGTAGACTCCTCATACCACATACGAACTAACATGAATGTAGAAAGAGTTATTAGTTGAGGCATTGTCATACATAGTATACGCAAGGGAGAGGTATTGTTCTTCTCAACTGTGTACATTTAAAAAGACTTTAAGAATTATGGAGTAAATGTAGATGTACAAAAGGGGGCCCTAAGATTTAGAGATTTTATATATAATTTATGTGCTAGTTTCATCCATTATTATCAAATGATAATCATCCGCCAATGACTTGTATATGTGATGAAGCCATGCTATTTGTTTCATGGTTTATATTATGTATGTGTAGTGGAGGCATTTACTACATTCCATTGAATAGCTTAGTATAAAGACATGAGTCCATTTATAACCTACCGTTAGTACATATACATTTGTTTTCTCACTAAAAAATTCATATGTTGGGGGTTTTGTTTCAAAGTCACCCACACACATCAATTAGGGTTCTAATTGCTTTGATGAAGAGTGGACCTCATGGTGAAAGTAAGCTAAATAGATTAAAAATAGCCTCAGTAATACTCAAAGGTAGCACTACCTTTGCAAGAAAATGAGCATCAAATTGATGAGCACCCATTTGATGCTCTTTTGAGAAGGTCAAGTCGAGCTTGCTACTTAATGTTAAGCCCGAGCCTTACTTCACTACAAGCATATGAATCATAGGCAAGTGACCTACATCACTGGAAACTTGTCCTACATAATTTACAAATCTAGCACAATGATACATTTGCATTGTTCTTTCATCAACGTGGGACAATTGCTTAGGACTCATATGCTAATAGTGATTCTAGACATAATAATCAACATATTGGAGGAACTTGTATAATCATTTAACAACTTGAAGAATTTTCAGTTTGACAATGAATAGGGTATTCATATGAGCTCTAATATATGAGGAAAGTGGTTATGGGCATGATTTGGATTCGCTATGCATCTTGCACTAAATGTGTGTTTCATATCCCATGAGAAGTGGGTATAGAGAGAAAAGCGCCCCTTTAAGACGTGCTCAACACTTACTACACTAAATATGGTATTCAGTGTCACCAATTCTAATTGTCTTGCTCAATACTACTTGTAAACTGCGGTATAGTGTCACCAACACTAAATGTTAACGCAACATTATTTGTCATTCCTTGTAAATTTTGGGGAGGATTATAGACTTACAGTGTTGCAATTACTGTCACTTACCAAGTGATTTTTCATCAAAATTTTAATCATCCATGACAATATTTCATCACAAGTTGCTGAGAAGAGAAGGTAGGGTTTTGGTCAATGGATAAACTCATCCATCATCCATGACAGTATTTGTAAACTTATTCATAAGAAGTATCATCCGAAAAGTTACCATAGTGACATTAAATACCATATGACACTAAATATCATACTTAGTGTGGTGTCTAGGGAGATTTTAGACAGAATTAGTTGAGATCCACATGATTTCCAAGCGCAACCGGTTCCATGTTGAAATCTTCCAGTTCTTCTCCATTGATTTAGGATTTCTTTATAAATTCCTCTGAAAATGATCGACAATTTCACCTTAAGTCTCAAACTTGAACCAGTTATTTCCCAAACTCAATACACTGTTTATGGTATTTTGTGTCACGTGTGTAATAGTGTCACTTACCCCATTTTGAGGAGTATCATGGGTTACATTGATTATTAACAACTTCATCATAAGTGTCACTTCACAACACTTGGCATTCAAGGGCGCTTACTATTAACTTGGCATGAGTATGTTCAATAGTGATATGAGGTGCATGTCTATGTTACACAATGGTCTACAAGTTGACTAAAAATGGACACAAACAAGACTTGCCATTCGTATGCTCAAGAATATTGTCCTCTTGCATATTACAATGCAAACAAATGACACTTGCCATTAGTATGCTCAAAAATATCTTCCCTTTGCATACTAAAACACAAGACTATCATCTAAAGTATCCCATTGCGCTACTCTAAATGTTGCAGTGTAGAGATTTTTTCACTTGAAGAAGTAATTTATGTTGATGAATGGAATCATATTGGCAATTAGTAGGCGTGACACGTTGAGACCTCTAGGTATCTAATTTAGGCCCTTTACAAATAGTGTAAGTGACGCTAAATACCATAAACGACGTAGCTCATTTCTAACTAGCAATCACATCTCCCCATTTGCAACTGACTACCTCATTTATGTATATATATATATATACACATATATGTGTGTATGTGGGTGGTGTACAATTTTCATGTGCACATGAATGGAGGCATGCAAGATAAAGTATGCGGTTGTTATTCAATTACTTTTCTCCATGGGACAAGTATATTTGATTAGTGTGTGGTTTGGTGAGATCAAAGAACAAACACACCATAGATACACACATGTTTAAAAAGAGATTGGACTATGTCTTCCAAAAATTTACTACCTATTCCACACTCAATACAGTAGTGGTCACGATCGGAAAGACACAAATATATCAACAACAAACGTGCGCTTCCAATTAATCATAACTAGATCAGGAGACGTCCAGTTTTGAATCCGATCCTTACTGTAACTGCTTCATCATCGTACACTTGCTGATCGATGCTGCAACACCACAAGTTGTTCCATTGTGCAAATCTAATCAGTACAAGTTGGAGAACATGCAAAAAGAACCTAACAACACCCAGTGCACACACCTTCGGCAGCAGCTAGTCCCACCACCACATGGATTGGGGACGCCAGCTTGGAGATGTATACGTAGCTCACACTCCCTCCATCTGAATGAGGCCAGCCGGGCCGTATGATATCTAAGTTAACTTACAGACAGACACACAGACACACACACAGACAGACACCACACACACAGACTGACTGACTGACTGACTGCAAGCAGCAGCAGGGCCGCACTGCATTAATAAGGGCCACTTCACACACGAGCCAAGAGCCGTGACCATGACATTGTGAGAGCCCAAAAGAAAGTGTCCAAAGGCCGTCCCAACGCACCTCCAGAATCATCTAGTGTGGTCACGGATCCTCACGTGTAGTGTGAAGCCATATGTGACCGGGCCCTCAACCAAATGCTATTTCAATGAAATTTTATCCATGCGGGTCCTCACACATGATAAAATCAAATTAATCAACGGTTGTGAGCATTCGGAGTGCCATGGTCGCCCGGTTTTGTGTTAAGCCTGCCTACAAGAGGTGGTTTTTGAATCCCAGACTTCACAAATCCTAGGGCCACTTCACACACGGGACCCAGAGCCCGTGACCATTACACTGCGAGCATTCTCATTGGTGGAAACGGCGGAGCAAGTCCAGGTTCGCTTCACACTACGCTTGAGGGACCAATGGAGGGAGTATGTGAATGCAAGATGGATGTAGAGTCTACATGGATTCCTACATGGCATTGAATGGACCATCGTTCATGGTCACTTGGACTATTTTCAAAAACCACCTCTTGGAGGTAGGCCTAACACAAAACCGGGAGACCATGGCATTCCAAATGCTCACAACCGTTGATTTATTCTATTTTATCATGTGGGAGGACGCGCGTGAATAGAAATTCATTAAAATAGCATTTGGTTGAGGCCCAGTCACATATGACTTCACACTACACTTGAGGGTCCGTGACCACACCTACATGACTTTGGAGGTGTGTTGGGACGACCTTTGGACTCTCACAATTTCATGGTCACGGCTCTTGGCTCGTGTGTGAAGTGGCCCTAAGAGGCTTTTGGGAGTCCTGGAGCTAGTAATAAAGTAAGTAATAAGGCTGGCCTTTGCAAACCTGGCGTGTGTGCTTGTGGCCACACATGTAGTGTATAACTTATACACACTCGCTCACTCACTTATGTAAGTAAAGTATCTATTATCCACGAGGTGGCAGCTGATGAGGGCCAGCACAAATGGCTCACTACAAGTGCAGCTTTCTGGTTTCTGCCACTTGGATGGCCATCGGGAAGGACACACCGGTTTCAGGACGGGATCATCAGGACCATTTGTGTCAGTGTCCCGGGGGTATATTTGGGTATAATCCATCAAAACTCTACACCAAATATGATATTTAGTGTCACCAATTCTAATCGTCTTGCTCAATACTACTTGTAAACCGCGGTATAGTGTCACCAACACTCAATGTTAACCCAACATTATTTGTCATTCCTTGTAACTTTTCTGAGGGATTGTAGATTTACAGTGTTGCATTTTACTGTCACTTACCAAGTGGATTTTCATCCAAATTTCAATCATCCATGACAATATTTCAATCACAAGTTGCTGACAAGAGAAGGTAGGGTTTTGGCCAATGGAGGAACTCATCCATCATCCATGGCAGTATTTGTTCGCTTATTTATAAGAAGTGTCATCCAAAAAGTTACCATAGTGACATTACATACCATATGACACTAAATATCATATGTAGTGTAGTGTTTCCAAGTCCAACCAGTTACAAAGTGTTTCGTTATCAATTTGAGGCGTATTCTATGGATTCCTCTCAATTGTTGGGTAATTTTCCTGAAGTCTTGAACTTCAACCGGTTATTATTTCTCAAACTCGACTGGTTCACCTGTATCTACTGGTCGGTTCTCCCTGTTCATTGGTTTCTGTTATAAGTTAAGCCCAGCGCTGGAAGTAGAAGGCTGGGTGAGAAGCCCAACCGGCAGTGCCACATTTACGGCATGATTCACCTGAGCTTTGACCGGTCAACACAACAAGCTGCAGGCGCCCCCAGATGCCCTTTCCCCTTTAAGTGTATACATGGTAACTACACGTAAGATCGTCCTTGTACTACTAAGCAAGCATCTGACTTGAGGATAATACTATTAAGATTACTAGGCTTACCTCAGTTCTTGTTGGGTCCAGTGCAGTGCCCGGGAAGTTTTTGGGCATAGTCGATCAAGATCCTAGTGATTCTAAATCCAGCCGGTTACATGTTGACATCTTCCGGTTTTGCTTTTATTCATTTGAGGTATATTCTATAGATTCCTCTAAAATGATCGGCAATTCTTCTGAAGTCTCCAACTTCAACCGGTTATTTTTCAAATCAACTGGTTCATTTGTAACTAACTGCCGGTTCTTCCCGGACATAGGTTGGGTCTCCTTAGGAGTTGAATGAGGATTTTAACACATCTTATCCCCGGGGAGTGCACTTAATGCTAAGACTAGGAATCACGTGAGTGCGTACTTTCGACCCCCCTATGTATGTACTAAAAAATCATTTAAAATTTGTTAAAATAATATGAAGTTGTTAAACACAATCTAAAGTTCTTGTTGTATAAATTTCAAAAAAATACTCACTTGTAAATATTTTTAAATTGATTTTTGAAGCGAAAAACAACACATTTCAGTTCAAACTTCTATAAATTTTTTAATAAGATTTTAAAAACTTTTGGTCCTGAAATTTACACCAAATGATAGATATATACGTAATGATTTAGCACCTAAAAAATCTTAATTTAAAAACTATTTCAAGGTCAAGTACATAGGGGGGTATGCTATTAAAACGCACTCACGTGTATTCCTAGTGTTAGCATTAAGTGCACTCCCCGGGATCTTATCATGTAGTTTTTGGCCAATGCATGAGTAACATAACATTATTTAGCCATGTAAGTCGGTTCCATTACCCTGGAATATTTCAAACATATTACGTGGGTCCCTCGAACTAAGTAGGAATATTCGTTTACTATTCATATATTCATGCTAATCTTGAAAATTTGGTGGAGTTATATTCCCAACACTACGCGTAGGAATTATTGTTCATAATAGGAATATTCATAGGGAACACTATTATCCCCATATTATTCCTTGGGATTATTATTTATAGCATCGTTATCATTCAAAATACCAACACTATTCACGACATTCTTACTAATCAAACCAACACTATTCATTATTCATACCAACGTCAATTTCTTCCTATTTTCTAAGTTTCTTTCCATGAAGGTAAGATAGTGGAGGCCCATGTTGGATGCTAAATATAGATTGGAACACAACCATGCAGCTAAAAAATATTATGAAACTATGAGTTTATGAAGCGATGACATTTTATAGGTGTGTCCAAAGTCGACCAAGGTCGCTCTTTTGTGCACATGAGCCTTTGATCGGTCAACACGAGCCGCATGATGCCACAGATGTCCCCTTTAAATGTATGCAGTCTAACCCTGGTAATACGACACCTTGATTATACAACGCATTTCCCGTTGACCACAATTTCTAGTATTAATTTACCCCGATAATATGACTATGACGCTCGTAATATGACATTTCTTTAAGGCCCAATTTGTCATATAATAGAGGTAATTAATGTGTGTGTGTGGTGGGACCCACACAAAGGATCTGCCTTGGGATGAGGGAGTACATGGAGAATTCATCGGTGGCTTAATTTAAGTTAACTCAAGTAAATTATTTGAAACCTTGGTTTCAATACAGACGTTGCACTTTTGAGTCTTTGGGTTCGGGTGGAGGTTGAAGGGTTTAGGGATCGCTAGATCCACAGACTAGAATTATGAAGTTGTTGATTCCTCTTCTTGATTCGATTTTTGTCCTCACACATGAATCTCACATCTCTTTAGATTGAAAATTTTAGTCCTCGCCATCTTATACTCCTAGATTTGCCCTTGCCATTCTTCGATTTCTTGGCTCCAGAGGTGACAATAGTCTTAAGTGGTCCGATGCTTTTCATTCCGGTTTTATTTTCAACAATTTTAGTGTTGATGACCACATCTCCACACAAAACAACTTGCACACAATTTGGTAAGCATTGACCTCCTCTGCATTAGTTATGACACTAGAACATGTTTACAATATGGACGAGACCGGTTTATTTATCATGCCCAACCAAACAAGACACTAAGTGTAAGGAAAAGTTCATGGGCACAAAATTTAGAAGGACCGTCTCACTCTTGCTCTTGTTGTAAACACGATAGGCAATGACAAACTTGTGATTATTTACAAATCTCTACGCCCAAGATGCTTTGGAAGGTGGTTGCCAATAGATTATGTGTGGTGGTTTGCAAACCAAACGGCCTGGATGACATCATATGTATTTGGCAATTGGATGATGAGCCTCAATTGTACATGTCAAATCTCAAAAGTGTAAGGTACTTTTAATTATGGACAATTCTGCTACTCATTCCCTTAAGCATGTTGGTAGGGGTGAATCATTTGGTTTTTCAACCTTGCAATTGAGCAATATTGCTATCGCTTTCTGACCACCCAAGTGTGGTACAACCCTTGGATTAGGGAATAATTGCTACATTCAAAGTCTAGTGTAAGAAGAAACTTTGGAGTGGGTCCTCTCTTAGTTTGATTCTTCTACTACTCACCATGACTTAGGGAAAATAATGCCTAATGTAAGGCAAGCTATTATGTGATGCTCTTAAGTGTGGACAAAGATGAATCCCCAAATCATACGAAACAATTGAAGGATGTCCAAAATTTTACCTGTAGATTGGAGTGTCGATTTTGCCATGGATGGTGAATGTGAGAAATTGAGAATGAATGAAGCAACAAATGAATTGGCAAGTCACACTTCCTCTTTGAATCTTAGAAGTGAAGAATTGCCTATTGAAGAATATGTGCAATCGGTAGGGAGAAAAAATTGTTGATGCAAAGTACAACATGGTTGAGTTGGTGGATTTGGCATGGGGTAGAAAAGCTCATAGTTTGAATGAAGAGCCAATGGAGGAGAATGATGTGGATGACCAACTAACACCAATAGTCAAACCTCCTTAAGCATGTGACTATGCCCAATTACTATCAAATTTTGCAGTGAAGCATCCTTAAGAGTTTTCAGTTATAGATGAGATGAACATGCAATCTTTTATGGATAAATTGAGCAAGATGTCAATTTCAAACATCAACAAACATCATCAGAAGACAATAGATTCTTGCTTTTGTAGTGTGTGATATGGTGAAGACATCATCATGGGATTATATTTTTTCTTAAGTCCATATTGTGTGAGATTGTGAGCATGTTTCTTTAATAATAATAAAACATTCTTTAATACTTATGTGTCTTCATTATGTATACAAAATGACATTTTACGTTGAAATAGGTCATTTTCCTTAAAAACCTCGATAATACAACATTTGAGGCCAAAATGTCATATTATGCAGAATACGACAATTGGATTATACGACACTTTCTTGGCAACCAAACATGTCATATTAAAAGGGGAGAACCATATATGGCAACTACACCTATGGCACCCTTTTACTTAGCAAGCATTTCATTTACTTAGCAACCATCTTATATGCATCCTCTACCTAGGTGGAAGCCTGAATCACTCTTTCACACCGACTTGGACCTCTCATTACATACGTATAGTATTTTAATGATACTTTTTGGTAGATAATGATAGCTTGTTGTCTTGCAATATTATTCTTCTTGATACCTAGACACACAACAACTTGAAACGAGTTTAAGGAAGATTTCATGTGATCCGATATAATTCTTTTTTAAAAGGAACACACAATTAGCATAAACATGCTAAAAGCATCTAGGGGTTAAATTTTCGTGCTTTCTCCAGCCTACTATAGACATGTGCTCTTCAAATCATAACAAATCAAATGAGATCAAAAGGCTAAGATATGTTTGCCGATTGAATCCCACCTGAGTCCTTGGGGGGTGGACTCTCCATACCACGTATGAACTAACGTGAGTGTAAGAAGGGGTTATATTCAAGGCATTAGCATACATAATATGCATAAGGGAGGGGTGTTATTTTTCTCCAATTTGTACATTTAAAAGGCTACTAAATTTTTGAAGTAGAGGTAGATGTATAAAATGGGGCCCTAAGGTTTAGAGAAAAAGTTGACAATAGACGTGTCAGTTTCATCAAATCCATGTTTCATCCATTGTTGTCGTATGCTAATAGTCCTCAATGACTACCATGTTCATTCTTGTTATGATTTGCATTTGGGCTCCGGGTTTTTATAAACTGGAGGCACTTGGAGTGCTCATGGGCTCCCTTGAGTCTTTTCCTCTAGACTGTGGCTAAGTTATTGTGCTCTTGTCATTGTTTGTTTGATGCAATCATTGAGTTATATAATATGGATGAGAAAATGTTCAATGACTTTCTCATGGGAAAGTGAAAGTGGATTTTACATGTAATGAAGGCCTATTTAATCCATAAGTTCTTATTTTGTGTATGTAGTGGAGGCATTTATCACATTAAATTGAGAAGCTTAGTATAAATATATGAGTTCATTTTCAAGCATGCCATTAGTACATATACATTTGTTTTCCTCTATAAACTTCTGGTATATAGGTGGTTTTATTTCATAGGGACCCACGCACATCATTTAGGTTTCCAACGAAGAGTCCACCCGCTGGGGGACATAACATGTGAGGGGGGAAGAGAAATACGAGTGGGTAGGGGGTGTAGTGGGCGAGGAGTTCATCAAGAATGGGAGATGGAATGGATTAGTGGCTATGGGAAAGGGGGGGGGGCTTTCGTAGGTTCATTATGGGAAGAGGCGTGATGTAGCAATGGACAAGACGTAATATTTCCATGGCAAAGTCACTTGGGGGGGGGGACTTTCGTAGGTTCATTACGGGAAGAGGCGTGATGTAGCAATGGACAAGACATAATATTTCCATGGCAAAGTCACTTGGGGGGGTGAGGAGAATAGAGGAAATAATGTCTTTGTCTAGATTGCATTCTTGGATTTTGAGGGTAACATTGTGAATGGAAAGGTTGGGATGGACAAAGCGTATATCGTGGATTGGGGCTGGAGGAAAGAACAGGAGAGGGTGTTGTGAATGTGGAGGGATTGTTGATGTTGGAGGATTGGGGAGGTGGTTGAAATGCTGTGTGGGATTGTGATGTGGTCTGGGTGGAGAAATTTGTCGGTAGGGATCCATTTAGAGATGGGGTGATTGGGAATGGTCTAGAAGCATTGAAGGTGTGAATGTGAATGTTGGAAATAGAAGAGACTGGTGTTGTGTGTGGCCGGGGGGGGAGAGGACATAGACTTGAACTAGGGCATGTTTAATCATACATAATTTTGTTCAGAATTGGTGTGAAATTCAGGTTGGGTAAGGATGCAGGAGACATCACGATCCCGGATTTGTGGAAGGGAGGTAAAGTTGAACATGACAAATCTAGAAAGGATTTTGGAAGTGTTGGCGTGTTGGGAGTGGGTGAGGGAAAAGTAGAAAGGGCTTTGAAACCATTGGTCATAGAGGAGAGTGGTGGTGGAGGTGAAGGTGGTATCAAAGGATTCGATGTGCATATTGTATTTGGTTTGGAGAATGTAGAGAGCGCAAGTGGTAGGGTAGTTGGTGCAGGTGTGGGAGTAAGTTATGGGGGTTTTTTCGACACCTTCATAGCGTGTGACAATAAGTTTCACTCAACTTAATATCCTTACTTCTCTTTGCAACCATGGAACAACCTTGGACAATTATTCATTTCATCCAAGAGCATGTCCCAGTGCATTTGCATTTCGTATTGTTGGATTTTGGTGAATGTTAAGCATGTTGGTGTACAAGATGCAGTCATGGACGTGCTTGTCAAATGGGAGAGTATGGTTGACTTTGCAGTTGACCATCGTGTCCAATTTGATGGGACGGACATCAAGCGTGACGGCCGCTAGATGGAAAAAAATTTGTAATTTTCTTTAACCGACCGGTCAATTTTACAAGTTGGCCTAAAAATTCAAGTCAATTGATTGGCCTGAAAATTTAGGTCAAGGTCGGCCTACCGATCCAATTGATTTTACAATTTTTGTCAAAATGAATGCCCAAAAAAACTCATTGTTTTTGTTTTTGGAAGGTCAACTAGGAAAATGTCATCTATGGACGGGGATATGCCCAATATGAGGCATGAAAGAAGAGAGGATGACCCATTGTCAACTTAATGTAAAGTTCACTATGTATTACAAGAAACTATTTGGGGATTTCAAATATATGATGGTGATACATGATGTTGTTTGGGTACGCCCACATAAGGTCTGGAAACCTTAACCGAACACTAGACTTATGCACATGTCTATATTTGAGTGGTATATGGCTTCCTCGTAGTTAAAAATGGACATCACAAAGACACATGTCACAATGAGGTTGGACTATGTGTTCAAAATGAGGACACCATTCTAAGCTTAGTAGCTAAGTTAACGTAATCAGAACAACTTACGGGATCGCTTAATGAGAAAGAACGACCTTCACTTCGACCTCTCATAACTTTTACATCTCAACTCCGACGCTGGCACTTGAAACGACAATCTTTTGTGATTCGCAATTGCTAACCGGATAAGACAATCCACGATCCCATCCGATGGCCCGAAGCATGAGCTCACGTGGAGTTGCAAGTGTCCGTTATAGGCCTCTCCTCTCCTCTCCTCTCCAAACCTGACTAACTTAGTGCTGCGGCCTCCTTCCTGGCTCGTCCTTCCCAACAAGGCCAGGACCTGCAGGTCAGGCAGAATGTTTTAGGCAATGTACAAGCCGAGGCTCTCTTAACTTAAGTGAGCCCTGGGGTGGCAACTCAAACAAATAATTACAAGGGGCTCGTCCAAAACTTTCACAAAGGCATAGATTATGTACACATAATCTGACATATAATCTAGATTATGTTTCAAATTATCTGGATTCAAGAGTTTCAAAAGAGAAGCGGGAGAGAAGCCACCGAGAGAAGTCGGGAAGAGAGTTAGGGTTAGGGCTCACAAGCCAAAATAATCTAGATTATCTTCAATTTTTTGTAGATTATATAAATTATAATTAGGTATGATGGAGACCAGATTATGGACGAGCCCCCCTGTCCAGGAGAAAGTCCACATTATTTTCAAATTATTCATGTATTATAATGCATGGACATGTTCAAATCAAAAAATTATTACGTATTATGGACGGCCTCAATGTGCACTACATCACTCCATTCTAAGTTCTGTAAAGTTGTTTTTTGGTATGAATGTACAAGGATAATATGGATGGATTATCTGTTACAAATTATTTTGCACTAGTTGCCACCCCGGGAAGTGAGCCGCTGCTTGTGAGGAGGGGTATGTATCCCCCACCTCTGACACCCTAGATCGGAGTGTACTGCTACACCGCCTCCTTCATTCCTTCAAGCCCGCCGGAGCGCAATTACTTCTTAGTTGCTGCGTACACACTTCATTATTAGGGCGCCTACACCCAATCCCTCGCCGGCACGTGTCTGCCAAGGAAGGGAGGGCAACAGCAGCAACAATGATCAGGGAGAACCGGCAGTTAGTTACAAATGAACCGGTTGAGGTTCAAGACTGCAGGAAAAATACCGATCGTTTTAGAGGAATTTATAGAATACACCCCGATTAAATAAAGGAAAACTGGAGGATGTCAACATGTAACCGGTTGGACTTGCAAACACTAGGATCTCAACCGATTATGCCCAAAAATCTCCCCGATCACTGAGCAGCAACACAATGTAATCTTCTGTAAGTATATCCGGAGTCGCATGGTGTGAGCTTCACATCCCTTCCTTCCTTCCTTAACTTAAGTGTCTTTGCTGTGATTTTGTTGCCTTCTTGTCGGGTGGATCCAGTCCAGTCCAGTCATGGGCTAAGTTCACACTTGGCCGCATGGGTGAATCCCCAGCGATCCAAGAAACCAACATATATGATTGTGGTGGTGGTGGTGGTGGCGGCAGCACAAGTTGGCTGGGACGTTTGTGGTTCTGTGTGAGAAAGGGCCGGCACACGCGCTTGCTGGCTGAGCTATAAGGGCCACTTCACACACAAGCCAAGGGCCATGACCAATGTCATCGTGAGGGCCCTCGACTCTCATCCAAAGGCCATACCAGCTGTTGAATTGACACGGTTTTTCGGAATTTGCGTCAAGTTTACCTTTTGGAAGTGAGCTTGATGTGAATTTTGGCAGACCATGGAACATAATCCATAGTCTGTCATGTAGGAATCCATGTGACTTTTCATTCTTGATAAGTGTTTTGGAGCCTTAGGCCTTCACCTTCTAGTGTGAAGTGAACTTGGATGGTCTCAGTCATTTCGACCAATGAGAGATACGAGAATGCAATGGTCACGGGCCTTTAGCCTTGTGTGTGAAATGGCCTTAAGTTATTAATGGATCCACAAAGCCACGGATCATATCAACATCTGAGGTAGATGGTGCTAAAAATGCCATTTTTGAGTGTTGAGTGCACTATTGTTGTTAGATTGTTCAAATTCCATACGTTTCTTGTTAGCAATTGAAAGGGGACTTGTTGCGTACCTCTCCATGAGGAGTGCCCAAAACACCATGGGCACAAGGGGGACTCCGGAGTGACACCCGGGACTTGTGGCGCCGTTGGTGAGAGGGCCCAAGTGATCCTAGTGTGGGTGAGGGCCCTGGGCGTTGGGAACGCCTCCCACCCACAGAGACTAGGAGTCACTAGGGTAAATCCATAAGCTATGCGTAGCTTATGGCGTGCCAATTCTAGAATGCTCAAGAACACCTCAATCAGAGGTGTGAGCTAGGAGATATGGAAATTTAAGTGCGGCGTTGTCTCGAGTCAGCGCCCTGGTACAGCAGTGGCCTGGGAGTGGCTCCCGGGATTGCCAAAGTTTGAACATGCATAACTTCCTCAATACTTGCCCGAATGGGGCAAGTGAGTAGTCCATCGATATCTACGTGAAACGTAGATGACAATGGAGTTGTCGCTTGTTAGCATTATAGATCATATGAAAAAGTTATGGTGTTCTGAAGCTGCTGGGGGCTTCCAGCCCCAACGGCTAAGGGAAGATGTCAACTTGGTCCCAACTCTTGGGAGAGAGACAAAAGGTTACTTGACAGTGGGGTAGGGGCCCTGCCTAGAGTCCTAGAGGCTTATATGGGTGAGGCGGTGTGGCCGAACCCACCCGAGGCCGAACGGCATGGCCTCCACAAGCATTGGTCCAACGTGGGGACATAGTTGCCTAGTATGGTTCGGGTTGTTGTAGTGTTGCTCCGGCAACGCAATGATCAACTTAAGATTGGACTTCCATGGATGAAAGTCCACATCTTAGCAATGGTTATTGATTAAGGGGTGAGTCCCGAATGCAAGTGTAGGAGGATTGGTCCCCCTCCTATGAACTAAGAGGTCCGCGGTATGGAGAGCTAACCATTAGCATGCGGGGAATGCGAAGGGTTAGCGCTCGTAATCCTTGCTAGAATTGAAAAAATGACCAAGATACTTAAGGGGAGCTAGCAAGGGTTGCGACAGGACTCCAATGCCATAACATTACTCAACACAAGGGTGTTGCATGGTGCACCCCTAGTGTCATGAACTTGCAATAATTATTCCTCACTTATGTTGGGTCACCCTTGTAAAACAAACATGACTCAACCTATGTATTGTTCACTATGCAAGGTTACACATACATGTGAAGAATGACCTGGGCATCTACAACTGAAACTATTCCAAAAAAATGTTCAAAGAAAATCTTGGTTTAATTATGCCAGCATATCCTTAATCTTAGTTTAATTATGCCAGCATATGCATTGGTTGGCAGGTCAATTGTGTCAACATACTATGTTGGAAATCCAATAGGCTACTATTCATGGCAACCAACTAGGCATCCTTTTTAAGAAAAGGGAGCCCAACCTACGGGTTGTGTAATGTTATGGCATCAAATTATGCCATGTTTTTGAATTTTGTATGCAAAAGTTATAAGGGCTCAAAGTCTATTCTAGTAGATGACCCAAAATCAACATGGAAATTTGCTGACAAGATGGTGGACATTCTCAAAATCAATATGTGCTTACACAACAACATTTTAGGGTGTTGGTTTTGGCATGCTCTACCTTAAGGTGAGATTGTGGCCTTTTCAAGGACCATTCCAACTCCACGGACCATTATGGGTTGTTGGATCGGTTGATGAATTGTTCCATCATGTTAGCAATTGCAAATCACAAACACTGGCATTTCAAGTTTTGCAATTGAAGTTTAGATACAAAATTTATTATAGAAAAAAGGAGAAAATTAAGTTCTTCTTTTCTGGTTTGAATTTTCTCTCTCTCTCTGTAGTTAGTTTTTTGCTATGACTGAACAAACAAAAACCCAGGGTACAGACTCTCAAGGAAGGCTTAACTAGTGTCTATTACAGGCATCTGTCACATTATAGTTCATTAATCAGACAATAGGTATGTTATCTTCACTCTAAAACATCTCTTATCCATCCTTTACTCTCCTTTCTCACAAGGTTTCCTCTCACTGTATTTCTTTCAGTGGGGTACGTGTGTCTGTCACAGTAGTAACCATCTCGTCATGAGATTGTATAACAATAGTCTTTCGAGAACAATAGTCTTTGAGTATCACAATTGTCTTTGGTAACCATTGGCCAATGCATCTTCAAATCACAACAACTCCTTCATTAATTGGTCAACGTTAATTCCAATACAAGACAAAGTGTTTATTTCTTATCTTCGGATTTAATCATTACTCACGACTTATGCAATTAACACCAACACGTCAAGCTATAATCTTGGCGGCCCTGCACAACCTGCATCAACAACAACCAGGGAACACACAAGATAATAGTTGTACGGGATTACTTCGTATTGCATACTCAAAGATCTATCCTCTTGACTTAATAGTAATTATACTTTCAATTAACTTATGCCTAGGTCTTCGTTATGATCCAAAGTTAATTATCTTTGATTACATTCAATTCCTCTTACAACTTAACACCTTTCTCTAATCAACTGATCAGAAATGAACTCTCATCACTTCAGTTGATAGAGAGATTCTCTCTTAAATTCCATTCTACTCAATTGCAACACTATCCGCCTACGTTCAAGATATAACAATAATCTCATAAGACTGAACAATATTCATTCGACTTCACCCTTTGTCCTCACAGGTAAACGATAGTCCTTTCTTCCTGTGGGCTGACCCTTGGCCTTATACCTCTCAGCCTATAGTGTAACTCCTACCCTGGCCATAGTTACGCAATGTACTGGATAACACTAAGCCGACACTTGGCTTCTCGTCTCCTCGCAGGCTATAGTTAAACTCCACTATAGTCCATGATTGCTCTTCACTCAGTTAACACTCAGCAGCCTGACTTCTCTTTCCTATCAAGAAGACAGAAAATCACTCGACTACGTTTCCTTTATCACCAGAAGATAGTTCGACTCCTCTGTCTCTCTGCAGTTCCACTTCCACAGATAATAGTGAGCAACTCTGATATCTCGCAAGTTACATTAACTCACAAACTCTCGATTCCAGTCGCACTCATTGCTCACTTCCAATCTCGATTTACTTTACATAAAAGGTCTGTGCATACATTTCTCTCTCGATTCATTGTTCACAAGTCTCTCGATATTATGCCTCTTAGAAATTCCATCGCTCATTCTGAATCAATTCTTTATTTCTAAATTAGTCGATCATACTCAAGAGGCTTCACTCAGATCGCGGTCATGGGACATTCAACTTCTTCCGCCCATAGTTAACAATTATATCCACTCTGTCTTCTCAACTCTCTTATACATCAGACTTCCTCGCTGACAGAGTTGCACTCACAATCTCACACACAATCAATTGTACTTGCGCTCAGCAAGAGTTATACTCCGGATTATAGTGACACTTCAATTAACTTCTTCCTACTTCAGAACTCGACTCGGCTCACTCTCGGCCATATAACAATTTCTATTTCACAACAACAATGAACTTCCACACAAAGTGGCAACCCGCAATCACTGCGGTGTTGCTACAGAAAATAGTTTAACTATAACCTCACACTTCCGATGTTGAGGGAGACAAGACTATTGTTTATTCAATGCGCTCAAAAGATATCTAAGAAATGTCTGCCCTTCTCCTCCTCGCCGGCCTACTTAGAGGGCGAGGAAGACGATAGTTTCTGTAACCGCCTCTAAAGGCCCCTATGGCCATGCTAATAGTTATAACTTCCTACTAAGCCTATAGTTCAACTATATTAGTTGATTGGGATGGAATTCATCCTAGCTTTCCATTCTAAGCCTATAGTTGAACTAATGAGCCAAAAAATGAGGCTCACACTCTCCCCCCCAAAAAAAAACCCCAACACACAATTATTATAACAATTGAACCTAGATATTATATATATTTTGAACATGTAGTCCAATCTCACCTTGTCATGTCTATTCTTGCCTACAAGCCTTGTCATACACCACTTAAATATAGGTGTTCAATTAAGTAAAGAGACCGCACCATGAAAGAGGGGGGGGGGTCCACATAGCCAATATCGTACCACATCAATGTAAAAATGGGCATTTGATAAGTTTCACATACAAAATACACATTTGGGATGGGCATTGCTCCACTTAGTTCTAAATATATTTGGTAAATAATAATATAGTATGAATTTGGGGGAGAGGTAAGTGTGCCCCAAGCCCCCCCCCCCCCAATTCCATCCAAATATATCTCATACCCCAAGGTGTCATTGTCATCCTGTCATTCAAAAATATGGAGCCCATACACATAAATGAGGGGTTGGTTTGGCACCTTACTCTAAGAGTTCAAAATCGTTGTATACATACTAGTATGGGCCCATGCTACCCCAGCCCTTTGCACCTGTGCATATGACACATCACTTTAATGTGGTTCCCAAACCCATCCAAAATTGTAGGGAACAAATCACCAAATGGAAATGGGAAGTCATGTTAGGCATTATAGTTGTTTAATATGGGGTGCCTTTATGGTTGATTAATGAGCAAGAAAGTCTTGTCTTTGGAAAATCACATATTATTCTACGAAACCAAAATTTGTCGTCGATTGTTTTTTTGTTCTCCACATATATTTGCAACTATCTCATGGGGTCCCTACATGTGTATTTCTCTCACACCACGTATGGGAAATGGTTAGTTTTAGGGTGACTATAAATAACATGTATATTGTCATAATATTCCGCTAAATTGGTGAATACTTAAATATTTTACCGATATTTCCTATATGGATTTATTCACAACATTACTCAACGTTTAGCTTTTGTTCGTGAGCCCTCTAAATATAACGGTCGGATGCTTGAAATGTTGCACAAAGAGACTCAAATTCAGATTGAGCTCCCAACATCCCATGGTTATATTTTGAGGGACCCACGTCACTGAGTAATGTTATGTGGACCCTATTTACCTCCAATAAATTATGAGGTCCATTTAACACCAATTTGCCTCAATATTTATGGAGATAGGAGCTAGACATGTGGTCCGTGGATGGTTGCTGCATCACAATTGAAAGGGCAACACCTAAGGCTTTGCCCAATTCCCAATGTGATCATAGAGTTGGGATTTTGAGGTCCATAGCTTGATGTGGCCACATTACTCTTCCTAATTGAAGACCTACATTTGAATGGTATAAGGCAAAGTTTGAAGTTCATAATGGAGACTAGAAAGACATGTATTACAATGAGGGTGGACCATGGGTTCAATTTATACTAACCATTCGAGGTTTGAACATCAACACAACTAGGAGGGCCTAAGACATATATACCCAAAACCAACACTAAACCTACAACCAACAATATGTATCACAATCATGCATTTGAAGGCTTCAATTGTTTGTTAGTGGTACATACCATTGATTTTAGGTTATGTGTTGGTTGTGGGAATGCCCATTTTATCTCGTCACTTATAGAAGAAATAGAATAGGCACCACTTTGACATCCTGTAAAATTTGCATCGTCACTCTAATTCTGAATTTTGACACAACCAATCTACACGATTCCCGACTCTAAAGTCGACAAGACAATCCCCAATTCGACTTGGAGATCAAAATTGTGTGTGGAGTTGGTAGTGCCAACAATTAGCATGTTGCATTATACTATACTATCATACTTTTGTCACTTTCAACTACCCAACTTCTTAAATTTGTGCGTGCTTGACGAGAGAGACTAATCACATGCAAGTGTCATACTTCTTACTTATCCAACATAAAACCATAAACTACACTAAACATGATATTTAGTGTCACCAATTCTAGTTGTCTTGCTCAATACTACTTGTAAACCGCAGTATTGTGTCACCAACACTAAATGTTAACCCAACATTATTTGTAAAAATTTTGGGGGATTATAGATTTACAGTGTTGCAATTACTGTCACTTACCAAGTGATTTTTTTCATCCACATTTCAATCATCTATGACAATATTTCATCACAAGTTGCTACAAGAGAAGGTAGGGTTTTGGCCAATGGATGAACTCATCCATCATTCATGACAATATTTGTTCACTTATTCATCCGAAAAGTTACTATAGTGACATTAAATACCATATGACACTAAATATCATATTTAGTGTAGATTTTAGTGCAAGGGGGGGGGGTTGTTTAGTTAATCTGATAACACAATCAGTTGCAAAGACCTTCAACTAGCCTAGTTAAACACATTTGAAATGAATCAACCACAAATCTATAGGGGATTGAGTTTCTAACATGGACAAATCATGGATAAGAGGTATGGTTCTATGCACCAAATTCATCTCAGCAACATGCTTCTAATTAAGTATAGGTAATATTAGTTACACTTTGTAAACTCCATAGTTACACTTTGTATTCCACATAATATTCTCATATATTTCCCACATTCAGTTTGAATGTGGGAAATATCTGACAATATTTTGTGGAATATTGTCAGTCCCACATAACATTGTTATGAATCTGAATAATGTTATGTCCTCCTCAATGTCATTTATTGGTTGTAATATGGTTGCCGGCCACAGTAGCATACTCCTTGCTATATGAGTGCCGACGTTGCTTAGTGGGAGCGAGTACATACATTGTTTTGTCTAATTAGTGTGGGTGGGAAATTCATGTGAGTTGGAATTTACTGTGGCCCACAAAAAATTTATAGTACTAGCCTTGATTAACATTAGTAATTCTATCGTACTTGCCTTGCCTTGAATTTTCATCCAAATATGCAGACAAAAAATCTCACATTAATTTTTCATACTGGAAATTACAGTTGGCCACTTCAAATTATAATGAAAAAAATAGTGTGGGCAATTCGAAATTAGTGTGGCCCACACTAATTAGACAAAACAATGTACTTATGTATGTAGTGCTTGTTATCTCATGAACATACAAATGGAATGAAGTCTATGAAATTAACTACATTGATTGTCCCAATTAGTGCATGTTACTATTTGGAGCTACACAATGCTATAACTATTTGATGGAAATGTAACAGTTTACCAAGCAAAATCATTCATGATCTATAACGTCTGAAAAATCTATTGGTTTTAGGGATGCCAAAACGAGTTTGGTACCCAAAGGACCAATATGGAATGTCCCTCTTTCAAGCCTCTGCATTGATTCCAAGCATGCACCCTAAACTTACCGAACATGGAAAGTTTTGCATGCGAAACAACCAACTCCCTACTAAAACTCCGGTTGAGTTAAAGGATAACTCTAATACTCCTTTTACGTTGGATTTCCTTTTCAAAATGAACATAACATTATTCAGACCCATGACAGTGTTCTGTGGGACTGACAATATTCTAGGGAATATTCCCCATATTCATACTGAATGTGAACATGCCGGGAATATTCCTTGGAATACTGTCAATCCCACAAAACACTGTCATGGGTCTGAATAATGTTATGAATAGTTTTCAACCTAAGTAATGTTATTTCTATGCCTTTGAACTGACAAGTTGCCACATTTGGAGCTTGTCTTATTGACAATGCTCTATATAGATAATGTTGCTCTGCATTATCAGGTGGACTCTATGTTGTGATCTCGGGGGGGGGGGGGCACTCCCTCTTTTTTTTGCATACACATGCGATAATGACCTATTTAATGGGGGGCTATTTACCTTGTAAAATGGATTATATGGAATGCTATTTTTAGAAATAAAGGTAAATGGAGGTGTTTTATGGCACCCTATTGTTACTTATAATTTTCAAGGATGGGCATTTAGAGGTTCCCTAATTTATTTATATCTAAATATTTTCTTGAGGTAAGTAACATCCTATTTCCTTCCTCGTGACCCTACAGCCTGCACCCTAAAGCCGTCCCTCCCAGTCCAACGGTAATTCAATCATGTGTCATCGGATACGCAACTTTGGATACCAGTACTGTATAATTATACTGCATGGAGGTTGTAAGACTTTATAGCATGTGTTGTATATATTTTGCAAATCTATATTGTGAATGAGCCGCTCTGGATAGTAGTATTTACTTCTACAACAAACAAACCCGCTCACAATAGTCCCTCCTCTATAAGGAGTATAAGGTATCCTATAAAAAAAAAAATTGAGATCCTTTTTCCTATATGCTATTTTAGATGTAATAGTCATAAAATTTGTAGTATTATACATGACCCTATTTTACTTATAATCTTTTTTTCACTTTTTTAGCTCCCTATACTACATGTAATTCATTTACAAATTTTACGTGCAATGAATATATTGCTCCCTATATTTTATCGCACGTGGTTTCTAATATTTTCGCCAGTGCCCCCCCCCCCCCCGAGGTTGTGATTAGATTTTGTAGATTGAGTGTGGCTGTTGTGAGGGCCCCAAATGAAGCGGATAGACCTACTTGGCATGTATGTTGACTATGAATAAGTGCTAACTAACCTAAGGGCCGCATCACACTATGGCCGTCCAAGTCGAGAGGCCGTGGGATTGAGTGGCCAAACTTTATTGAGAGTCCAAAGAAATGGGCTGAATAGCCAATAAAATATAGTAAGTGAAGCCTTTGGCCGGGCATAGTGTGAAGCCTCCAAAGGCCAAGCCCAAAGTCCAAACGCAAAGGAGCATTCCACTTTATTCCTTGCCTAAAACAACCCTTCTAATCTAACGGCCAAGATCTTGTTAATGATTGATTTTTTAATGAAAAAAAATCGACGGCCTCTCAACCATAGTTTGGGTTTCCATTCCCGTCCGACCCAAACTTCCTTCGAGAGTTTGTCGCCTTCATAAAAAAGTAAGCATTTTAAATTGCGATGGCCTTTGGACTTTGGCCTTAGTGTGAAGGGTTGAGAGGCCGAACTCTTGGTTTCTTGCAATCTGATTGGTGGAAATCGACGGCCTCTCGACCTTCGGCCTTAGTGTGAAGCGCCCCTAAGAAGAAAGGGAGCCAACTTGCTAGTATCCAACCCCTCCTCCAAAAACCCCATTTAGAAAGGGCACGGTAGCAAGGAGCCGACTAATGTTATGCTAGTTGAGATTCGACGGATTAACCCTTAGACCCTCAAAAAACATTTAAGGGTTAAGGAAGGTGGCGTTGGCTTTGCTTCCAAGGCCCTTGCATGCACCTTCCAAGAGACACAAATGGGTTTTGAGATTAAAGGTGTTGTATATGAAAGTGTGTACATAAAGTGTGTGAAAACAATGAACGTGCCATGTATATAAAGAAAGGATACGGAATTTATTACCTAGTTGTCTATCAAGCTAGACTTTACAAGACGTGATGGGAGCAACATACACTAAGTTGGAGAGATGGAACTATTGCATTACGAGTGTACCTTTGATCCAACCAACATAGAAACTCGACTCCCTAAAGGTTTGTGGCCGTTTCATCTTGAATAACTTGGACTAAACTAATTCCGGATCTTTAATACTAATTTCGGTGTCAACTCAACTAAAAATAGCAACACATGTTGCATACTATTTCAGCATTGAATTAAGTTGGATGAATGAAAGGAATGCTTGTACAAGATAATTCCCTCTCTCCCACTACGTTGTGTAGTAAGTTGTAGGAGGAGTTAGGTAAGCGGTTGTGTTGGCATTGCTTCCCAAGGACTCAAGACGGGGTTTGAGAGATTGGGGTTGTGTATAAAAGTGTGTATAAGAAAGTATACGAAAGTGCCATGTATAGATAAGAAGCATATGAAATTTTTTACCTAGTTGTCTACTACGTTAGACTTCACAAGACGTAGTGGGGAGCAACATACACTAAGTTGTAGCTAATTTATAGGTAGGTCGTGGGAGGAGTTAGGTAAGCGGTTGGGATACGGAGGATTAAGGAGGACGATGGTGGCGTTGCTTTGGGGGGACTCAAGATGGGGTTTGAGAGCTTTGAGGTGTGTGTATGGTTGTATGTAAAAGTGTGGATTAGAAAGTTTATAAAAGTACCATGAGTATATAAGAAGCATATGAAATTTCTTAGCTAAGGTATGCGGGTGTTATTTGCTTCTTTTTTTAATCGAACCCCTATATTTGATTCAGGTGTGGTTAGGTGAGGATCAAAAAACAAACACCAAAAAGACACGTGTTCAAAAGAGATTGGATTATGTTTTCAAATTTTATAAACTACTCCACTCTTCATAGTGAACACCATTGGGAGGGCCTATGTATTTAGTTAACACTACAAGCATATGAGACTTGGGCAACTCGTCCAATGTCGATGAGAATTGTCATGTGTCATTGAGTAATTTGTAATATCTAGCGTTGTGGTAGTTTCACAAACTCTTTCACTGGAACAAGACGTGTTGCCCTAGTCTCATATGCTTGTAGTGTAAGGAACCAACAAACATGCACTTTTAGTGACCATTACCAAATCAAGGCAGGTTCGGATTTTGGTGGTGCTTCAACCTAGATTTGCTGATGTTACACAAAGTCTCGTTGTGTAAATCTAACCAGTAGAAGTTGGAGAACATTATAAATAAATAAATAAACACACACACACACACACACACAACGAATAAGACCCACATACCTTAGTAATCTACTAAGTTAGACTTCACAACTTGACATGGTGGGAGCAACATACTAAAATCATTGGACTCAAGACGGGGTTTGAGAGCTTGGGGGTGTGTATACGGTTTGCATATAAGAAAGTATACGAAAGTGCCATGTGTATATATAAGAAGCAAATGAACTTTCTTACCTAGTTGTCCACTAAGCTAGACTTTCACAAGACATGGCGGGGAGCAACACACGCTAAATTGTAGCTAATTAGGATATACTACTAGGTAGGGCATTGGTGGGGTTAGGTAAGCGGTTGAGATAGGGTGGATCAAGGAGGAGGCAAGGGCGGTGTTGGCATTGCTTCGGGGGGACTCAAGACGGGGTTTGAGAGATTGGGGGTGTGTATACGGTTGCATATAAGAGTGTGTATACGAAAGTGCCATGTGTATATGTAAGAAGCATATGGAATTTCTTACCTAGTCGTCTACTAAGCTAGACTTCACAAAGATGTCACGGGGAGCGACACACGCTAATATTGTAGCTAGTCAAGATATACTAGTAGGTAGGGCATTGGAGGGGTTAGGTAAGCGGTTGAGATAAGGTGGTTTAAGGAGGAGGCGGGGCCGGTGTTGGCATTGCTTCGGGGGGACTCAAGAAGGGGTTTGAGAGATTGGGGGTGTGTATACGGTTGCGTATAAGAGTGTGTATATGAAAGTGCCATGTGTATATATAAGAAGCATATGGAATTTCTTACGTACTCGTCTACTAAGCTAGACTTTCACAAAAACATGGCGGGGAGTGACACACGCTAAATTGTAGCTAGTCAAGGTATACTACTAGGTAGGGCATTGGAGGGGTTAGGTAAGTGGTTGGGATACGGTGGATTAAGGAGGAGGGGAGGGGGCGGTGTTGGCATTGCTTGGGGGGGACTCAAGACGGGGTTTGAGAGCTTGGGGGTGTGTATACGGTTTGCATAAAAGAAAGTATACAAAAGTGCCATGTGTATATAAGAAGCAAATGAACTTTTTTGCCTAGTTGTCTACTAAGCTAGACTTCACAAAGACGTGGCGGGGAGCGACACATGCTAAATTGTAGCTAGTTAAGATATACTAGTAGGTACACTAGGGCGTTGAAGGAGTTAGGTAAGCGGTTGGGATACGGTGGATTAAGGAGGAGGGGGGGGGGTGTTGGCGTTGCTTTGGGGGGGACTCAAGACGGGGTTTGAGAGCTTGGGGGTGTGTATATGGTTGCATATAACAAAGTATACGAAAGTGCCATGTGTATATAAGAAGCAAATGAACTTTCTTACCTAGTCATCTACTAAGCTAGACTTCACAAAGACGTGGCGGGGAGCGACACATGCTAAATTGTAGCTAATTAAGGTATACTAGTAGGTAGGGCGTTGGAGGGGTTAGGTAAGCGGTTGGGATACGGTGGATTAAGGAGGAAGGGGAGGGGGCGGTGTTGGCGTTGCTTCGGGGGGACTCAAGACGGGGTTTGGGAGATTGGGGGTGTGTGAGATGATATGGTGGCAGTGCTAGTAACCTTGGAGCTTTCATTTTGAAGCAAGCAACCCTGGTGGCTGGGGTGGAGTGGCTAATCGGCCATGACCGACACACGATGTCCTTCTCCTGGTGTCATGCTTGCTTGCTTGCTTGGCCCTCCCTTTTTAACCGGCTCGCCCCTTTGGAGGACGAAGAGGGATCCAAGCCGTCGGGGCGGGGCGGGGCGGGGCGGGGACGAAGTTACGGGCTCATTATTTTTATTTTTATTTTTTTGAGATAGAAGGCCAACATGCCAGTGCCAAAGCGCAGGAGGCAGTTGACACGGGGAGGTCACTCCCTCTTTAATTAATGCATACACGTGCGCTCAAGACCTATTTATCGGGGGGCTATTTACCTTGTAGAAAGGATTATAAGGTATGGTATTTTTCAAAATAAAGGTAAATTCTTGTATTTTAATACACCCTATCAGTAATTATAATTTTTTGGGGGAATCATTTAGAAATACCCTATTTTACTTATACTGCATTTTTTTCCTTCCCGGCACATGGGTAGAGACCATTAACTCCACATTGCAACCGTTGGTTCAGTAACGTTCAAGCAAGCCAGCCTACAAAGTCATCCATCCAAGCATTTTCAATAGAAAATTACCTCTTTTCATCCACTAGCACAGACCCTACCCTAGACCCGCTACCCCTAGTAATTGTTTCCATGCTATTTTACATGTACTGACTAGATAAAAGAGGCCATTATATGTGATGGTATTTTACATGTAAACATGTTTCATTGTTTTAAAACCCCCTATATTATATGTATGTTTTTTGCAAAATTTACCTACAATGAATATATTAGACCCTATTTTTTATCGCACGTTGTTTCTACGATTTTCGCCAGTGACCTCCCCGTGGCAGTTGATCACCTGGTAAGTTTCTGTCAAGTAGAGAGGAGATTTCACAGCCGGGAATCGAACCGCCAACCTCTTCCTTGAGATTTGGGTATCTCTCCACCATCATCCAGTAGTTTAGGGTCATCTCAGACCGAGTTACGGGCTCATTAGAAGCTAGGTATATGGATGAGGTGTTTTGCACACTAAAAGATCCGCAAACTTATATATAGGACCTAGCTAGGCCGGCACATACCAAACCCCCACATGCAGTGTTGAAGATTGAAGCCCTCATATGAGTTTCATTTTGAAGGGCTCTCAAATTTCAGCCTTTCAGTTGAAGGGTTGGTTCAAATCCAAAGACGTCAATCTAAGAATATAGAAATGAAATACAAAACTCATATTAAACTTGTGCATGGATTGTATGGTACATGTTTCCAGTATAATGTGAAGAATTAAGAATCAACCATCTAGCTCCACTTCTTGTAGTGGCAATGCCCTACGCTTGCTGGTCTTGTGGTGGGCATATTATGTTGAGGACTTCAAGTGACGTCTTCATTTTCAATTTGGGGTTGCGTTTTGAAGGGTTGCTTTGAGAGAGGTATATTTTGACTGGCCAAATCACGTTTGAAGGGCATTGAAGACTTCAATCTTGAACACTGCCCACATGGCCTGCAAGCTGGCTTAACCCTATATTTGCTCTGAGCCGGTTTATAGGCGAATTTGGGCGTATTCTCTCTTTATACAGAATTACATGAGATTTTCATCAAAGAGTTTCTAAGTTAATTTGTGTTGGTGCCAAGGAGTGCAGCTTTACAAGACAACAAGTTAACACTGTTAGTTGTTTATGAAAAGTTGGCATCATCTATTACTATGAATTTACACATTGTCACGTGCATGGTGGCATTTTCATCCAAGAAGAAAATTGTCACGTTTCCGTGATCGCATTGTTCATCCATCATTGTCAAGCACCTTCACATGTTGTGCTTCACGACTGCAAAGCTTGCAAGAAGCGCAACACGGGATTCCAATTTCTCTCTCGCACTTTGCAAGTAGTTAGTTCATAGCGTGCTCGACCATGCAAATGTTGGCACAAGAGAAACCTTTGACATTTACGATGAGCAACTAACTATGTTGAGTATGCAATGGGTGTGGTTTATTGTTGCATGTGGGACAAGCAAGTTCCTAGCAATGTATATGCCAAATAGTCATAGCACAATATGAATTCACGTTGTATTATTCTAATATATACATGTATGGAGGCAGATTTGTTGTCTTAAAAGAATCTCCTTCTTTGGACCTGGACACGAAGTAAATTGGAAAGGGTTTGGTGAAGATTTCATCTCATCCAATTTAAAGAGAGAATACACAATTAGTACGAACATGCTAAAAGCATTCAGGGTTCAAGGCATGTGGCTCTATTGTGGGCATTTCCAACTCTACAAGGACTTTTGACCGTTGGATAGGATTGGGGATTGTCTCATCCAATTAGCAATTGCAAATCACAAGGCCCGGACGGTGGACTCTTCATACCATGTACGAACTAACGTGAGTGTAAGAAGGGGTATTATTTGAGGCATTAGCGTACATATCATACATAAAGGAGGGGTATTGTTTCTCTCTAGTGTGTACATTTAAAAACGATATTAAGTTTTACAAAAGTGAGGGTAGATGTAGAAAAGGGGGCCTAAGGTTTAGAGAAGAAAAAAATTGACAATATATGTGTTAGTTTCAGCCATTGCACGATTTCATCCAGTATTTTCATATGGTCATAGTCCTCAATGACTACCACGTCTCTTCTTGTTAGGGTTTGCATTTGTTAGGTTTGCAGTTTTTGCAAACTAGAGGTTCTTGGAGCTATGATGGGCTTTCTTTAGTTTGCTACGTAGATTGTGGCTATAGATTGATTGCTTATCCTTGATTGTTTGATACAATCGTTGAGTTACATGCTATGAATGAAAAAACTTTCAATGACTTTCTCATTGGAAAGTGAAAGTGGATTTTATATGTAATAAAGGATTATTATTTCATGATATATAGTTTGTATATGTAGTGGAGGCATTTATCACATTGAATTGAAAAGCTTAGTATAAACACATGAGCCCATTTTTTAGCATATGTTAGTACATATATCAAATTTTCTGTATAAACTCCTCATTTATAGAGGGTTTAAATTTATAGTGACCCACACACGTCATTTAGGTTTCCAGCGAAGAGTCCACCCCACGGGTCACAAAAATTTGTCTATTCAACTTCTAGACTCTAGTAAATGGATAACATTAGACAAGGTCATTTTTAGCACTCTGAGCTAAAAACATGTTAGCTAATTTTGGTTCATTAGTTAGCCAGATGGGAGGGCCTATATATGTGATCACTCAATGAGGAAAAAAAAACTCCAATTTCTTATGTACAGACTTTTGAAATATTTCAACTTCCATTTTGAAACTCGTAGCGTCAATCTTTGTGATTTGCGAAAGATTATGAAATGGTCCAACCTGAATGAGACCAAAGAGCTCTCTAATTTCAGCCAAAAAAACTAGAAACATGAGGGGAGCTACAAAAGTGGAGCGGGGGAGCAAGAGGTCATTCTTCTTCACCTTCATGTTAAGGTAGAAATACCATAACCCATGAAAATAAGGTGATTCGCATTGAAGATATGGTCCTACAATCATGAGATAATTTTCCAAGATAGACGAGAAGGATTCATGAAGAATGCAAGTTGTTTCATATTTTTTTGCCCTGTACAAAAAATTCTACAATTTTTCAAAGTGGAAAGTTTGTCAAACCCCTACTCGTTCACTAGATTTTGCTCACACCGACCATGGTAATCCGCATTTCCATATAGAACATCACCTAAACCAGTTAACTCATGAGTACATTAAACATGACTAAATTTGACTAAACTAAGTGTACACGCATTGAAGTGGCCAACCTCGCCATGATCCGTTTCAGAAATGGCACTTCACCATTATGACGGCGGTCTAGTGCATGGCTAGAGGGTGGTTAACCGGTTTGGGTATTTCTACCTTATTGCTATCAAGCCTCCTCTCCATAAACTCTCAATGCACCATCTCATACAGGTGGTAAGGTAGAAATACCCAAACCGGTTAACCACCCTCTACCCCTACAGTAGACCTCCATCAGAATAGTGAAGTGCCATTTCTAAAACCGATCATGGCGAGGCTGGCCACTTCAAGACGTGTACACTTAGTTTAGTCAAATTTAGTCATGTTTAATGTACTCATGAGTTAACTGGTCTAGGTGATGTTCTGTATGGAAATGCAGATTACTGTGGTCGGTGTGAGCAAAATCAAGTGAACGAGTAGGAGTTTGACAATCTTTCCACTTTGAAAATTTGTAGAACTTTTTGTACATGGCAAAAAAATATGAAACAACTTGCATTCTTCATGAATCCTTCTCGTCTATCTTGGAAAATTATCTCATGATTGTAAGACCATATCTTCAATGCGAATCACCTTATTTTCACGGTTTAGGGTATCTCTACCTTAATTGGAATTTTGGTAGACACCCAGCAGAGAATAAGAATTGCAGTCTGCCTCTTTCGATCCCTTCTACGTACATCAACCTACAAGCTTCAGATCAAGCAATATTGAAGCGTGTATGAAATGGCTCTTTCGCAACTAAGACAAGGGTCGGCATATCCATCCTACTTATCAATTGCCCAAACTTCACACGACAATGAGATTGGACAATGTGCTCAAAAGATAGACACCATTTTAGGTTTAATAGTTAACATTGTTGGTCGGTAGGGCCTATTCAAAAAGTAATAAGAAATCTCACTTTAACTTCTTATGCATCTCAAATTCCAATTCTAAAGTTTGGAATGACACTCTATATGATTTGCAATAGCTGACCAAATGAGACAATTCCCAATCCAATCCAGCAGTCAAAATTCTATGTGGAGTTGGAAGTGCGCTCAATAGGGCCACACACCTTACTAAACAAATGCTTTTGTTACATTTTCTTGGTTCGTTGAATAACATTGAGATATTGTGGAAAGGTCACATATTTGTGCAACACCAATATGGAGAGAAATACAAACAATCGTGGCCTTGCTCAATATGGAGCCCAAGTGGCAAGAAGTGAAGGCTCTCTCAACATATTTTCAATTTACATTGAGTGCATAGAGAAATGCCCGGTGTGTTTAGCGAAAGCATAACATTCATTAGCCCGTGGGCCCTATGTGGTGGGGCTGGCACCAAGGGGCAAAGATTCCAACACAAACCACGAAAAAGGTGAATCTCCGCTTCGGGGAGGTCACTTCCCCTTATATTGTGTAACCACGTGCGTTAACTGGGTATTTGTTTGAGGGCTATTTACCTAGTAATTATGATTATAAGAGACCCTTTTAGTAGAAAAAAAACTACTTGGTCTTAATTTCCAGCACCCTATAGGTAATTCTAAGTCCAAATGTAGCCTAATTCTTGGCATGCTATAGTACTTATAAAACTTAGGCATTTGCTCAGATGGACGTTAAAGGTTATAGGGTAAGTGTTTGGTGTGGACATATGCAATGTACATGAGCATATTTGAACCAAACTAGAAAGCAACATAAAACAAACGAGCATAGCAATTGAGTAACCATTCAAATCACAAAAATAAAAATAAAAATCACAGCAGAACAAAAAACTAGTGCCTCAGAATGCATTACAACTATGGTGAGTGTTCAAAACTTGCATAGCGAGAAAGTGAAAAATGGGAGCAAGTGGCACCACTACTCCTAGGCTCGAAACCGAAACCCTAAACCGATTTGAAAATGGACCAATAATTCCAGCCCATGGGCAAAATTTTCCCTCATGCGCCCGTGATATGCTTTTAGTGATGATTTCATCACTATATTGTACTAAAATTGTATTATTTTTCATCTGTCTACTAGAAGGACTAGGGATTATACTCATCCTAATATTAAAAAAATTCTCCCATGATTTTATTCATACTAATTTATATCTACTACTAAAAAAAATGAGGGTTTTTCCGATACCCTATTTTACATATGATGACGTTTCAAGCATTAATGGAAGGCTATGGTAGATCCAAGTCTTATATAAAAAATTTCCTCCGATGAATAAAATGAACCCTATAGTTTAACTCACGTGGTTTACTACTTTTCACAGGGTGACCTCCCCGAGATCTCTGCTTAAAATCAAATTGATAATGAAATTACACGGGACACTTGGCACCGTTCAACCCATGTAAACAAGTTTAATTGTGAACCACATCTTGGAATTGCAAAGCCCAACCACTTGACATGTCGGATTAGCACTCATTGTGGTTAGTTTAAATCCCAATACACCATTAATTCATGGTTGAAGGTATGTGTAGGTTAGAGGATCTGATAGGGGAACTACTACTAGGACGCCGCTGCTTGTAGAAAGCAAACAACAACTCCTAGCTAGAAAAATGTTATGAGTGCTTGCCAATCAAAAGAATTAAAAAGGGAATATAAACACATGTCACTCAAGAAACCTACCATCACTGATAAGCATGTTCGGCATTTTCATGCTGAAATGCTAAATTTTTGAACTTGCACACATGATGTTGTAGATGTTTTAGAGGAGTGACACGTGGCACTTTGTTCAAATTTGGAAACGGTTTGTGTCAAACTTGCTCATCGCCTTTGGTGTTACCTAACAGAGACTGAGAAACGGTGTTGCTAATCAATCATTTTAGTGTACCTGGTACCTTAATTCGCGATGTAGAATAGACCACCACCCAAATCTTTTGTCTTGTTGGAGGGCTGTTATGGAGGATGGACATGTAAAGGTTGGAGAGGTGTTTAAATGTTTGTTGGCACAAGACACAAGGGGACAGAATACTTCCTATCCGTTTATTTCGTAGAACAAATGTTTCAAGTATGGATCCAAAATTGGTAAAAACCTCAGTAAGTTTGTCACACCAACGAATCCTCTTGATCGATGCATTGTGTATATACCTATTCATACAAAATTAAGCATTTGCAACATTATGGCAATGTAAGTTATTCACTCAGATGATCCGCATCAAATAATGCAACAAAATAACAACGATTGTTCCAATGTCTGTTGATGTGGCATATAGGTGAATGCGTGGTATCAACACACAATATCAGTAATCATATCAACGCACCTTATCCAACTGGAATCAAAATTGTCACACCAGTGAGATAATGACGCTTTGTGGGCATCACAAGATGAGAGAATCTTTGGATACTCGCAGTGTCATTATTTGAGTTAATTCAATCCCAATATAACCACAATGATGTTACTGCAATTTTACCTAGGTATATTGGAGGTTCTTGCGTGGTATGCAGATTCTAATGAATGCTATCGAAAACAAACGTATCTTCAAAGAAAATTCTGATTATATATAAACTCACATATAACCGAAATAGGTGGCACCAGTCCAACACCGGATCTGTTCAAACTTCAATACCTAACTTATAAGTCCAAAACAAAACTCATTGAACGGCAGCTTTCAAGTGAGCGAAGTGAGTCATTGATGATCGGGGGATTGCAGGCAGAACATTCTACAAGGCAGGGGTGAGAGGGGTGTCAGCTCACAGATTCCTTGAAGTAGAAGTAAAGTCACAAGAAATGGCTTCCGGTTCAGCTAGGGAGTGTAACTTAAATAGGGGTGATGTACGACCTAAGCCTAGCCTAGCCTAGTACTACCGCCGCCTTTGCCCTGGCCCTTTAACGCCCTCTTTGTAAAACCCCCCCCCAAAAAAAGTACTTCAAACTAACTTAAACCCCCCTGAGTCTGAGCTGCCTGCCCCCCTCCACCATAACTATTAAACCAAAAGGTTAAGAAGGTCATATTGAATTATGAACCTCAGGCTCCAACTTCAACAACACCTGTGTCACCTAAGTTAATCATATATTTTACTCACTTGTATTGTATTAAGTTTCTGGAGACTAATCCCAATAGGTAGCAGAATACTAAGATAGTGGGTGCAGCCGGTCAATGAGTTGCATTGGAACTTCAAGGCTAAGTTGAACTCACCGTCATGAAATTATTTTAGCAGCCCTCCAAATTCTTACAGCATGTACTATATAGTATGTACCATCTGTGCAAACAAAATTATTATACTGATTTCATTATGGCCTAAAGGATTACTGTATAGTAAAATGACCCCTTTCTACATGTTCCAAGCCTGTCAACTCACTGCAGTCATTAACATTGTTACTGAAATTTCCAATTCTATTTTTATTTGTTTACTTATGTACAGACCAGTCTGCACGGAGTGTAAACACTTCATTTTCTATTTATTTATTTATCTATTTTCAAGTTCTCACAGTTTCAAATGACCCTGTGGATGTGATAAGTGGTCAGTTTTGATTTCTAAATACAACAGTTGAAAAAGGTAAGTACCCAGCCGCCTGCAACCTGGGTTTTTGCAGCCTTCAGGCTCTTTGGATGCTGCAACAGACTCATCACATACTTAGGTATTCATAATCTGCAAATATTAAAGACCATAATGAAGATGTTAAATGGGTACTACTTATAACCCAGTGCATAAACTTGAATAAGTTATAGTAAGGCAACAGGCTGCGCGGCTGCAGGCTGCAGGCTGCACCGATCTCAGATCCAAATGTGCAAAAAGGATACTCACAACGGAAAAGGACGTCATGCATCATTTACTACTATACTTAACTGCAGCGATGTCTTTTCTTTTTGTATGTATTTTGTGAGTGTATGCCAGTGTCGACTCACACCTTAAACCCTCGACAGAATCAAGATTCTTCCACAACGTGTGTCTCCATCAGAAACCCCCCCTTTTTTTCCCCCATCCCTAGCCTTTCCTTGATCTGCTGGTTTGTGTGTGCATACATCTGTAGGCATCCAGGAATAAACCCAATATTAGATCCTGTACTAGTGGTGGGGTAATAATTTTAAGCCTATCATCATGGGCATGGCATAACTTAGAAATCCATCAGTGGCCATCATGGATATTGCTTGACGTGTACTTACAACTTCTACACGAAGAAGTGGGATTTAGCTTACCTTCACATCACTTGCTGCAGAACCGCACGCAGCTCAGACAGTTGAAGCAGCTTAGGACGAGTAGTGACATACAGCAAGTCATTGTAGAATCGTCGAATGATTCTTTCCGCGTGCTACCAGATCAGATTTTTTCTATTAGTTATTCTCGCTTCCCTACCTTGGAAAATATATATATTTATATATATGCTCAGATGCCCGCTAATCAACTTTGATGGCGCCCGCGGTCATCACCACCATTGTTTTGGTCCCCTGTTCTATTCTTTGCAATCAACTAACTTACGTCACCTCCCATGGCGACACAGCTAGTTCAGATAGACGACGGAAACTATAAACCTCCCAGGTTGCCGCGATAGTACGTCGGTAAAACGTACAAGTCCTCCATTCGTTCTTCATCAGTGCCTAATCACATCTGCACTGTGCACATGATCGACTCATCAAATGCATAGCCTTGTAGTTGGGATCACACAGCCGAGAGAGACAGAGTAGTTTGCTGAAAGCTCAATCGAGCCGATGATTCCACATATTAAGCATTCATGAAGAGTTCCATGTTGTTGTTGTTGTAGTAGTAGCTTATTAGTGGCCATGAGTTTGTAGTAAGCATGGATCCCACCATCATCATCATCATCACCTGGAGAAGCTGAAAATGGGGATTAACACCAACGGCATGCTTGAAGGATTTGCTTCACTCTCATGGGCATCAACCCCCAATATTGATCATCAGGATATTAGTAGAGCAAGGCTGGCTGGTACAATGTGATCAACACAAACAGGATTCGCACACTGATCAATTCAAGATTGCAAGTAAAACAATTCTGAGTTGGTGGGGAGACTTTTGTGCACGTACTCGATATTAATATCCGATCCAGTATTCTGGATTGGATAATTAGTTGCAGGAAGATTGTTGTTGTCACTGTGGATCAGAGATGGCAGTCTGCTGGAGTTTTGCATTGCTGCTGCTGCTTACATTGGTCGCCCTCATCACCTTCAGCCAGCCACTTTTCCCATCCACATCAGGTATGGCTTTTTTCCAATGAATACTGATAAACATGGACCTCAACTTTGTTTCTCACATCAATGTCCCATGATGAAATGCTCAGAAATACTTTCTAAGAGATCTTGAAGCCCCTAAACCGTTATACTGACGCTTTCTATCCGGATAGATAGATGGGGGCAGAAATGGGGGACAAATAATGTGGCAAGGCTTTCGGAAACTTCAATCTCAATTTGCACATCTTTTGTGTTTGTTTCCTTGTATTGGATCAATCTATGAGTGAGTCGGTGTTTTACATCAATTCTGCAAAGACAAATGCATGAATGCATTGATGGCGTAGATTGAAAGTAAAGGTAGAAGGTTTTGGGCTTTCCCACGATCAACTTCTTAGAGATTGCTCAAGCATTTGGAAATATCTGAAAGATGTTCTGATGGTTTTGAATGTGTCGGCTTGCAGGGATGGCATTAACACCCACACACCCAGACTCATCAGAGAGCGTCTCTGCCGCCGCAATTGAGCGAAGAGCGCCGCACTATGTAGACAGCAGCGTAAGCCCGAAGGTATGCATTCATTTTGCAGCACACAGCACAAAAGTTGTCTAACTTTGAAGCACTTCCAGGACAAATGTCTCATTATAACTCATTGTATGTTTAGACGTGAATAAAGGAATAGAGAGAGGAAAAAATCTGCAAGAAATCCAGTAACACATGCCAATATGTGTGCCACACAGAGGGTAGGTTGCGAAGCTGGCCAGGTTTTTGGAATCTCTGTAATTGAATTTCTTGCTTTCTTCGAACATTTCAAATGACCCTGCACCAATACTTTCCAAGCAAATGTGAGGTTCATAATTTTGCAATCAAGAAACCAATGATTCCAAATTGTGAAGATTGTGGGTTTCTTCAAGACTTGCAAGAATCTAAGGGGCAGCATGTCTATACCTTGAAGACAGATTCTTTCTCTTATGTTTGAAACCGAAGATTCCAGTCCCATTCTAATCTAGGAAGATTGTGGGCTTCTTCCAAACCTTACAAGAATCTGAGAGGAGGCTTGTATTAAACTTGGAAGACAGCTTCTTTCTCGTCCATTTTTTGAAACCAAAGATTCCAGTCTGTTAGGATTATAGGTTTCTTACAGAACTTAAAACAATCTGAGAGGAGGTATGTCGACCATTCCAGTCTGAAGATTGTAGATTTCTTCTCAAACTTACAAGAATCTGAGAGGAGGCGTGTCTATACCTTGCAGACAGATTCTTTGTCTTCCATGCTTGAAACCGATGATTCCAGTCTACGAAGATGGTAGGTTTCTTACAAGAATCTGAGAGGCAGGCTGTCTATACCTTGATGACAGATTCCTTTCTCTTCCACCATGTTGTTAAAAAAGACGGATGCATTAATTCTGGCCTATGTTGTGCAGTCAAGCGTGGACTCAAGCCGCAGATATTGGACGCGGAAACTCATTCAGAGCAATGTGCGACCGCCATGTGGCGAACAATGGAACATGTGCAGAGGGAAGAGAAAATCATCCTACAAGACAACAACAGTGAGCCCCAGCCCGGAAGGACTGCCAATTAGGAATGAAAACCTTTTGGCAAGTTACCGGCTCCCGCGACGCTCTGTCGCAGCTGCTGCGCACTTTGAGTCCAACAGAATGGTTCCCACCGGCCCTAACCCCTTACACAACAGCAACAGATCACAAGTCATTTTCCCGTGACACACTCCATGATGATACAGTCTTGGAGTAACCCAATTTTTTTTTGTTGTCTCGACAAAACGTTTAATCGTCACCCAGTCACATTGCCCACCAACAAGCATGAAGGATTTGCATCCTGGAGGCAAAACGAGCTGCACGAAGAAGACGACGAAGATGACCACCAATTGGCTGTTATGTGAGTAGAAAATTTTGATGACAAAGGGATGACTGCCACGAGACATATCATTGGGTTAGGTAATTGAAGATGATGAGCATTCATGTCCAAGTGAGAGACAACTCATGGTGCAGCAGCAGCACATACATACATGTATGTGTCCCTGCGAATTATGATGAGATTTGAGGCAACAAAATCATCACCTCTGGATTCAAGCTGCTGCTGCTGCTGGCCCACTCCACTGTATGTTGATGATGTTCTTGGAGGAAATATAGATGAATTACTCCCAAACGTTTCTTGATTTTTGTGTACGAACTTGATGGGCGTGGCGTGCCCCCCATCCCATCTTCCATCATCATCTCTCCAAGAGAACAAGAATTTGCTCATCGCAACTGAGATTCTGTGAGGTTCGCGCGCCTACACCTGTCAATTGGCTTGCTTCGAACCCCGAGTCAAATTCTGTCCTAAATTACAACCATACCCTAATTTGTCCCCGCACTCTTCTTGATGAGGAGATTTTCTGGTGCATCACGCTGTGAACCCTCCTTCGCGGAACACACGCACTCTATTGTAATATTAAGCTTCTACCTCCTTTGATGATGATGAATGATGCAACATGGAATAGCTCCACACAACATAGGTTAGCTCCGGAACATCATGTGTTCGGCAAGAAAGTCTACCGAAACCTTCGCTCTTCATAAAAGACAAAATTGCTTAGCAGAATTGCAACCCACATCGAGGACCTTGCCCTTCGCTCTAAACTCGTAAGATTTGGTCATTATGCTCTGAATGATCGACAAACTACCAAAACTGGGCACATGAACTATGTTTTCAACGGATTACATTTCCTTGTTCGCGCAACATGCACATGTTTTGGCCAAAAAGATGCGGAATAGGCTCCACTCATGTGCGTGGCAAGATATATGCTGGACACTATCGGGATTCTAATCAAAACCCTCAAAACTATGTTTCCACCGGAGTACTGCATTTCCTTCATCGCGCAACATGCACATGTTTTGGCCAAACCTTCTTGTACCTATTTCTGCTGAAAGATGCGAAATGGGCTCCACTCATCATCTGTCTGGCAAAGCTTTGTGCTGGACACCATCAGGAGTCTGATCAAGACCCTCAAAAGTTGGTGACTCGTTCCTTCTGGGTACCTAATGCGGGTCCCCGAGTTTCGAGATGTGCTTTGCTTTGCCTAATTCTACGACACCGTCCTCTGCCATCACCGATCGTTGGCAGTTTGACGCTGTCAATCAAGAGTGACTGATTGATTGATTAGTCCCTGGCCTAGCTCCACAGACTTGGTCCACCGCCGCCCACCGCTGACGCAGGCGGGCGGCAGCGGAGCAGAGCCACTCTTCTATTTTCTCCCACTCTAAATTTCTCGCCCCGAAGTCGACTTCGTCGTTGCCAACTCTCAAGGCACCATTCGGAGCCATCCCGCACATTGCAGTTCGTTTTTGCTTTCGTCCATCGACTCTCCAGGTTTTTCTCTTTCCAACGACACCGTACATGCCCTCATTGTGTTAGTCTTCCGGTCTTGTAGCTGCAAAGTGAAAGGGGAAGGTTCACCATGTTCGATTGATGGTTTGGGGATCTCGGATAATTGGTCTTCATCGGGATAGGTTATGGAAACGTTGTGGTTCTTGCCGAATTGTGAAGATCAATTTGCTTCTTCCCCCTGTGTTAACTCCAGAACGAAGTTTTGGATTGCCGTGTTGAATGGGCTAGGTGGATGCAGCTATTTGCTCTGTAATTTCTCTGAAGCATATCACGGTTTCTTCTGTTTCGTTGTGGTGCGCATTCCCTCTTACCACTCCGTGCGAGAGCTGTTATAGAGAGCATGTAAGGATAATGAGGACGCGCAGACTACCTAACTAAATAACTAAATAAATAAAAAGTATTTCAGAAGTGAATCAATGTGGATTGCCTCCGCAATTGCCAACATCAGTTCAGAATTCAAATGTGTTTGCAATTTAGGTATGATGGTGGACAGGCTATTGCCTCCGCCCTCCAGCAGGCAGCTATGGCGAGCCACGTATCAGAGTAACCCACAGATTTGCACATTTGAAGAAATTACAGCAACCGTGGGCTAATTCTACCTCCTTCATAAGTGTATGTTTTATGTGATCCTGCAGTTATGGTGTTCGGAAGAGCGCAAGCTTGTGTCAACAATCTCTGCTCTAGCTGCACCTACACACCATTACATTTGTCTGAATATGCATTCTTTGGAGTAGGATCAATGTCTTCCAAAAGTGAATCCATCCACTGAATGGATGTGGATTGCCTGATGGGCTAATTCCACCTCCTTCATAGGTGTATGTATGCGATTCCTGAGATTATGTTGTTTCGGAAGATGTCAATCTGAGCTCTAGCTACCCCTACACACCATTAAATTTGTCTGTAATTGCATGTAGGTTAAGGGTGGTCTGATCACAGAAGACCTCGATGTGATCACCATGGCCTATGAAGCATTCTTGGGGTAGGAATGTCTGTTAGAAGTGAATCCATCCAGTTCATGGATGTGGATTGCCTGATGAACTAATTCGAACTCCTTCATCATATGTGTATGTATGCGATTCCTGAAGTTATGGTGATTCGGAAGATGTCAATCTGAGCTCTAGCTACCCCTACACACCATTTAATTTGTCTGTAATTTCATGTAGGTCAAGGGTGGTGAGATCACAGAAGAGCTAGCTCGGTGCAATCACCATGGCCTATCTATGAAGCATTCTCAGGGTAGGATCAATGTCTTCCAGAAGTGAATCCATTCACTGAGTGGATGTGGATTGCCTGATGGGCTAATTCCACCTACTTCTTCACAGGTGTATGTATGTGATTCCTGAAATTATGGTGTTTCGGAAGATGTCAATCTGCACATGGTCATTAAAATTGTGTGTAGTTGCATGCAGGTTAAGGTGGTGAGATCACAGAAGAAGAGCTAGGTCGGTGTGATCACAAACCATGGCCTATGAAGCATTCTCCGGGGCAGGCGAAGACGTGGGCGACATCTCGTTCCGGCGGTTCGGAGATGACTACGGCAGCTACGACTCAGGCATGGAATCATCTGCCCGTTGGGACAGCTCCTTCCGGGCTTCTGAGGACTTCAACGCAGACTACTTAGGTGTGGACGACAGCGCGTTCGACGATTTTAGAGGCTACCACGGCCATCCTGCTCCAATTTACGAGAACGACGATGATCAGCATCATCATCTTACTCCCGGCATGCCTGCTGCTGCATCAGCCACAGCAAGCTCCAGCTCCTTCAACACGATGAAGTTCGGGTCCGAATTACCCCCCTCCGAGTTTTCGCAGACAGGATTTTATAACGCTGTGCCTGGATCGTACTCCTCGAATCATCTGGAGGCAAGAAACAGCTTCTCCCAGCAGGAGATTGATGATGATCGAATGTTTGGTGGGGAGATGAATGGTGGCGGTGCTGTTCTGCCTCCGCCTGAGGAGATGCAAGAGGAGGGCCACCTTCTTCGCCAATGGAAGAGGTATGGAATGATGTTGCCCTTGAACTGCCAACCTACAACTCACAAACCTTGTTTCTTGTAAGAAAGGTAAGGTATGTGCGTGTTGTTCGGTTCGTTTTTTCCGGATTAGATTTACGCAACCGAACTGTCGCAATGTTGCATTGGTGAATCTGCGGTGAAGCATCAGCAAAAATCGGGTTGAAAATCAGAAGTTCATGTTTGTTGATTTCTTGACTGGATACAATAAGGTATATGGGTGCTATTCAGTTCATTTTTCATGTTTGTCAATTTCTACCAATCATGATTTACACATTGCCACGAAATTGTGTTGTTTGGGCAAATCTACAATGAAACGTTAGTAAAAGTCGGATTGAAAATCAGACCTTGCTTGACTTAGTTGTAGTTATCGGAAGTGCATGTTTGTTGATTTCTTAACTGAATTTATACATAGGTCCTCCCCGTTGTGTTCACTATTCAATGTGGCGTACTTATTGAAATTTGAAAAAATTGTCCAATTTCTTGTAAACATGTGTCGTTACGATGCTTGTTCTTTGATCCACATAGAACCACAAACCAATCAAATATAGGGGTCCAATTAAGAATAGTAACCGAGCATCATCCGCATACCTTATTGGGTAACTCTTTTGGGGAGCCTGGTTATGGCTGGTAATCATAGGTTCAACCTCCTAGCCGAACCTAGTCGAGGGTGTTGAGGCTACCGGCCACATTGAGTATCCCCAAAGCGATTATTCAATATAATTGATGTTATGTGGATGTCGAGACGTTGATGTTGGGAGCCAATCAAATCTACGCCACTCATTCACCCCATATCATATAACTAGTATGAACTGCTATGGATGGTGAAGTCGGTGGAAGTTGATTTATGCAACATATTTGGTATCAAAGTCAAAGATGTGGGCAAGATATAACCCCCCCCCCCCATCATAAATAACTAGAAATTGCCATGACAACGAGACATTGAAAAAATTGTTTGCGGAACCTTCCCACAGTTTGTAGAAGGCGCCCAATCTACTGGAACACGATAGTAGCAAGGTAAATATAATTGGGTGCTTGATATAGCCCGTGGCAAGGCTACACATGTTTAGCTTAATGCACCATTTTAATGTCACCTCATCTTGGAAATAGCTCCATCATGTACAAACATGGCTTAGTTGTTGGCCTTGATGGTAATGAAAACCCGGATCCTCTTAGAATTGGTATCCCCCCACCATTCACAACACAAACCCGAGGTGACCCCAACCTTCCCCCTTTCGTCTTAAGAACCCACTCAACAAACACAAACGTAAAAGAGTCACGTTAATTAGGTCAGTCCGTGTTCCCTAGTATTATAGAGCTCACCATTGAAAAAGAAGCAGTAAAATGTGGACAAAGAGGCTCTTCATTTACACTTGCTTCCTCAGGAAGCCAGTATTCATATCATAATCACGCATCTTAGGTCGAACCACTTTACAATTGAACCACTAATCTCTGCAATTACATGATAATAATATGTCCACACACGGGTCCAACTCCTATCCTAGTTCTTATAAATACCTGAAGTCTTCTTGGAGTTTGTGGTCTCACCTCTTCGTCCTGTCGGCTCTCGTAAGAGAAATCAAAAGAAGTGATATCGGGAGCTCAAGAAACAAAAACAGTTTTGTGCTGTGACAAATTTTATACATGTGCGATTCTTTCCCTTTTGTCTTTTGAAAAGGTAAGTCCTGTTTCAAACAACGATCAGCGCACAGATTTAAACCCCATTCAAACTTGGCGTTGTAGAACAATGCACACACGTTTGCAATCTGACCCAACAGTGGTGATATGGCTTGCAACAATTGTGCAGGCAAAATGCATTACTATTGCGAGAGAAGGAGCGCGTCGAAAGAGATAGACTGCAGCAGATCCGTATGGATGCTGACGAGTACAAAGATACATACAATGCAAAGCGGACTGTGAACAGGGAGACGCAAATGAAGAACAACCGTGATAAGGAGAGGGTAAGTTTTGCTCTTCTGTTTTTCCTCCTCATGGGCCAATTTCTTTCTTCTAACTTCCTAGCGTAGGTTGTTGTCTGATTCAACACTTTGAGTGCTGAAAGCTAATTTCCACGTTCTATCAAACATGGTCTTAACCAATGTGGATATGACATGCGATGATTTGCTTTTGTGTTGAATTAGACAGCACCCTACAGTACTCCGTAAGTCCATATCAAGTTCACGTATGAGCTCGTGGCTATGGTTTTGGTAATCCAAGTGGTGACATCGTCTCTCTCTCTTTCTAACTTGAGGTGGTGATCATTAAGTCAAGATCAACAAGCACGTAATGAGAAATTCTCTTCTTGTGTGCTAATTTCCATAATTGAATCTTAGGGCCATATTATGTGTGGGTTTTGAACAATTTGAGGTCATTGGTTAGGGGAGTCTTCTAAACAATTAGAAAGTAATCAGTAGCAACAATGAGAGCACGGGCCAATAAGGGGTACGGGAGCTAGGGATGAGGCTAATAGAATTGGGGAGGGGATCTATTCGATCATGGGCGCATGAGTTGGACAATCTTGCCAATTCAAACTAACTTGAAGGATGCATTAGACAATCAAGGTTGCTAGTGTAGTAATTTTTTGTGTTATCTAAGGTATACAAGTGTTATTCAGTTACTTTTTTTAGTTAGATCAGTGCGTGATTTGGTGAGGATCACAAAACAAACATCATAAAGACACATGTTAATAAGAGATTGGGCTTATTGAACTACTTGGCATTCAATAGTGAACATAATTGGGTGGACCTATGTATCCAGTTAAGGAATCAACAAACATGCACTTCCAATGAGCATACCTAAATCAAGGGAGGTCTAATTTTTGTTGATGCTTCATCGTAGATGTGCTAATGCAACACAAGTTTTGTTGTGTAATTCTAATGGTAGAAGTTGGAGAACATGAAAAATGAACTAAACCCTAACTGGACAACACCCATTGTGCCTCCGTAGTTGCATGGCTTTGGTGGAATGAAACAAAATTGATGGAATTGATGGAATGAGTAGATGTGTGTGCCTACATACTCCAAATTTCCTTACGTGTTTCATTCAGCACCTATCATAACATTGTTAAGCTTCAATGTGCACTCTCACCCTAGGTAGGCGAATAAGACAGCCAATGGCCAAGAATAAACATGTTGTGATTGTGCTAGAAAAAAACGATAGCCTAAGTTCTAGTGCCATGGGAAGGTAATTATGGAACATGGCATCTCTTTTATCTAGAAAGGGTGATGGGGAGGCCACACATGTTCAAAAACGCCGGTTTTGAAACGGGGTTCAGTGGGCCAAGGTAAAAAGATTCCGGCCTTCATATGTGCCTAACCTTGAGGAGCTTGGTTTCAAGGTTGATCCCTCTTTCTTTGGTTAGAAATGTCCGATTTCAACTCCAATCAGAAACGGAGGTTTTCAAGCCTTACAAAACTGGCGTCTTGGATCGGAGTACAATATGGACGATTCTACTCAATAAAAGAAGGATCAACATTGAAAACCAAGCTCCCAAGGTTAGGCACATGTCAAGGCCAAAATTCTTTTACCTCAATGTACTGAACTCCATTTCAAAACGAGCGTTTTGAGACGTGTGTGTCCCCCTCCACATGAGAAAACACGAGGCTTATCAGCAATGTTGTGATTGTACAAATTTCAATCACTAGATCTTTACTAAAGAATGACCAGCCAAACTAAGCTACTAGTGTGATAGTGCCAAGGTAGATGTATACATCATATGAACATGATGTTAAAAGTATTTTTGGAACAGGTCAACTTGGCGGACCAAGAACACTTCCACAACAATGCCAACAAGGCGTATTGGAAGGCTGTGGCAGATTTGGTTCCAAGAGAGTTGCCAGCGTCTCTAGAACCCAGGGCCCTTCAATTGAAGGAGAGGAAGAAGGAGAAGAAGCCCTGCACTTTTGTAGCTCTCCCAGGACCAAAGCCTGGCAAGCCCACTGACATGGGACGCATGCGCCAAATCCTTCTCAAGCTCAAGCACACCCCACCTGCACACATGCTCCCAGCTCCTCCCCAACTACCCAACAATTTACCCACTACAAATGGTAGTAAGGAGAATGGCCATGGCCAATTAGCTCCTTCAGTGCTACAAGAGGCTCTACAACAACCACATGAGTCTGTTGCTGCAGCTTGAGGATGGAGGAGATGCCAAATAGCCTATGATCATCGGAGGTGCTAAAAAAACATGTCCCCTATACGTTTATTGTGTATTCATTCTAGATTAAACTCGGTAGACTAATTTGGGGTCTTTGAGCTCTACATATACATAGTAGGTAGTCAATGTTTCACCCTTCCCATTGATAGATGTTGTGAACATTCAGCCAACATTCACTGTCATTTTTGGAGTTATTCCCTAGTAAGGAGGTAGATCTAGGAATTTGTTTGGAATTGCAACGTGTTGCAATTGAGTAAGGATTATAGCCATGCGTTGCATTTGTGGGATTTATTCTATGAGTTTTGGAGGTTGAACTAGCCCTCCAGGATTCAAATCAACAAATTCCAAGGCTATAAAACTAGCACTTCTAGAGGTCCGACCCATCCATCCGGGGGCCAAATCGAGCACCTCGGCCCCTATTTAGAATAACCTTTTGTCACCAACTCTCATTAGGAAGTCTTAGAAAGAAAGACTAGTATAATTGTCATTCTCATGCCTTTTATGGCTTCTATGGACTCTCTCTCTCTCTCTTTCTCTCTCTCTCTCTCTCTCTCTAATTATGTTTGAGTTGTTAGGAGTGGTTGATCACTTTGTCCTTATAATCTAGTCATCTGTAGAAGTTCAAAGCTCCTGAGGGAGTAGCCTAAAGTCTTGGGTAAATTGTTATAAATAAATAAATAAAAATTATAAAAAAATCAATGTTTGATGCCCATTTACCAACTCCTACCCTCAAGACTCAAGTCTTGAATGTCCATCTGCTCAAGAAGTTGAGTTTGAGAAATAATCACTTCAGTTTCAAGACTTTAGGAAAATCGTCAACCATTTTAGAGGAATCAGTAGAAATTTATAAGGGATCTATAAGGAATCTGTGCCTTTGATCAATATGATAAAAACCGAAAAAAATCAATACAAAACCGGTTGGACTTGAAAACACTTGGATCTTGACCAATTTTGACCAGATTCTCCCCGATAACTGCTTGGTATATTGATCTAAGTTTTTGGAAGACATGATACTATTTTCTCTTAAAGTCACAGTAGTCTGACGTTTCACTGCACGCTATGATAAGGCAGAGATCTCTTTAAGTCAGTCTGATACTAAGAGCTCCAATGCAAACATACGATATTATAAAGATATTGCAAGTACTTCTTACCAATTCAGCTATTGAGAATATTGACTTTGACTTTGGATACTTCAATGGTATTTAATTGGGCTCTGCATTTACTGAAGATCCCCCTAAAGCATCATCAAGAAAGGTGCCTTGGATTCTCTAGACATCGTGAAAAAGTATCCTCACTGGAACCTATCCACAACATTACTTGCAAGCTACAGAATCGCAAGTTGGAAACTGTAATGTGTCATGAGCAAACTACAGTACACCATTTATGGTATTTAGTGCCACTTACTATTAGGAGTTACGCAATGCTATAATTATTTATTAAGAATGTAATATTTTACCAAGCATTTATGTTCTATAATATGCAAACCTATTCAACTTCCGTTTGTAAAAATTGAAATCGTGAGTAAGAAGTTATTGCATCACACAATTCCAAATAGTGACACTAAATACCATAAGTGGTGTAGTTAATATTAAATTCAACAACATTACACTGTTTATGGTATTGAGTGTCACTTACTATTTGGAATTACACAAGGTATAACTTCATGCTACAAATTTTCATGTTTTACCAACACAAATTTAATAGGTTGTATGGGCAATATGACATAAATGACTTTACCATATGTGACGATTACATTCTTACCGAAAAGGTATAGCACTTTGTTTTCCGAACAGCAACTGACTAAGGTAGAAATACCATAAACTGTGAAAATAAGGTGATTCGCATTGAAGATATGGTCTTAAAATTATGAGATGATTTTCCAAGATAGAAGAGAAGGATTCATGAAGAATGCAAGTTGTTTCATATTTTTATTCCCTGTAAAAAAAAATCTATAATTTTTCAAAGTGGAAAGTTTGTTAAACCCCCTACTCATTCACTAGATTCTCCTTAAACCAAGCACAGTATTGCTCATTTCCACACAGAACATCACCTAAACTGGTTAACTCATGAGTACATTAAACTGATTGATGGTAGTCAAACATGACTAAATTTGGCTAAACTAACTGTACACGCATTTCAAGCTGCCAACCTCGCAATTATCAGTTTCAGAAATGACACTTCACTATTCTGCACGGGTAGAGGGTAAGTTCACCGATTTGGGTATTTCTACCTTAAATACCATAAACGGCGTAGTACTTAGTATAGGCAAAATACTCCAGCTGACCACTTAACTAGAAATGCAATAAAACTGAGAAGTAGACTGCAGGATCAAGGGTGAAAAAATAGCAGTACTCTGTTCCGGCTGAAGCAGGCATGGAACCAAAAATACTCACCACATATTAGAAATCAAGTCATACGCAAGCCCAAAATTTCTTCTGTAAAGACATGTACAGAACCTCTCCCATGCAACTCTTGGAGGAAAATTCATTGCAGAACAATTAATTGTTATCGAAAAACAGAGGAACAACCATCTGACACTGGATGCATCAAGGACTCCCAAGGGGAAAACGTGAAATCTGTGTGTCTCAACAGATATCCTACATATAATTGAACCTGCAGTAACTAAATTTTACAGTGATGTTGGCACTTTTTGGCACTCTCATACCCGCTTACATCCAAGGCACACACACAAACTGTTGTTTGAGAGAATGACACCTGACTAACCCAGGAGAATAGAACAATCTATCTCCTATACTACCTTGAAGAGGCAAGTAAATATCCGTGTAAATCACAATGCACAGATGACAAAAGAATGATGGTCAGTTAATATTAAGGAAGAACTTATATGTATAGAAAACAGATATCACAAAGGACCAAACTTGGTCCCAGGCAACCCACCCTTTACGGCTTAATGTGTAGCCCGGGACCACAAATCTGGTCCCCCTGATAACTAAAGATTGGGCATTGAAGAGTGTCACAGCTGCCGATTTTGCACACGCTTGTGCAATTCCAGAGTATCACTATGAGTTGGGTCGACGGACAAAGCTGCTCGACAATCTCGTTTTGCTCCGTCATAGTCCTCATTACATTCATGGAAGGCAGCACGGAGATGAAGCAATTGCAGGTCAGCTTTAAAAGCAATTGCCTTACTAAGCTCCATTATCGCTTCCCTTTCCTTGTGCCCATCCATCAATACTGTCACATCAAAACAAACAAAAAAATTGTTCAATACACCTACGTGACACCAGAAGGCAGTCCAATTTAGCAATGTACCAAGGCAACATTCATTTGGTGGTGAAAGCACTTCCACTATCACGATTTTTCAGAAGACAGATAATGTTAACACTCAAATTCAACAAGAATGGCATCAGTAGCTCCCTTGAACAATCTATTTCCTAAATATGCTCCCCATACCTGTACAAGTGAAGTAAAATTACCAAAATGATGAACTTCTTCAAACATCAAGATTAAAACTCCCTGAATCTAATAAATGAGGATCACTCATCAATCCAGTGCATGACATAGTTTGGGGAGGCAAGAAAGCATTGAAGCACAACAAAAAGGAGAGGAAATTTTCCCAAGAACTTGCCTGCAGCACGATACCTATACGGGTAGGTGCGGAGCGGGTCTAGCTGAGTGACCATACTCAGGTCAGCCATTGTCATATCACGGTCGGAATACTCTGATCGTTTCTCATATGCAGAAGCATTGTTGCGGGCTTTTTCAATAAGCCGTGTCATCTCTTCATGGGCTGCCTTTCTGTCACCTTGCAATGCATAAACGCGTGCTAGGCCTTGGTGGGCTCGTGTATGCCGGATCTTGAGGGCATTGACATATTGGTCTGCAGCAAGCTTGAACTTGTTGCAATCCACATACACGCTTCCAAGATTGTTTAATGCCTGCAATATACATGACAATACGAAGACTCAATAATATTCCTCATAAGCAACCATATCAGTTCCCTTTTTCACATTCACTGCTTCAGACAGCTGCTAGAAAATCATGTCATGATGAAAGAAGGAAAATAATCACCTGGCCCTTGCGAAGTCCATCTGAGGGGCATTTTAAGGCCTCCTCTAGCAACTCCACAACTTTGGCAGATGAAGAAGGATCCAAGCTGGTGTCAGCTAAAGCATAAGCTTTCAAGAAGAATGCTTCAAAGGATCTTTGGTAGGCAATGGATGCCTCAGCTTTTTGCAATGCATCCTCTCGGTGACCTGTATCATACAAGATCCAGCCCTCGTAAACAAGTCGTTCGTGGTCACTTCCTGCATTATCACGTGCCAGTCTCAAACTTCGCATAGCTGCCTTTGGACAATTCAACCTGGCCCAAATCACAAATGTTCCAACTGTTAGATTCAACTTTATCAAGAATACACAAAATTAACCAAAAAAATACTAGAAGCTGCCCAACAGGAGTAGGTTATGTCAATCAAAGTCCTCTGCCATCACCCAAGCTGCACATTTAAACCACTGTCAGTTATAGTGAACTTAACTTGGGACACAATGTGAGAAGAATAAAACAAACATCAACAATCCTGTGATATTCCTTGGCAAACACAATGACCACAAAAATACAAATGAATCTGCCCCAGTCAAGAGAAAAAAGACCTGTCACTCACCGAAGAAGAAGAAGGGATTGCCTGAAAAACAGTAAACCCTTTCCTGGTTCTGATTCTAACATTTGATGCACTACCGCCAATGATCCTATGTCATCCACTGAAGACCACCTGTCATATAACTGCATCCAACAGTCTGCCTTTGTCCATTGTTCCACATGTTGGCTTAGTAACCTAAGCAATTGGTTGGCACCCACTCGCCCAGCATACATCATGTATGATGGGTCCAATGTCAATAGAGCTCGCACATCCCTTACTGCCCCATCATAGTCTTGCAGGGCTAGGCAGAAGTTCGCTCGCAGCTCCAAGCAGTCTGCCGTCACTTTGAAACCCAGCACTCGATTAATCTCTGCGATCGCAGCATGAACTTTCTGTTCATCCATCAGTGCAGCTGCTCGATATTTATACGGATATGATAGGGTTGGATCAAGCTCTGTTGCTTTCTTCAAATCTGCCATCTTTTCCTCCCCTTCACAGTACAAAGCCCTCTCTTGAAACATCCACCCATTTGGTTTATATTTTGATATCAGTGCAGCAGATTCTGCATATGCAGTCACCCTGTGCCCCTGTTTACATTTTGACCTAACCACTCCTGCCCACGAGTACACGTGCCCTCGGTTCACAGCTTCCTCAAACAGTGTTTGTGCCTCGCTGTATTGCTTCCTAACAAACAGTGCACAACCTAGCTGATGCAATGCCAATGACTTCTGCCTCACACTCATGGCACAGTGTTTTTGGCCCTCCAATAGTGCAACTGTCCGGTCTGATGACATACTCTCTTCCATACTGATCTGGCCCAAGAATGCATACAGAGCAAAAGAAGCATGGCCCACCCGAGCAAATTTTGCTCGCCCCTCATCACTACACAGAATCTCTACAATTTTTCGGAGTGTTTTTAAAGAGTTTGGAAGGTCCCGAAAGAACACCTGTAAGCATGATGCCACCAAGGCCTGTGCACTTTCCTCTAAGCCATAATCTAAGAATGTCACCACATCCTGCGTATTATGAATAAATGCAGCCAGACCTTGATCACATGCATCTTTCAACTTATCGCAGCAGTACCTATTTGCAAATGACAATATTTCCAGAAGCATCTCTGGTGAAAGTCGTGCTAGCCGCCCTGTTTTACTAAAGTGGTCAACTGCCCTCATCCCTGTTACAGAAATCCCATTGTTGGAGAATCTTATGTCCACACGCCGTGCTTCTACAAAGCATCCATTCAACATAGCATTAAAGGGAACTGAAAGGCCAGCTATCTTTTGCCTATTACAAAAAACTTGATCTCCCCCTATGTGGAACACCAGGTCATTTGCAAAGCTGTTGTAAAGAGGATATTCTGCTGCATTGGATACCGACTCCCCAGGCGGACATCGACATGCACATGGATCTGAGGGAAGGTCTGGTGCAAATCCGGGTGTCAACACAGTATGTAGACACTCCAGTTTCCGACCTGTGCAGAAAGTCGGTGTCCCATCATTTAGTTCTTCATCACGTTTTTCATACTTCAACCATGCTGAATACACAAGTTTCTCATGCACAGTAATCGCATACTGGCGAGCAGATCGTAAACTTCGCCTGAGAAGCTTGGTCTCCCCAAGACCTCTGAATATGAAGGATTGCTCTAGATACAGTGACGCTTTGTCTTGCTCAGCTGCTGTTTCTAATTCCTCGTGAATATCAGCAAGAGTTTCCACATAATCAACTAGCTTAAAATAAGGTTCCAGAGGAGGATCAGATAATTTGGAAACAGAGGTGCTGCATTGAGATCAATAAGAAGATGATTAGCAAGGCCTTGGATAATATACTCTCGTAGTCAACAGCAAGCATCAAAACATTCAGACCACACACAACATTCCAGGGTGCCAAGCACTTGTAGTGCATATAACATAGGTCACCCTCCATGTTGCATCTCACATTAACAACAACAAAAAATAGAACTCAATATCAATAAATATGATAAAGTCATCACCACCACCACCAGTGTCAATTATTGATGCACATCTGCACAGACTAATCACTTGCAAACAGAAACTAAATCAGATTTGTGTGAAAGGGGAAAACCTTGTGGCTGGTGCAGGTTCTTCATATGTTGGTCTATAAGATTTCCCATCATCAGTTGAACTTAGACTCGAGGTACTTTTCCCAATAGGAGAGACTGCATGAACTTGGCTGCTCCCCCGGCATCCCCCATCTACTAACCTTAAGCTTCTCATTTTGGTTGGACAACCCCACCTCACAGTTCAAGCCCCCTGACACCTGACACAAATCCAACACCCCTGTCTTCAACATGAATTGATAAGCTTAAGACCCCTGCCAAATAAATAATCCTCGGAACATAACATTCACGTCTCATAACTCTTCCAGTAACACATGTCTCGCATAGGCTCATCAGTGTGACATCTGTAGGACAGAACAAAGATGTTCTGTCACTTTCCAGCGATCGGATTCCAGAGCTTTCGTGTATGGTCTTCAACCTCTGTTGTAGAAAATCTTCTATAAGGAATCAAGCTCCCACAGAAGGTGGCACAAGTCGCATTGTGCATGAGAAGTTCCCAACTGTAAACGAAAATCCTTTGCTGATTGAGCCCCACTAAAAGATAACCTTCACTTGCAGTATATGATGAAAGCTCTCATTAAGTGAATGCATTAATATTTGTGGTACGTGTGCATGGATCGAAAGGACACACACATTGTTCAGATTTTGAACTTGCCACCGAAGAAGGATGCAAGGCAGCATTCAGATGCACCACCCCTTTCTAAATAAGAATATGGAAGCTGTGAAGGAAAACACTGCTTCCCAGTAAAGTGCCCAACCTATTCCTTGACGTCAAGAGCCTGCAAAGGTTCAACCTGAAAAGAAGGAGAATGCACAAATGTGAACAATGCTTCAACAATCGATGTAAGTCAATGCAGAGGGCCTCTCATTTTCGTCACACAATCATCAATTATGTAAGCTCAGAATATAGGTTTCCCAAGTACAAGAATATCCACTTGTTTTAGATACAATCCTCTACGTTACACTGACTACATTCAGTCAATGATGCTTAAAGAAAGCAGAGAACTGTAATAAGGAAATGGGAAGAGAGAAACCTGCTGCAAAATACAGTGTGCTCCTGTGACTGAATCTTGGATACCTCTTAGATGGATTTTCTCCTCAAAAGAAGGCTAAGACAGTATAAAGTTAACTACTAACCCAGCATCTCCTGTCCATTCATCAAAGGATTCTTGATGATAATAATATGTAGACCCAGCTCAATTTCAAAAAACCCAGTTGCCGATACAAGTTTCCAATATAGAGTCCAGTGCTTCCTGTAACACCTTTCTTATAAATCGATACTCTTCAATCAATCAAACATCCTTCTTTCTTTTCTCTTTCACTTTCTATCTTCAATGCTCTTGTCCCATTCATAGCAGCGCCACCACGGTCCACTTATACCGCGTCACCCATCCAAGCGACCCATGCCTTGTAACCCAGTTCTCTCTTTCATGTAGGAGGCTGTTAAAGACAGGAGAGCACGCATCATGTGTCACACCATAACCACGATGGCATCTCCTCCTACCACAGCCATCCTTCTCCAATCGTCTCCAAGCAGACCATCATCAACGCTCAAGAACCCCCACAGACAACATCACTGGTACATCATCAAAACTTTTCCCTCCTGCACGGAGAAAAGCCAATCTCGATCGATCAAAATAAGCCACCTTTGCTCCGACCCAGAATAATTATTGCAAGTTGTTCCGAAACCTGAGGGAAAGACACTAACTTTTATTAATTATAAGCTCCTCGAAGACTCACAGAACAAGGGTAAAAAGCACGGTCACATCAGTCATATACAGCTCATCCACTCCAGAAAACAAGAATGTATCCAGTATGTCTGTAATGACTCGATCTGCTAAGAAGAAGAAGAAGAAGAAGAAGAGAGGTGTGAAAACAACTGCAGAGGGGTGCTAAACAAAATACACTGTCCTGGAAATAATGAGATGGCATAATAGGTTAAGAAGACAGTCCAGAGATCGAGCATAAGCCACAGAGTTTAATAAGAGCGTTCGAACTGGATGTATCCCAAACCTACTTCACATTGAAGTACTGCTATGTATCCCAAAGTTCCTAATCCTGGTCTGGATACATACCACTACATAACGGATTAAAGTAGGATCATCATCATCATCATCATCACTGTAGCTTCCTGCTCACCTGACGCAATGATGGTTGTGGACGTCAAATTAAGTATAAGTCCTAAGCCACGATGCATTGTTCGCAGAGAAGAGAAGAAACAACATAGAAAATAAGAGTATCTGGAAGACTCAAGAGCTACCTACATAGCAGTTTAGAAATGCACACACTCTGTGCAGCAACGATGCCAACCGCCTTCCGGTGGTTATATATTTCACAGAAGGGAAAAAAAGGCAGCGTTCTACACCGACTTCCTTTACAAGTTAACCCTTACTTTCGTTGATACCCGTGTCTGTGTACCTGGATGTGAAACCCTAACCATCGGCTTGCGAAACAGAGCAAACCTATCTCAGTACTGCATGGATTGGAAGCTCCGAACTTACTTACACCAATCTCTCTCAATCTCTCTCCCCCTCTCTCTCTCTCGGTGCCTCCCACGAGACTGACTTCGGGAACCAAAACTTCGGGTGAATGTTCTTCACCTTTTCGACATGTACTTTCTCAATACTGGCTCAAATTCGATGATTCGACTTCGATGGCGCGTACTTTCCGACGAGTTTTGCGAATCCGGCAACCGGATGCGTCGATAGGGAGCCCTACGATCGCTCCGTGGCTCTAAACGTTGGTGGACATCGCGAAAGGGTTTTCTACAGCCTAGGTGTTCCTTTGCGTTCTTCCTGGAGGGGGCAGCCTTCCCTTCCTCCCCCCCGCGAGAGGACGGGCCGCCCGTCTTTTACCTCCAGCCCTGCCCATCTTTCCGGGCCAACGGTCAAGATCTCCTGGACGATGAATATCAACGGCAGATCTGGCTCTCCCGGGGCTTGCTTACGTCACTCCCCCCGTGGGCGGGAGGAAAACCAGACCCGATTGGCCGGTGGCCGTCGTCGTCTCTCTCGACCCCCCTCTTCTTCCATTTTCCTTTTGATATTTTCCTTTGCTTTTTGGTCGTCAAGGCCCAAAGGCCCAAACTCATCCACATGTGGTGGCTCCGGCCCCAAGTTTCCAACTTATTATTCCGGTATCGAAGGGGTGCCCGCATGTTGTCAAATACTGACTTATACATGTCTAGTGCGTACTCAATTTTTCAAAATTGGGGGAATTTGGGATTTAAGTCCATTATGATCACCCAAAAAAAAACAGTTATATCACAAGCTTCGGGCAAGTTATTGCCATGTTCATAACATCATTCAACATGAATGGGAGTGTTGTGTGGATCCACGAGATATCCCTAGTCTTTGGTTTTTGAACCTTAAGTTATGTTTGGGGTGCGAACATTCCCCATTGTTTAGTATGGATATGGGCATGGTTCAACCTTTCCAATGTGAAAGAAAAGAGAGCAACTCTTTGTGATTGACTAGTGTAATGTTGGGAATTATTATTTCGGTATCGAATGGGCATACGCATCTTGTCGAACATGTCTTGACTTGTATATATCTTATGTGCCTCAATTTTTCAAATTTGGGAAATTTGGGATTTAAGTCCATTATGATCACCATAAAGAAAAAACAGTTGTACCACAAGCTTGAGGTTTTGTCACGTTCATAACATTATTCGGTAGGAATGGCAATTTTGTGTGGGCCCACGAGATATACCTGGTCTTTGGTTTTTGAACCTAAATTTATGTTTGGGGTGTGAATATTCCCCTTCATTTATTACAGATTTGGGCATGGTTCAGCCCTCCCAAGGTGAAATGCAAAGAGAACAACTATTTGTGATCAACTAATGTAATGTTGGGAATGTTAGCCATGCTCCATGAACCAACCTCATATTTACATATGAGTTTGTGAAAGTGTGAAGTGTCCTTCGTTTGCACCAACCTGTGGTTGGTATCATCTATCTCCCCCGGTTTGTTGAAAATGTTTGGTCAACTCATACTCGTAAGGCCACTTTACACACCAAGCAAGGTCCATGACTGTGACAATCTAAGGGCCCTTGAAACTTGTCCAAAGGCATACCTTGGGATACAAAAGTTTCATTTTGCATGGTCATGGGCCCTCAAGCTATAGTGCAAACTGGTCCTTATAGGCAACCAATGTATACACTAGTCACATCCATTTGTGTCCCCCAAAATTGAATATCCAAAATAAAGTTATCCTTAAAGTCTCAGGATGGGGAGACTTGGCTTTAGACCTGTACCTTGAGTTTAGGTGGAAAAACGTAAACTTAAGGAGCTTGCCTGCCCCATTTTGCCGGAGCTTTAATTAGCCCGGTGCAGCCTGCCAGCGCGGCTGCCTGGCAGAGTCGGCAGCCTGCCAGCACGGCTGCCTGCCTATATTTGGGTAGGGTGCCTCTAGAAACAAAGGAGTCAGGATCAAAAGCTCCCGAGGGTCCCAACTCAAGGTTCCCAAAGATTGACCCTGTCATTATTTTTAGTCTACTGACACAAGAAAACAAACCCTGTAAATATAGAATAGATCTCTCAACTCAGGACTGCAGCCTGACTTTCACCCGGTATCCTGAGACTTTAAGGATAACTTTAATGTTGTGGTGGCAAACGAACATTGATCCACTTTGCATTATTTCAATAATAAATTTGGTTGTGTTGCTAGGTATCCAACTTATTTATATGTGGTGTGTACCTGTAACTTGTAGTTAAGTAGATTTAGACATATTTTTAGACTCTAGGCTTTTTGGTTGCTTCAATTCTATGGGCAGATTTGTTGATATACTTATGATATACCTAAATTGTATGGGAGATATGTGAATCCTTAATGATTACTTGAATGTTATGCTATTAAAATATGACATAGAAATAAAAATCTATTTATTGATGTTAATTCCATATAAATAATTGTTGAAAAATGAAAGTAAAATCAAAACACAAGCTATAATATTATCATAATCAACTTTGCATGTTCTATCAAAGGAGCTTACCATACAATCATGTTACAAAATCTTATAATATAATCCAACATGTTATAATTATGGACTTGAACTTAGTCCAATTTTATTTAAATATCAGTTCCATTTTTTTTAACATGAGTTGTATTTATATCAACAAAAATAAGTGGTTCTGACACAGAAGCCTTTGTTTTGTGAAATATAAATGCTACCTGAGAGAGAGAGAGAATACATTAGTGTGCATTATTATGGGGTGTCCCTATTGTCCTAACAACAACATACACACATACATTGATCCACTTAACATTGTTTCAATATCAAATAGCTATGTTGTTAGGTCCAAAGGCCCAAACTCATCCACATGTGCCCTCCTCCCTCTTTCTAACTTATTACTACAATATGAGACGGCTACCTATGTTGTTGGGTACTTAGCTTATTGTTATGTGGTGTGTACTCATTTTCTTTCAAAATCGTGTTTGTGCTTCATGCGTATTGATGTCAACAATAATAAGAAGGGTTGCCACAAGAGGCTTTGCCGATTGGAAATGGTAGGTTAATATAAACTCACATAGGCAAGCAATGTGCATTCCATCATCTTATGACATCCGTTTATGTGAAACAATAAAATTGTTGTGACAACAAAAGAACGTTGACCAATCAACTTTGCAACGTCTATGTTTTATAACAAGGTTGTCATAGTGGAACAACCACAATCTATTTGGAAACATCTCACAACCAAGCTTTGCGCATTGGCCCAACTTAGGGTAGGAATACCATAAACCGTGAACTACTCTCTACCCGTGCAGTAGACTTCTGTCAGAATAGTGAAGTGTCATTTTTGAAACCGATCATTGCGAGGTTGGCAGCTTGATATGTGTGTACAGTCAGTTTAGCCAAATTTAGTCTATGTTTGACTACCATCAATCACAGTTTAATGTACTTATGAGTTAACCGGTCTAGGTGATGTTCTGTGTGGAAATGAGCATTACCGTGTTCGGTTTAGGGAGAATCTAGTGAACGAGCAGGGGGTTTGACAAACTTTCCACTTTGAAAAATTGTATAATTTTTTTTACATGGAATTAAAATATGAAACAACTTGCATTCTTCATGAATTCTTCTCTTCTATCTTGGAAAATTATCTCGTGATTTTAAGACCATATCTTCAATGCGAATCACCTTATTTTCACAGTTCATGGTATTTCTACCTTATGTGCACAATGTACAACATGATGCAAATCGTAGTTGTAAGTTGCACGCAATGAAGAGGGGGTCCACACTATCCAATGCTTTGTGGTCCATTCAATGTCATGTTTGTGTTCCGAACAATGTGACTTCAAAACCTCCTCTTTGTGGTTCACACTTTTGTACGTCGAACGTCTTTTGGTGGCCTACACTTTTGTACCGTGAACATGATATGTGGCCCACAAAATAGGATATTTGAGTTCCACATGAATTTTCTTTAGATCATTATCCAACCTTAGTAAAACAATGAAAACCATCCACCAAATAGCCATCAAATACCTCACATACTTAGTACTTAATAAGAGAAAACTCGACAATAAACAAGAACCAATACTCCCCCCACATAGTAAATAGGTATCAATTTAATGTATTTTACTCCATTCCATCTTATTTATTTTTACAAACAAGAGCCCACCCACCGCAAGGTAGGCAGTAAACCCCACCCTGCACCAAGAGGATTCTTGAGCATGGTAGGGCCAACGGGCTCAAATTCACGTCGGACTGCCCGACGTTACATTTTATTTTATTCCAACCTTAGTACCTAGATAGATAGATAGATAGATAAAAACTTTGGACCTTTTGCAAGGCCGGCATGAATAAAGTGTATGTTCGTAGTGTTAATGGCTTGGTGCCCACTGGACAAAGGACCATTGGAACAATACTACTCTCCTTTGTCAAGAATAGACACTTTAGTGACTTAGTACCCACAATTAGTGCTCCACACAACACATACACATTTGCAGTCCATGTATTGTTTGCCATAACACTTTAATTTGGCCTTGGAAGAAAGGGAGCATAGCATCCCAAATGAACGATGTGCAAATAATCCATTCCCAATTCTCAATGTCCACGTAGTTCTTCAAACCTATTGAGTAATGTTAAGGGGGTGGGGACTAGGCTCAAATCACAACAAGTTGAATTGATCCAAGGGTGTTAAGACTAAGCGAGAAATGTAATAATAAAAAAAGAACATTCTCATATAGTTGAATAATATAATTTTTGGCATAATATTTGTAGTTCAATATTTAAATATTTATGTTTCCCAATTTGAAAATGTACTTTGACAAGCTCTCCCAAAACCAATCTCATGTATGACACAAATGCCAAAACCATCATGTTTCTACTATATGCTAATTGGAGTTGGGTACGTGGAAAACCATGTAGAGGAGGTGCTTCAAAAATGTCAAAACATAAGATAAGATTTAAATTGGACTTTCATACATGCATGTTTATGAATGTGCAGGACGATTTCTTCTAGCATATGAATTTTATGGCGGGACACTAGTGTCCCATAATACACCGGTTAAACCCTAAAGCCCATGTTGACATCAAAAAATGGTCAGTTGAAGGCGATTAGAGCGGCGTTGAGATTATCTCGACGTCATGTACACGCTCTGATGTTCGAAGTTGGTTTCCATTTTCGATCACTTACAACCACAAAAACCAATCACCAAGGAGGCCCTGGTTTATTCGGGACACCAGTGTCCCGCCATAAGGTTCATATCTCCCTCTTGCACACTTGTGAATGCTTTGCTAACCGTTATGCAAAACCAACACACGGTAGTATTGTGGAAACTTCGACATTGACTAATTCGTTAGAGTCCATTTGAGACCATTTATACGCAAATCCCCCCATAAGAGCGGGAAAAGGTTTTTTGGGGATTTGTCACCTATATTTTCCTATCATGGATATCGTGTCAAATTTTGATTAACACAAAACTAGGTTTGCAACTTTGTTTTGCTTCTATTTGGAGGGTACAAAAGTTTGAGTTCATTTGTTGGGTTTGCCTTTATTTGGAAGCAAATGATATTAGGATAAATTATCCAGATAGGGCATGCACATATAGATGGCATAAAAAGTGGCAAGATTATAATTATACGAAGATGAATCATGTTGGCACCCTTAAAACTTACTCCTACTTAAGGGAGGATTGGTGCCAAAAGATGGTTACAATTACAAAAGAAAGAGACACAATGTCAGCTTCTCAGGCCAACGTGAATGAGGGATGCTTCACCTTGATCATCTGTGAACCCAAAATGGGTTTATGGCACCAGGCTATGGGACAAGTGTTATTGCCTCCAATCGGAGGTGGACTCTTTCAATGAATGGGGAGAACCGACCGCTAGGTATAGATGAACTGGTTGAGTTTGAGAAATAACCAGTTGAAGTTGAAGACTCCAAGAAATTTACCGATCATTTAAGAAGAATTTATGGAATACGCCTCAAATTAATAAAGAAAATTTGGAAGATGTCAACATGTAATTAGTTGGACTTCAAAACACTAGGATTTTGACTGATTGTGCCCCAAAATCTCCCTGGATACTAGCACGGGGGGGTCACTCCATTGTCAAGTAGAATACCACGTGCGAGACAAAAAAATCTACTTTTTCCTAAAAACACCACCAAATTGGGTCAAAATTTTATCAATTTTTTTTCACGTGTAGATATACACGGTATCTATTACATAGTAAAAAATGGTAACCAAATTTGATTATCTGTTTTTTAATAAAAACATACCGTTTCTAACTAGAATGACGCAGAATTGAACTAAAACAATTACTACAAAAATGAAGATGACTAAAAATTTCAAAAAAATATACAAAAGATATTATCAATGGTTATGTATATGTAGAAAAAAAATCATAAATTTGAAAATTGTCTATGGCATATAATATAGGGTAGCAAAATTGTCTCGCACGTGGTATTCACTCGACAATGGAGTGACCCCCCCGTGGATACTAGTCCCTCGGTGCCCGGCTTAAAAGGGAGGTCCTAGAACTCCCTTTGGGGGTTGGAAGCTTGTATACTTAGGTTGATAGTAGGTTGGGTGGAAAGTACTTCAAGAAATTCAAACCTAATTTTCTTGAAAATTACTGGGTTAGATGGCCTTAATAATCATTAAAATGCCTAAAATTTAGAAATTTTTGGTCCATTGGAAAACTCAATCCAAATTCATAAATGAATGAAAAAATAAGTTACAATACATGGATTTGTATGTAGGACACGATATGTGCCTAAATGAATAAATATACATAAACATATTTTCCTAAATGTTTTCGAAGACTGCCTAAGTTTTTTTAAAATTAATTCATTATTGGGTCAAATTTGCCTAGCCTGCTATCAACCTATGGTATTGACAAAGTATGTGCTTGTGTGAGTATCATGAGGGTGAGGGTTTTGATGGTGATATATCTTTACTAGCTCAACATGTGTTGAGTTCGATTCCTACTATCCAACCTTGGGTTGTTTTCTATTCCCGTAACTATTTACAACCATTTGAAATGACTTTCTAAATTTGTAGAAAAGGTTAACGTCGACTCGGATCAAACGTCAACCTTCGTCATGAGAAGGAAATGATGTTTAAGGGCTAAACATGCAATTTGAGATTTTGATAACACATTTACTAAGTGAAGGGGCATTCCTTTTGATGTTTAAGGGGGACAACACAATCATCCTAGGAACAATTTCGGGGGTTGCATACATGGCCCATGCGCTACGCCCACTAGCAGGTAGCATTGATGGTCATATCCTAAGGGCCACTTCACACACGGGCCAAGAGCCTGACCATGGATTTGTGAGAGCCCAAAAGAAAGTGTCCAAAGGCCGTCCCAAGGCACCTCCAAAATCATGTAGCATGGTCACGGACCTTCAAGTGTAGTGTGAAGTCATACGTGACCGTGCAATCTTCCAAATGCTATTTCAATGAATTTCTATTCATGCGGATCCTCACACATGACAAACTAGAATAAATCAACGGTTGTGAGCGTTCGGAGTGCCATGGTCTCCCGGTTTTGTGTTAGGCCTACTTCCAAGAGGTGGCTTTTGGAAATAGTTCAAGTGACCAAGAAACATGATCCATTCGATGCCGTGTAGGAATCCATGTAGACTTTACATCCACCTTGCATTCACATACTCTGTTGGTCCCTCAAGCGTAGTGTAAAGCGAACTTGGACTGGCTCCACCATTTCCACCAATGAGAGTGCTTGAAGTGTAATGGTCACGGGCTCTCGGTTTCATGTGTGAAGTGGCCCTAAAACTCCGAAAAGTCCTCCGTGACTTCTTGAAGACACCCAAAAGATTGTGCTTATTAGGAGCTTGGTTGTGGATATTTCTATCGTCACTAAATTTAATCCTACCACCAATTCGGGGCGGCCTACGAGATATCTTGAGCGAACATAAGCAACTTTTGATAAATTTCATGATTTATAGTCTTGCAACAACGAACATGCATGACATCAAATCGATGCATGGAATATGTTGGATAGTTATTGATAGTGGTCTCATAATGTGCTTGACATAAGGCGAGGAATTGCAACAACATGCTGTGAGGCCAAACCCCCCACCCTTAAGCGTCCGTAGTCCGAGTAGTGAGTTTGGGCTCACATTCCTCCGCGGTATTGGATTTGGACTTGGACGAGTCCATAGTGCAAGGTTCACCCTTCAAGTGGTCTTGGATTTAACTAGCTCCTTCATAAACCCAACTCCTTCATGAACCCAACTCCTTAGCTTCTAACTAAATAAACCCAGCTCCTTCGTAAGCCCAGCTTCTTAGCTTCTAACTAAACAAACCCAGCTCCTTTATAAACCCAGCTCCTTCATAAACCCAGCTCCTTCATGAACCCAGCTCCTTAGCTTCTAACTAAACAAACCCAGGTCCTTCATAAACCCAGCTCTTTACTTTCTAACTAAACAAACCCAGCTCCTTCATAAACCCAGCTCCTTCATGAACCCACAACTTTGTAGTTGTAATCCCCAACTACCTCACTAATTATTCAAGCCCTTAACTAATCTTCCTACCTAATTTTCCTAATTCTACTAACAACCCCTTTCTAATCACACAATTCTTCTCTAATCCTAAAATCCTAAAATCCTAGAGAGGAGAGGGGGAGAGAGAATTTCCTAACTTCACTAAGACTAACTAATCCACACAAGTATATTTTTGCACTCATCACAACCTCAAGTGCTCAACTCTTAAACATGGAACTTGCAACCACGTGTATTCAAAACATGAACTTTAAGTACCACAAATTGGAATCATGAATTAACTTTAAAATCCTTCACGTCAACACTAATTCTACCAAGAGGTTAAGCCCTCTTCAAGGCTAACAAGCCTTGGCTCTCAAACTAAAAACTAAGCACACACATGTGCTCCAATATGGCTTCCCACACCCACACTTATAACTCGTGGGGTGCCTTGGAGCACAAAGGAAAGAGAGGATGAGTGAGGGAAGAATGAGGGATTATATAGTAAGCTTGAGGGGGTGAGCACCCTCAAGGCTCACGATAAGCCCTTGAGATTTCCTCCTACTTAGTAGGCGCCAATCCTATCTTCTAAGTCTTCCTCCCTCAAATGATCAACAAGGATCCTAATTCGAACATTTAACTAGCCTTGGCTTTCTACCTACCACACTTTACCAAACTTGGGATGCTTCAACCCAAACTTAGCCTCCTTCGCTTTCCGCCGCCATAACTTTCTCCCCTTACTTTCCCAAATCGTCGCTCACCACTTAATTCAAACCACGATGCTTAACTCGTGATTTGATTGGTGCTTTGAGAATTTGCTTATCCTCCACCTTGCATTCTTCCTTGGACCTTCCCCATTAAGTGGCCATGATGAGGTGGTCCACTTGTGCGCTCCATGTGATCCTCCATTCATCCCAATTCGAATGCACTTGCCTCTTGAGTCACTTTGGTTGTCTCCATCCATTTGTACTAGCCTACTCACTAACTACTCAATCCAAGTTCTCCTTACCTATCCTCATTCACTCAAATCCTTCCGAAGGTAAAAACACAATAACAACTCACATCCTAGCCTCTTACAACATGGTACTTCTAAGACTAACATTTCACTCTTTTTATATTTTTGTGAAGTAACATGCTACTTCAAAATGCATCAACTAACGTTTCAAGGGTCTAAGACTAAATGTGGGCACCCTTTTGGGCTCACATAATTGGCGACCATCGGGGGATGAATCCAAACATCTCTTGCTCCAAGGGTAAGTTGCCTAGTCAAGCTCGGTACTCCTTACATCTACTTCCCGATGTACGGGTAGGAAAGAGCTCACCATTCAACGTTTCCAATTGAATTGAATTATTAGGAAAGACCTCATAGACAAGGTAAGGTCCTAACCATATTGCATCGAATTTCGCCGGAAATTCAAGCTTTCGTGCGTCTTGAATCATGACCATCATTCCCGGTGTTAGGGCCCTTCTCTTATGTCGTTTGTCGAAAGTAATCTTTCTCCTTCTTTGGATTGCCTCAATATGTTGAGCCGCCATTCTCCTCCCTTCGTCAAGTGCTTCCAAATCGGTTAGTCGATTTCGTAAGGATTGACTTTCGGTAAGTCTCGTACTCACGGCCACCCTAAGTGACTCGACTTCATATTCGATTGGTAGTGTCGCTTCAAGACCATAGACTAAGGAAAATGGTGTAGCACGCGTAGTTACCTTATAGGTTGTACGGTATGCCCAAAGTGCCGCCGTTAGTTTCGTATCCCAATCCCGCTTCGAGTCTATAACCGTCTTGCGTAGTATACTCACCAAAATTCCGTTAACCCTTTCCGTTTGTCCATTGGTTTGTGGGTGGTAGGGAGTAGTCTTCCGGTGATCAATTTTAAATTTCTCTGTCATCTCTCGAATCAAGTCATTCAAAAAGTGAGTACCCCTATCGCTTACTAGGATCTTCGGCACCCCGAACCGCGAAATTATGTTTTCGTACATAAATGTTGCCGCGTGTTCCGCCGTGTCGGTCTTCACCGCTTTGGCTTCCGCCCACTTGGTGAGGTACTCGGTTGCCACCACAATATATTTCATTCCTTTTGAAGATTGGGGATGGACCTCACCCACATAGTCGATGCCCCATTTTTCGAAAGGAATTAAGGGTAATGATACATGTAAAGGCATCTCCATTCTAAGGTCGTTTCGGGCATACCGTTGGCAAGCGTCGCATTTCCTTACATAGTCATGGGCGTCCTTAAATAGTGTAGGCCAAAAGTAGCCCGCTCTAAGTATTTTTTGCCCGGTGAGTTGACCCGAGAAGTGACCGCCGCAAGCGCTATCGTGGCAAGCGATTAAAATCGCTTCAACCTCCGTTTTTGACACGCATCGTCGTAAAATACCATCGGACCCCCTTCTAAACAACCTATGGCCCACTACAACAAATTGCCTACTATTTACCCTCACCTTCCTTCTCTCTTCTTTTGTCCACTCTTTGGGCAACTTGTGGGTTGTTAGAAATTCCACTATGCCCGCATACCACTCCGGTGTAGAAGTGACCACAAAGAGGCTATCATCTACTAACATATCATTTACCGGATTTTTTCCTATCTCCTCCGACAACCTAGACAAGTGGTCCGCTTGTAAATGCATACGACCCGGTTTATATTCCACCGTGTAGTCGAATTCTTCTAATAACAAAACCCACCTAGCTAACCTACCACTTAACTCCGCCTTGTTAACTAGATACTTGATAGCCATGTGGTCAACAAAAAATACAACCGGGTTGCACATGAGGTAATGCCTAAACTTTTTAACGGAAAACACCATGGCTAGGCACTCCCTCTCCGTTGTAGAGTAGTTTCTTTCGGCGGGGGTCAATTGCTTACTCGCATAAGCTATAGGTTGATCCTTCTCTTTTTCTCCCGTTGCTTGACAAAGCGCACTCCCTATTGCCACATTACTAGCATCACAATAGACGTGAAAAGGTTTACCCCAATTGGGTGGTATCAACACCGGATAGGTGCTCAACCTATCCCGCAATTCCTCAAAGGCTTTTTGACAAGCATCCGTCCACTCGAATTTGACATCCTTTTTGAGCAAATGGGTAATGGGCACCGCTATCTTTGAAAAATTAGGAATAAGTTCCCGGTACCATCCCACATGTCCTAACAACTTAGAGATCCCCTTGGAATTGGTTGGAGTTGCCAAGTCGCTTATGGCCGCAATCTTATCCGGATCGGGTTCTCTACCTTTCTCACTAACAACATAACCCAACAACACTCCCTTATTCACTCCCAAAAATGTCTTATCCGGGTTCAATGCTAACCTCATCTTCCTACACCTAACCAATGCCTCCCTAACACAATGTAGGTGATCGTCCACATTACTTTGTGTGCTAAAATCGTCCACAAAGACGGTCATGGATTTGAACAACAAGTCGGTGAAGATATACATTACTAATCGTTGGAAAGTAGCCGGGGCATTACATAACCCAAATGGCATCACTACCCACACAAAAGTACCCCAAGGTGTAGTAAAAGCCGTTTTATGGATATCTTGGAGGGCTATGGAAATTTGATTATAACCCGCATACCCATCCATAAAGGTATATCGCGAATGACCTCCAACCTCCTCAAGCAACAAGGTGATAAAAGGTAAGGGGAAGTGATCCTTTTGTGTGCACGAATTCAATTTCCTATAGTCGACACAAACCCTTAATTTCCCATTTTTTTTCTTTACTAAGAACATAGGAGAAACCCAATCCGTGATTTCCACCGGCTTGATAAACCCGGCCTTCAATAACCTTTCCAATTCCGCTTTCACCAACAATTGCAATTGAGGATTCATCCTCCTCTCCTTTTGTCTAATTGGCCTCGCCCCCGGAATTAAAGGAATCCGGTGCTCTACCATTTTCCTAGGAATTCCCTTAAGCTCATCGTAGGACTATGCAAAAGTATCACTAAACTCATCCACCAAATTGCTATACTCCCTAACCTCTTTCTCCCCCAATTTGGAACCCATCTTCATTTGTCGGGTTTTTCCATTCTTTAATTTCACATCCACGTACCGCCAATCCGCTTCCGACACATGTGCTTGTTCCTCTTTGTTCCGATACCAATCGGAAGGCACATTGGGGTAATCTTTCACATCTTGACCTACAACTATCCCCGTAGACGTGGTCTTGAAATGTAAAGGCTCCTCCAATTTCGATGACTCAATAATCACATCCTCCTCTTGAGTCCCATCTACATGAATTAAACTAACCTCACCCTCTTCCACGTCATCTACCCAAGGTGTTAACCCACCGCTAACCCACTCTTCCTCGGTGAGCACCTCACATGGCTCCAACAATGAGCCCTCTCCTAAACTAACACTAGGAAATTCACTCCCTAAGCCTACTTGGTGAAATGTAACCATTACATCAACCTCGGACTCGGGGTACTCCCTTAGCCATTGGGCATAATCCCCATTATCCCCATAATTGTAAAAATTAGGACCTAGACTTCCCGAGCCCGAATCTATAACAACCCTTTGACCTTCGGGATGGACGACTCCCACCAATGCCTTGCCAATCTCATTCTCGTTTAAGTCATCAATTTCCTTCTCCAATGGCAAATACATCTCCTTCTTCATCCATCCTTCTAATGAACCAATGGACACTATGACCCTATTACCCTCCGGACCATAAGTGATGGATGGTTTAGGTCCACCCCAATTGACCATAGCATTCGCCATCCGCAACCAAGGCCTACCTAGCAAAATGGGGAAGGTGTCCTTGTTGGAGTGCATTTTAATGACATGGAAGGTGACCAAGTACTCCTCGCCTCCCGTAGTCATTCTACAATCCTTGATCATCCCCAAAGGCGTAGTCGAACTTTGATTTGCCATATTTATGACCAAAGGTGAAGGCCCCGTGAGTCCAAGTCCCAATTTTTTCATAGTATCCTCCGGTAGTATATTTAGACTACTCCCTCCGTCGACTAGCACATTAGGAACCACCTTATCTACTATAACAACTTCTATTTCTATAGCTTTCACGTCTCTTCCACCTTGTGATTGGATACTAGCGGCTATTTTAGCTTTCACCTTCCTCATCCTCTTGTGTACCGGCATTCCCTCCTTTAATGTTTTCCTTGCCGTGGGTGAAATTTCCAATAGTTGGCCGAAAGTAATATCCGCCTTGAGTGTACTAAGGTCCGCCCACAAGTCGTACCCGGTAGATCTTTCCACCTTAGAATTACCCACTACGTCGAATTCGTCTACGGGAACCCCCGGTCCTTCCCATTCACCCACATCGCTATTATCCAAGTCATGTACCGCATTAGTCCTCTCCCTATCTTGTAAAATTATATTTTCCCTCTCCACATCCTTAGTAGCTCTTCTAGCTACCCTATCCAACTCGGAGAGATTAATCTCTTCATCCGAAGAGTAATTTCCTTGCTCTCCTATTCCTACCTCCAACGGGGCATCCCCTCTCCTAGCCCTAGTAGTTACCGCTAGTGCAGGTGCTTCTTCAACCACACCCTTACCCTTCACTAACTCATATGTAATAGCATTGGTGTGAGGAGGCCATTGACTTTGCTCCTCTCCAATTCTCGTTGGGAGAGGAAGCATGTCATCACATGTGGCCTCCAACACTCCATCCATGAACCTAACATCTTGGGAGTTAGATGGTCCCGGATCCGTTGGAGGCGCTTGTCTCCCGTTACTACCATTAGGTGGAACTCCTTGTCTATTTTGTATTGGAATGTAACCGGTTGTAGTTTGCAAGCCCGCCGGTGGATGAAAAGTTTGCCTAGCATTACTATGGTCATAGTATAAGTTAGGTGGCCTAAGTTCATTGGCCGGTACTCCTTGTGGCCTAGCACCTCGCATATTATCCCTTGCTTGTTGTTGTGGATTAGCCACCGGGTAAGGGACATTAATTATTTTGTCCGGTTGGCGACACGTATCCGAGGGATGACTTCCTCCACAATTGCTACAATTAAACTCTTGACCTTCGGACCAACATTGTCCTTGAGCGTGCCACCTTCCACAAAAGGGATGAAATTCCTTCTTCTCTAAATTTTGGCCACCTTGCCCTCTAGGTTGTGGTCCTCTATTGCTTCCATTTCCATAGTGAGGTGGCGCTTGACCTCGTTGATTTTGTTGAGGTGGGTTACCGTTTCCTCTTTGGTCACGGTTTTGTCCACTTCTACAAAATTGACGCGTGTGGCCCGGTTGGCCACATTGGACACACCATAATCCGGAAGAATGCCTACCCGACTCAACCGGGGGTGGAGGCCCCGGTTGTTGACTCCGGATCATTAATGACATTTGATCCGTGAGGCTTTGCATTTGTTTTATCATAGCCTCTTGGAATCCTAGTTGGCTAGCACCTAGTCTTCTCTCAACCTCCTCCAAGTGTGGATCCGTTCTAGGGGCCGGTAGTGCCAAAAGAGGTGCCGGTTCCCTAACCGCTAAAGGTCGGGGACCGGTGTCCACAATGGCATATGGAATTTGGTTCTCATACTTAGCGGGTTCTACCGCTACCACCCTAGGGCGTATGGGGATGAATTGTGGGATCAATTCATCCTCCCTTCTCCATAGCCTTTCGTGATCTTTATCCAAGTTTTCAATATCTCTAGCCGCACGCTTGGCATCCGCCAAGGTCAAGGGATTCCTTTCTAGAACACCCCTAATAGTTCCGGACTTAAAAAACCCTTGAATGAAAAATTGCTTTAGCGTGTCGTCGTTGAGCATGGTACCCACAAATCTAGTGCACACTAAATCAAACCTCCTAATGTAAGCCGAAATTTCTTCCTCCCTTCCTTGCTTCAATGACGACAATGCCCTTAATGCGGTACTTTGACCCACTTCCGGCCTAAATTCGTTAAGAAACTCCCTTTGTAATTGTTCCCATCCCCTAAAATGTCCCTCGGCATGATCCCGATACCATTCATAGGCTTCCCCCTCTAGAGTGGTAGGAAACCACACTAACCAATAACCCGGATCGGTTATGAGGAAGCTAGCCAACCGTTCGATATACCGTTCCATGTGCCGAGAGGGGTCCTCATCCTTGGTCCCATAAAATTTAGGGAGATGAGATGGCATATCCATCGCCGCTAAATTTTGTGGAACCACAATTGGTAGGCCTCTTGGCCTAACCAATGGGTCTATTGGAGGTATAGGAGGTATGGGCGGAATTGGGGGTATGGGTGGTGGATCCATCCCCCGTTCCTCGGCCATGGTGACCGGTGAACTATTCAACAATCCCCTATCAACTTCTACCGGGAATTCTTCTCTAAGTGTGTAATTTTCCGAAGAAGTTTCACCACTCAATTTGGAGGGAGTGATCTCCTCTTCAAGTTGAGCTCCAAGTTCTAAGGTGTCTAGAATTGACCTAGTCCTAGGTTCGACGTTCAAACAACTCTCTATTCTAACATTATCTTGTTCTAATCTATCACTGATTTTAGAGGACCGCCTCTTTCGAGTAGATTTCTCTAGTCCTACTATCAAACTTGGTTTTTGTGAGCGAGTCCTACCTTGCATTCCATAAGAATCGATCGACCCTCACTTGACCACACATAATCCTAGCAATTCCCCTCTTAATATTTTCACTTGTCTTGGTGTGGTTATAATTTTTTTAGGAGGTGAGGAAAAGAACCTGCAAGCCCACTTAGGTGAAAGAATCCCAATAGGGGATAGGCATGTTCATGTTAATTTTTTGGTTAAGTCGGAGCATCACCTCCGCACCTTCCCGCAAATTAACACTCACCACAATACCGATTGTGAGGGGGTGACCTTCCGAGTAGATTATGTTAAAAGTCGAGGCTTCACCCTTCAACTTCTCACACCATCCACAATTCGGGAATTACCCTCTACAACGGATAACAACAATCACGAGTACAAAAGGCATTCCTTAATTAGTTAATGAGTTCACTTTGAAGAAATAAACATACCTTGAGCAATCGCATCCCCCTGTGAGTTAGCACTCCCCTCAATCGTGACTCAATGTAACAACACCATAAACTTTGTGAAATATTAATTTAATCTAGAGCATGAAATGACAACTCCCAAAACTTTGAGACTCACCCCGAGGTGAGTGTCAAAGTTCAATGTCCTAAGGTGAATTTACCCTCTAATGTTTTAATGAGCTACTCGGTTATAGGTTCCTTTTAAGTTCTTAGCAAATCCCCAAAAAGGTTGAGGACGTACCTTTGCCGCGCTCCTTCCTCAAAAATGAATTTGCGTAATTGACAATGCAATTCATTCCAAGGAATAGTTGAAATACAATGAATTCAAATGTAACCCAAAGAGAGAATACTTACCGAGTTTCGGGTGCTCCTTCCCTTCTCTCAAGTTTGTGTCTCCAATTTTTCCTAGTTGCCTCCAAGTCTCCTAGTCGCCTCCAAGTCTTGTAACTACCTTCCGCTTCGCTCCCGGCGGACGCACCAATTATGTGAGGCCAAACCCCCCACCCTTAAGCGTCCGTAGTCCGAGTAGTGGGTTTGGGCTCACATTCCTCCGCGGTATTGGATTTGGACTTGGACGAGTCCATAGTGCAAGGTTCACCCTTCAAGTGGTCTTGGATTTAACTAGCTCCTTCATAAACCCAACTCCTTCATGAACCCAACTCCTTAGCTTCTAACTAAATAAACCCAGCTCCTTCGTAAGCCCAGCTTCTTAGCTTCTAACTAAACAAACCCAGCTCCTTTATAAACCCAGCTCCTTCATAAACCCAGCTCCTTCATGAACCCAGCTCCTTAGCTTCTAACTAAACAAACCCAGGTCCTTCATAAACCCAGCTCTTTACTTTCTAACTAAACAAACCCAGCTCCTTCATAAACCCAGCTCCTTCATGAACCCACAACTTTGTAGTTGTAATCCCCAACTACCTCACTAATTATTCAAGCCCTTAACTAATCTTCCTACCTAATTTTCCTAATTCTACTAACAACCCCTTTCTAATCACACAATTCTTCTCTAATCCTAAAATCCTAAAATCCTAGAGAGGAGAGGGGGAGAGAGAATTTCCTAACTTCACTAAGACTAACTAATCCACACAAGTATATTTTTGCACTCATCACAACCTCAAGTGCTCAACTCTTAAACATGGAACTTGCAACCACGTGTATTCAAAACATGAACTTTAAGTACCACAAATTGGAATCATGAATTAACTTTAAAATCCTTCACGTCAACACTAATTCTACCAAGAGGTTAAGCCCTCTTCAAGGCTAACAAGCCTTGGCTCTCAAACTAAAAACTAAGCACACACATGTGCTCCAATATGGCTTCCCACACCCACACTTATAACTCGTGGGGTGCCTTGGAGCACAAAGGAAAGAGAGGATGAGTGAGGGAAGAATGAGGGATTATATAGTAAGCTTGAGGGGGTGAGCACCCTCAAGGCTCACGATAAGCCCTTGAGATTTCCTCCTACTTAGTAGGCGCCAATCCTATCTTCTAAGTCTTCCTCCCTCAAATGATCAACAAGGATCCTAATTCGAACATTTAACTAGCCTTGGCTTTCTACCTACCACACTTTACCAAACTTGGGATGCTTCAACCCAAACTTAGCCTCCTTCGCTTTCCGCCGCCATAACTTTCTCCCCTTACTTTCCCAAATCGTCGCTCACCACTTAATTCAAACCACGATGCTTAACTCGTGATTTGATTGGTGCTTTGAGAATTTGCTTATCCTCCACCTTGCATTCTTCCTTGGACCTTCCCCATTAAGTGGCCATGATGAGGTGGTCCACTTGTGCGCTCCATGTGATCCTCCATTCATCCCAATTCGAATGCACTTGCCTCTTGAGTCACTTTGGTTGTCTCCATCCATTTGTACTAGCCTACTCACTAACTACTCAATCCAAGTTCTCCTTACCTATCCTCATTCACTCAAATCCTTCCGAAGGTAAAAACACAATAACAACTCACATCCTAGCCTCTTACAACATGGTACTTCTAAGACTAACATTTCACTCTTTTTATATTTTTGTGAAGTAACATGCTACTTCAAAGTGCATCAACTAACGTTTCAAGGGTCTAAGACTAAATGTGGGCACCCTTTTGGGCTCACACATGCCTATAATGGTTCCTCTAGGAAATTCATTTTACCTTTAAGGTCGCGAAAGATATGTCAAATGTTGGGTATACTTTATGATTTTGTGCAACTTTAATACAACAAGAATTAGAGTAAATATATGAAAACTCTAGATTGTAGTAGATTTTCAAAGTGGTTCAAGGTTATAGTAGATTGCATGTGTGCACATAGATTGGTCAATGTTAAATACTTATTTTCCTTTAGGGTCTATTCCACTGCCAATGCCCAAAGAGCCATTGTGTTCATTCTTTGGTTAATATCATAGTCTTTCATTTACGGAGAGTACCTGCTAGTCCACACCATGACTACATGAAATCTTATCCCATAATCAGTGGAAGTCCAAGTGGGCCTTGGTATGAATATTCTCCTCTTTGTTTTTTTTTGTTTTTTTGAGACAGAAGGCCGATATGCCAACACCAAAGCACAGGAGGCAGACCACCTTGCAAGTTTTTGTCAAGTAGAGAGGAGATTTCACAACCGGGAATCGAACCGCCAACCTCTTCCTTGAGATTTGGGTATCTCTCCACCATCATCCAATAGTTTAGGGTCGTCTCGGACCACATATCCTCCTCTTTGTCAATTTCATTCAGGCACTACGAGGTTGCCTATAGAAGGGCTCTACGTCAGCCATACATGGATGACATTGACATGGATGTACGAATTTCTACATCGAGTACAAGAACAATGACATGAGTAGGGTGGCTAGGTTGTCTTTCACCTACTTGGAAGGTGAACGTGATGTCACCCAAGGACAATAATGCAGCCATGGCCAATGGAGAGTGACCTCGAGGTGTGGGAAGGAGATTGGATGCGTCACATAATGGCAATATGATGCTACACTCTTTCTTCTCTTTAGTGCATCCTTTCCTTATTTTGATTGTTGCCATTGATTCAATTGATTTTTGATTTCATGTGGTGTACACAACTGTAGTACCATGGCGGTTTCATTGTTAATTGATATTAAATGGGGGATTTGTAAAAAAACATTGAAGAAAATGTTGTCAAAAAAACCTCATTTTGTGTCATAGAAAAGTGAGAAACTCACAAAATGTTCCATTTGTCAAAATGGAACATTGAAAACAATGTAATTATTTGGCCATGATTTCCTTAACCGCCCTAAGAACATGGTATCGTCCTACCCCCCATCCTACCCAAGCGGCTTCGATGGAAATTATATTATTTTAGGAAAATACAAAATACACTCATTTTGTTGTTTAAAACATAAGTTCCAACAAGAAGGTTCCAACCAATATTGTCTTTTTCATACCATTCGAGTGTCTATAATGAGGATTTCACTTCTTTTTTTTAAACATGCAGGATATGGGTGTTTGATAATATTGTTGGTTTCCGATGTCATTTAAGTTTATATATCATGCAAGAACTTCATACATAGGCAAAATTGTCCTATTATCAATATGGTTTAGAATGGTGTTCACCCGAACTATAACTCATGTATACAAAGATTCTATCACCTTGACATACCCACCAAATATGAATACATATGACTACTATTACAATTTTGATACCTACAGGTAGGTTCTTTAATACCATTGTTGATATTGATTATTTTTATTACATGTGTTCACCTCTATAGACCAACCATTCACATCACTTTGTGCCTTATTTGACCCGTGCCTAGGCAAAGCACATGTTCACAGAGCTAAGCTGTGGACTTTGTACTTAGCATTACCCAAGTTACTTTTTAAAATCCACCTACAAGTTAGTCAAATCAAAAGTAATTGTATTAAGAATCCCCACCCCCCTCCCTCCCCTTAAAAAGTGCCACCTGTCACCATATGATTGGTGGGAACTTGCTAAAAGATAAGCTTTAAAGTGGGTCTCTCATATGTGTGTGTGTGTGTGTTTTTTGATAATTTAGTTTTTATTTTATTTTACTTCCCATATAACTAGTTGCGACGCCTATTCCCGACGAGGATCCCATCGTAAATCTATTGGGTATTGTTATTTCAATCATCATGGGATTCAATTTCAGTTAGGGCGAAACCAATAGTGCCATGACACATGTCCTGGTTTTGAGTGCTAAAGTGAGGAGGACCGAGCCGTTACGGTAGACGCTAGACATTGGTAATATGTTCGGGCCAACTACTGTATTGGTTTCAAAAATCCATAGAAATTTCAATTAAAGGAATCAAATTACCAAAAAAATGCAATCCCCGTGATTTCTACATTCCTACATGGGAAAATTTCGCACCCCCTTATACTTCTCCATGCTTGGCGCAAAATCTCTTAAGTGATCGGTTATGGCCGCCTCTACTCTAGGCACGTTGAGTGGTTTGTGGTCATGTGTGGATGTAAAGACACACCCCAAAAAGAAATGCTCAAAATATGGGAATCATTCTATGCTCAACAATTTACATAACTGCATAACATTACTAGGTAGCTACACAATGGTCTCTTTTCCACATAAAGAGGTTGCGATTGAAAACTATGATAACTTAACAAATGTTTGTCAACAAGTTCATAGCGCAAAGAAAAGAAAAGAAAAAAATACGCCCATATCAATGTACTGGCATGAATGTGAGCCCGCTGGCCTTGTGCTGATCACAGTGTTCCGTGATGCAACATAAGGTGTTTTGCCTCCTTGTTCATAGCGCACACCCTGACTGCTCCTCGTAAACGGGGAATTCCGTAATTACATGATAATTATGCTCATGTGATACCTAGTCCAAGGGTGGTCCGAGACGACCCTAAACTACCGGATGATGGTGGAGGGATACCCAACTCTCAAGGAAGAGGTTGGCGGTTCGAATCCCGGCTGTGAAATCTCCTCTCTACCTGACGGAAAACTTGCCAGGTGGTCAACTGCCTCCTGTGCTTTGGCGATGGCCTGTCGGCCTTCTGTCTCAAAAAGAAAGAAAGATACCTAGTCCAAGGGAATGCAACCAAGGAGTTGTGTGATGTTATGTGGAGGGTACATGTCCATTTAATGAGCACGATAATCTTCATTTTGACAATGAATAAGATATGCACATGAGCTCCAAAAAACATGAAACAATTGGCTACAAACATGGTTTGGAATTGCTGATAGTCTCACACTACCTAACTGAGTATTTTGCAACCTGCAAGAAGTGGGTGTAAGGTTTAAACTGATAATTCAACACCCACTTGCATTAGACGAAGATATGCCAAATTAGGCATCAATAGATTGTGCCATTTTTTTTGTTAATCGAACCCCTATATTTGATTGATTGGCGAGGATCAAAGAACAAACACCATGCAAACACATGTCTGAAAGAAATTGGAGAATGTCTTCCAATTTTATCAACCACTCCACACTCAATGTTGAGCACAATGTTGAACTCCGTGTTGGGAGGACTTGTGCATTCGATTTAAGAAACCCACAAACTTGACTTATGATAGCCATAACTAAATCACGGTGGGTCTGAATTTCAATCCGATCTTTGTTGATGCTTCATCGTGTATTTGCTAATGCAAACACAAGTTTCTTTTGCGTCAATATAATTGGTAGAAGTTTGGAGAATACAAAGACCGAACATAATAACAACCCTTATACCGTTATTCACGAGACATTTACAATTAGTTGTAATTTATGTGGGCCACAAGTACACTAAATATGATATTTAGTGTCATATGGCATTTAATATCACCATGGTAACTTTTTTGGATGACACTTTCTTATGAACAAGTGAACAAACGCTGTCATGGATGATGGATGAGTTCATCCGTTGGCCAAAACGCTACTTTCGCTTGTCGCAGCTTTTGATGAAATATTGCCATGGATGATTGAAATGTGGATGAAAAATCACTAGGTAAGTGACAATAATTGCAACACTTTGAATCATAATCCCCCCAAAAAATTTACAAGGAACGACAAATAATGTTGGGTTAACATTTAGTGTTGGCGACACTATACCGTGGTTACCAATTAGTGTTGAGCAAGACAACTAGAATTGGTGACATTAAATATCATATTTAGTGCACTAATTGCGAAATCCCGTGTAATGAGTGGGCCCTAAACCATGTGCACAATCTCTTTATGTCATTTGCGGTGGAGTAAGCTTAACACAACTTAACACAAGGGGATGTGGATGAGGATGTGCTTCAAGTTGCAGGATGCATGTGATGAGACCGCACCATCATTGGCATGGGATTTTATCCCTTTATGCAATACTAACTTTTAGTACATATCCACCTTATCTCCTAAGTTTGTGGCCCCACTTGCTTGAAGCCCACCCAAACAACCAACACTCGCTAACTAACCTTACATATAAGTTATACCACCATGGCTTGGACAAAAGATGCAAAATGGCATTATTTATGCCACTTTAATAATGCCCTTGGTATTGGACCAAAAAGTGAGTTTGTGTTATTTTCTTTATTTGGATACGAGTCATGATCGATGGGTCAACGGCGGGATTGAGGGCCACTTCACACATGAGACTGAGAACCCGTGACCATTACACTTTAAGCACTCTCATTGGTGGAAAAGGCAGAGCCGGTTCAAGTTCGCTTCGCACTACACTTGAGGGACCAACGGAGTATATAAGTGAATGCAAGATGGATGTAAAGTCTACGTGGATTCCTACATGGCATCCAACGGATCATGTTTCATGGTCACTTGGACTATTTTCAAAAACCACCTCTCGGAGGTAGGCCTAACACAAAACCGGGAGACCATGGCACTCCGAACACTCATAACCATCGATTTATTCTATTTTATCATGTGTGAGGACCCGCATGAATAGAAATTCATTGGAATAGCATTTGGTTGAGGGACCAGTCACATATGACTTCACACTACACTTGAGGGTCTGTGACCACACTACATGATTTTGGAGGTGTGTTGGGACGGCCTTTGGACACTTTCTTTTGGGCTCTCACAATTTCATGGTCACGGCTCTTGGTTCACGTGTGAAGTGGCCCTGAGTGGTCATAGCCCCATAAAGTCCATTGAATATAACAAACTCCCCGACATGAAATGATTTTGGCTACGGTTCGTTACATACCTTACTTCAGTTGATGGGCCAATGATCATTGTCACATGATATGGTATGTGGCGTGGATTGTGGGCACTTCCAACTCCACATAATGTAAGGTAGATGGATCTTAAGTGGTTACTTTTTTTGACTAGCAACCTCTTCTAGGACATATATTGTAGTTTCATAGCAGCTTGGGCATGTCTTTGCCTAATATTTAATTAAAGTGACCAAAACAATTAGGCAACCTAGAAAATAATATACCAACATTGTGAAGTTTCAATATACAATTCAAATAAGCAAGGCATTCATTCAAGTTTCTCTTACGGTTTTTGGGTGGCTATTGCTAATTTCATCTAAGGTGGTTGGTTTACCCTAATCCCTTACCTTCACCTCTGAAGCTCCCCATTAGTTACCCTAAACTCTTATGTGACATCGTTTGTAATGTGAGAGAGACATGTTGCATCTGTGAAAGATTGTGGGTTAGAAGTGCCAGAAGGTGAGACAAAAGACTCACAAAAGACTTTGCAAAGTATGTATAGACCTATTGATACCTAGAAGCCATTTTATTGAATTACAACACATGTGAGCTAAGATTTTGTGATTTGGGCATTAATATGATTTTTTTTGGGAAAAGGGAAACCATATCAATAATTTCCTAGAAATTTAGGCACCCTTTTATTCATATATCTGTATGCTCAATCTACTAGGAAACTACGGGTAACACGCAATTAGAACAAGGTGGGTAGCAAAACCAAATCAAGGTTGTACCACTTTCCTTGTAATTATTGGAGCTCGTATGAGTTTCTAATTTGTTGTCTAAGTGAAGATTTTTTTGTGATTAAATGGTCATATAGGTCTCCCCCCCACCAACACCAAATTAGGTTGAATATTGAACCTATAATGGTTATCAAAATTTTGAGCACATAGTCCACTCTCTTGGGACCCCATTGGAAATTTATAGGGTACTGGAAATTTGATAAGGGTGGGACTGAATTTCGATCAAGTTGTAATCAATAGTGCCATGACACATGTCCTTGGTTTTGAGTGGTAAAGTGAGGAGGAATTTGCCTCAAAATGAGCAGATATGACAAACTCTAGACATTGGTAATATATTCAGGCCAATTTTTGGCTTCAAAAATTCAAGGTAATTTCAAGTGAAGGAATAAAATTACCATTTTGTTTTTTTGCAATCCTCTTGGTTTCTATCTCCCTACACAGAAACTTTTGCACTGTCTTTTACTTCTCCAAAATTGGTGCAAAATCTCTTATTAAGTGATCAGTTATGGACGCCTCTGCTATAGAGCTTAATGAACACAATGATACCTCATCTCAATCTTAAACTTTTGTCGTTTTCACATTAATCGGAATTGGTTGAGCATCACCAAACCAATCGTAGATGGTCATATTGGTTAAATGTTGCACCAATGCAACACCTATACCTATGTGCTAGTATAATTGATCAAGCATTGGATCAATTCAATGCCCATAATCATTTGCTTAGTGTTGGTTGAGTGTTTAATTCATGTGTATTGAATTAACGCAACACCTATATTGATTTGCTAATATTGGAGCATTGCATATTGAATCGATTCAATACCTATAACGCTTTGCTAGTGTCGATCTCATACCCAAAAAATGCTTGCCTATTCAAACATTATAAACATCATATAATAATAACTCGTTGTATTTTGCAACCAAATTGACGTTGTTTCAACATGTCGAGGTAATTTATAATCTTGCCATTAAATGCAATGTTAGGGGGGGGGGGAGAATATGGAAACCTAGCCTCACCGATGATTGGGCCTAGAAACCGAGGTTGCTAGGCTAGGTAGAGTGCAATCCAAGGGGATTTGAATCCCAGACTTCACAAGTCTTAGATGGTGTCGTAGGCTAAGGGCCACTTCACACATGAGCCAACAACCGTGACCATGAAATTGTGAGAGCCCAAAAGAAAGTGTCCAAAGGCCGTCCCAACACACCTCCAAAATCATGTAGTGTGGTCACGGACCCTCAAGTGTAGTGTGAAGTCATATGTGACTGGGCCCTCACCCAAATGTTATTTGAAGAAATTTCTATTCACGTGGGTCCTTACACATGATAAAATAGAATAAATCAACGGTTGTGAGCATTTGGAGTGCCATGGCCTCCCAGTTTTGTGTTAGGCTCACCTCCAAGAGGCGGTTTTTGAAAATAGTCCACGTGACCATGAAGCATGATCCATTTGATGCCATGTACTAGGAATCCATGTAGACTTACATCCATCTTGCATTCACATACTCCAATGGTCCCTCAAGTGTAGCGTGAAGCGAACTTGGACCGGCTCCACCTTTTCCACCAATGAGAGTGCTTGGAGTGTAATGGTCACAGGCTCTCAATTTCATGCGTGAAGTGGCCCTAAGAAGAAAGGGGGAGAGAGGAAGGGAATGTAAGTTAATCTTTGCCTAACACATCTTTGGTGAACATGTGGATTCACATGCTTGTGCATCTCACAATGCTACATCCATGAGCCATCCTCAAATCCAACAAACAATGGCAAAGGTGTTAGTATCCCAATGGATAATAGTCTAGCAAAAATCATGTGCACGTCTTGGTGCATGTCAAACTTCACCATAAATGCTTGATTTGCAAGAAGAGGTGTCAAATATGATGATGCCTCCAATGTCATGTTTATTTCCCAATGCGGGGAGAAATGGGTGTGTGTAGGGTTTTGTTGGGCTAAATACCAATTTTGTGTTCATATATAACTACATTTTAGGTTTTTTACTATCATTTAAGAAAAATAATAAACCAACTCCCAGCTATGGTATGTTTGTTTTTGTTTAATCCTCAATGGTCAACCGGTTACTCTGAACCTAGATGAGGTGAGCATGCATATTTAGCAGCAACTACATCAGTTCATATCTCCCCTCCTCCATCTCATATTCAGTCTGAAGTGGAAGGGAAGTGTGCGGATTATTGCAGTGATTCTCGAACATGTTTAGATCAGCTGCTTCCCCCAATGACCTAAACCCTCTAGATGAAAAAATGTTATGTACATTGCGTTTGATAACATAATCATTTGATTGCTAGTTCTGATCGCTTCATGCACTGAGCAACGTTCAACAATAATGTGGGGGCCATCGAACATTGTGCCCAAAAAGGCTTGAGTTGCCATGCTTAAGTATTGTAGGAGGTGTTGGCTAAAAATGTTGCATGTAATGCATCTACAAGATCTATGGATATATCTCTTTCAATGTTTGTTGTAGTAGGTGCGCCAACATTAAGCAAAACACTTTGATTGTCTCTATTTATAAAAGGTTTAGTGTAGGCTTGTGATAGTATTCCATATATTAGCGACTCTGAGCAAAAATGGCGATGAAGCATGGCAAAATCGCACCGGGGCTAGCATGTTCACATGTGTTTGAATCAATACGGGGCTATGATAATATGTGACAATGGTGATCAAATATATTACATTTAGAAGAAGAAGAAAAACTAACATTGACGCATTTGTGTGTTTTCGTCTAAATTAAAAAATTGACCATCATTCATGACGTTTCTATTGATACTTGCACTTATTGGAACATGTAGTATAGAACGCCTAATTTGAGCCATGCTTCTATTTGATAATATGCATTGTATGCACTTAAGATAAGCATGCTTGATTCGGTTTGTCATCTTAAACATACGCCTGTTTGAGTGGTGTGGTTAGATGTAAGATATTCATATCACTAGAAGAAACTTGTCCATTACAACCATTCATTGCGACTCGTGACAAAAAAAATGCATAAATAAATCATTATGGTTGTTGACCGAAGGTTTTTGATCGTGGGATTTGGACAATTAGCAACCACAACCCTCTGGCTGACAACTAGAATGATTTATTTATGCATTTTCTCACCACGAGTCACAATGGCCAAGTTGCAACGGACGATTGTAATGGAGAAGTTTTCTTCTAGTGTGTGAACTTCAAAAATTAGGAGGAAAATGGATGTGTGTAGGATTTGGATTTGCTCATCATCTTGCACTAGTTGTGTGTTTCATATCCTACGAAAAGTTGGTGTAGAGCAAAAAGTGTTTGTTTGACTCACCTATCTTGTGTGGGTGTAAAATGCCATAAACATATGCAAAAAGTATTTAGGGGGGATCATTGGGCCTTCTAGCTAAAAGGTTAGAGGTCAATTCTTGATGCAAATGGACCTTAAGAACCTCACCAACACATGTCACTAGACTGTATCATCACATGACCTTGAGTCCAAGTCAAGCAACAAGCAAAAACATACAAAGGGAGCTCTTAGTAAAGTGGGTTCACACTAGGGATTGAGAGCCAAGGGACTCCAAATCCGAGTGACCCTATTGGTGGAGAGCAAGACTTCGGGCCCAAGGAGTTGACCTTAAGGTCCGGGTCCAACATATGAAAAATGGAGGTGGAATAAAGTGACATCACTTTCCCGTCAAACCTCGACGGTCTCCAATCAAGAAAACAATCCTCTTAGTCCAACATATTAAAAAATAAATCTAATAAAGTTAGTCAAAAAGTCACCAAAGTGGGGACCATGTCAAAAAAATTGATGGAATCTTTCATATTTGCCACTTCCAACACTTGCGTTAGTAACCTACAAATAAAATTGGGGAGGGAATTCATTTTTCTCTATTTTGGGGCATAAAAACTTTGAGTTTTTTTTGGAGGTCGTTTTAAAGTTTGATTCTTATTGAGGAGCACACAAGTAGTGAGAGGAGCAAAGAGATACATGTGCATGTGGGTGGCAAAGAGAACGAGAAGATTCTTACTTATATAAAGATAATGCATGGTGGTGCCTAAAACTCAAAGAAGCCCTCCAAAACTTTGCAGTGACACTCAAACAAGGAACAATCGAAGCAATTCAACCCCAGTTGATGCCCATGCTTTTCGGTTAACTCTAGTGTCTTGGGATAAATTTGCGCATATTCGGTCAATATCCTAGTATTTCCAAGTCCAACCGGTCACATCTTGGCATCTTTGGGGGGTTTTATATATTAAATTATGGTATATTCTATAAATTCCTCTAAAATTATTGGTAATTTTCCTGAAGTCTCGCACTTCAACCGGTTATATCTCAAATTAAACCGGTTCATATGTAACTAGCAGCCGGTTCTCCCCCTTCATTGAATCAATCTTCAATCTAAAAGTATACCATAGTATCTTTACCACTTCGGCTATTTATAGTGTGGTTATTGGTATATTTCATATTGTTAGAGTATAAAATCCCGGATTTAAGGACAACTCATTTTTTCCCCTATTAAATGTTGAGAATTTAAAATACAATTTCTAAAAAAATTGGGTTGTTTTAAAAATAGTTAAATTAGTGTTGAAGTGGTAAAGGTACTACAATAGTCCATGAAGGGTGTCTTGGCCCGAGTTTCAGGAGTGTAGACCCTATTGTAAACCCACTCTACATCACCTAGCGTTGGAGTGTAGATTACATGTTGGATTTTTTTTGGGCACAAATTGAAAACTCAATTGCAGAGAGAACCCAAAATACAACCAACCTGGCCGAAACAACGCAGCCCGAGTGGAAATCAAGAAATAATGCTCATATGAGGCCTATCCTTCCAAGTAACGACTAAGTTGCTTCGGGTCACAATAAGACATTTGACCCCCAAGTCAAATCAAATTTGTTAAGGATTACATGTTGGATTCAAGTGGTCTCGAACAATGTTGGACCGATATATAGCTGAGTGCATGATATCAGTAATCAATTTCAACAAGTCAAAGAACTTATTCTTGGGTGTCAAAAGTGTAATAAAAATCAAATATTGATATTTGATGTGTATCTCAAGATGAGAGAATCTTTGTATACACAAATTATTATTTGGGTCAATGCCATTCTAAACTATATCGATACTAGGAAATTTTTACCTAGGTACGAAGATCCTTACATGGTGTATAGACCAGAATGCCATCAAAAACAAAAACACTTTCAAATCCCTATAACCTAATCGTATTAAAAAATGATGAAATCCTCATTAATAATACCCAAATGGTATAAAAATAAAAATAAAAATACAAGTCCAACACTAACCTTCATTTCAAGACCACGTGACTCCCATATGCAAACTATGACTTAACATCAAATACATACAATCAAGATTATGCTCCTCTTGTGATAACATTTGAGTCCAAGTATTTCTAGAGGATTCTTATTTTTGATACTAGCTAGGTTTGTGTATCATCCAGTGACCTCGATCCTCGTCCCCAAATTACACACGTATATCAATATAATGGATTGACCTAAATAATGAATTTGGCATAAAAAGATTCTTCAATCTTACGATGGTAGAAGAGAGTGCAATTTGTTGCATGGCATGTATTCTAGTCTTGTGGAATGTACTTGAACTTTGGAAATAGTTGTAGTTGGTAAAAGCTGCCTCCAAAGACCAATTCAAGCGGGCCTTCCTTGCATTCAAGGAAACGACATATATGACATTTTTGACGTGCCATGTAATATTTTCACGAATACCATGTTGTTAAAAAAAGAATGGATTGTGTGCTCAAAATATGATAACCAATTTAGGCTCGACAATGAACGAATGTGTGTGTGTGTGTGTGTGTGGGGTGGGGACTACTTGGCTGCTCTATTTTGTCTAATTAGTGTGGGTTACTATTTGGAGTTACGCATTGCTATAACATTTTACCGGGAGCATAATTTTTGACCAAACTAAGTTATATCATTTTCTTCGCTATGCATACTAACTACTTTTTTTATTTGGGGTAAGTAATGATACTCTCAATAAAACGGTTATAGCAATGCTTAACTCCAAATGGAAACCCACCATTAACTAGACAAAATTGTGTAGTTAATGAGCACACAAATAATTTACTTTGACAATGTCTAAGGCATTTACATGAGCTCCCAAAACTATGAAGAAAATGGTTGCGGCCTCGATTTGGATTCGCTAACCATCTTATACTAATTGCATGTTCCATGTCCTAGGAGAAGTGGGCTAGTAAAAAAAGAAACCATTTATTAGACCCACCTACCTTAATGTGACCCAGGGCGTAGGCTAATAATGTTGTTCTTTGGAATAAGATATGTGGGTGTTATTTGGTTCCCCTTCTTAATCGGACCCCTATATTTAATTGGTACGTGGTTTGGTGAGGATCGCATAGCAGACACCATAAAGACACATGTTTTAAAGAGATTGGACTACGTCTTCGAGTATGGTGAACCACTCTACGCTCAATAGTGAACACAATTAGGAGGACCTATGTATTCAAATAAGGAGTCAACAAATGTGCACTTTTCAATCACCATAACTGAATCTGGGAAGGTCCGATTTCTGGTGATGCTTCATCATAGAATTGCTAATGCAACACAAGTTTTGTTGTGCAAATCTAATCGCTAAAAGTTTGGAGAACGTGAACCGAAGAACGGCCACATGCCTTAGGTAGAAATGCCCAAACCGGTTAACCACCCTCTACCCGTGCAGTAGACTGCTGTCAGAACAGTGAAGTGCCATTTATGAAACCGATCATGGCGAGGCTGGCAACTTCAATGCGTGTACACTTAGTTTAGCCAAATTTAGTCATGTTTAATGTACTCATGAGTTAACCGGTTTAGGTGATGTTCTGTATGGAACTGCGGATTATTGTGTTTGGTGTAGGGAGAATCTAGTGAACGAGTAGGGGGTTTGACAACTTTCCACTTTGAAAAATTGTAGAATTTTTTTGTATAGAGCAAAAAAACATGAAACAACTTGCATTCTTCATGAATCCTTCTCGTCTATCTTGGAAAATTATCTCATGATTGTAAGACCATATCTTCAATGCGAATCACCTTATTTTCACGGGTTATGGTATGTCTACCTTAGAGCAAAGGAAGGTGAGATGCACCACACCTAGAACCAACCATAACATAGCGAAGCTCTAACCCATGCAGTTTCCTCAACACCAAACACAAAAGTCTTCAAAAGCGCCCCAGCATTTCCCGGCCCTAGGATTTTGAACATGTGGCGGACCTCGCTCACGTGGCATGCCTCCAGATCCACAACGTCGAGAAACGGCCGACGTGGCAAACCTCGCCCCCACGCGTGGCTCCCGCCTCCGTGGCCTCCCCGGTGAGGGCCGCACGGCAAAAACTTTGTCTTCGCTGCCCGTTCGTCCGAACTGCCCGGTTGTTCATGCAGCCGCCTGATGAGTCCTCACAGAAGAGTAAACACCTTAGCGCCTCCTGCCCGTCCTGCCCCGCTCTCCTGCCCGCCCTGTCCCGCTCTCCTGCCCGTTTCTCTTCGCCCTCGCTCTTACAAATCACCTCGCTGCATTCCTGTCCCATTACCGATCTCTGCCTCTGCCTCTCCCTCTTCATAATTTAGCAATAAGTCTCATTCGATCATTGAAAGAGAATCTCTGTAGAGGTTATTCCTGCTCAATTTGGAACGGATTCGAGTTCAGAAAGCTTCAACTAACAGAGGTTTAGCCCCTTGTTTCCCTGCTTCGAGGTTTGGCTAGAGGTTTTTGTGTGTGGTAGACTCTTCACAATCTTGTACGTATTATCTCGTTCTACAATTAAAAGAATTTAGTATTAGAGCTTTCTCTTGCTCAATCTGGTGCGGAGTCGAGTTCGGAAGGCTTCAACTGCGAAGGTTTACCGCAGGGTTTAGAGTCGAGAGGTTTTTGTGTACATTGCAAGAGGAGAGTTATGGTGAGGACAAGACCATCCGGTGACGCGTTCGGGAGCAACCGGCGATCACCAACACTGCAGAGGCGTAGACGTGACATGGAGGAAAATAACAAGGCGCAAGCCGCTTCTGCTGCCGCCGCATCCCCATCTCCGAGGTGAGCTCAAATCTCTCGCAAGTTGCTCAAATTCCACATGCACATCTGACCTGAAAGATTTGCTATCTGCGATATTACCGCATTTTGTACCTTACCAGGTTAGGCACCCTGCTTGCCGACATCAAATCGAAATTTATCCTACATCAACATTGTCACATGTTCTAAGCAACCACTGAATTAATCTGGGAGCTTTATTTTGTACCGAAGTTGAGACGGTACAAGTATTATTTGTGTGCAAGGTGAATGCCAAAAGTGGCAGGTTCGAAGGAATTTCTCTTGACGATTGGCTTAGGGTCCATTTTCTTTTCGTTACTGGATTTCAGAACAGTGAATGTGATTATGAATGACCTACTGTTGACCTAATTTGGGGTTGATCAACTTATGTCAAATGGTGACCACTTGCTTATGAGTATGTGCCATTCTCATGTGGTTCCATTCTTGCAGAGCGGGTGATGATGGTGGTCGGCCAGCTGAAGTTTCAGTTGAGAAAAAGGTAAATTTATCCACAACGAGTGGAGCATTTGGTTGTTACTGCTGTAGAAAGAAAATACATCATAATCGTCTTGAATCCACATGCTAAATTGTAGGAAAGGGTGCAAAGGTAGAATATCAATGGCAGTTAGTTTCGAATGTAATGAACTATATTTAATCTCATCTGTTTATATGAGGGAGGGAAGTTGACTGCTGAAAGGTAAGTTGCACTATCGTTCCTGACTACGTGCACTGGTTTTATGGTTTAACAGAATGGATACTTTGAGATCAAGGGCAACATGAGCATGGCTGTGGATCCTGACATTACGTATGGCATTCTTACTGATTATGAGAATAACCCACAAATTTTCAAGACTGTCTCGAAAGTGGAGGTGGAACATAGGGATAATGCGAAGCTGGTGACACAACACGCACACTGGAATCTTATGTTCTGGTCGGGAGCCTTTGATATGAAAATGAAGGTTGAAGAAGATCGAAGCAGGCGGAATGTGTCATATACATTGTGAGCTCATTAACCTATTATGGTTGAAATTACCGATTCTGTGGGTTGGTAGAATGTTGCAAGCATGATACAATCTTGAAATAAGCAAGCTGTGAAAATGTTCTTTGATATGTGAGCACTTCATGAAATATAGAGTGGATAGATATGTATGAAATTTTATGATCAAGCATTTGGAGGTGTTAGATAAGTATAATGACTTAACTACCCTGAAATTCACGTACTCTGAAGGTAATGTAAATACTATAAGTATCTTTGTCAGCGTTAACATCTGAAGAAGTGGTACTGAACACTGAAATGGATTTTATTGCTTTGGATGTGTCTCCTTAACCCTATTTCTATTGTGTGTTTTTTGTGCAGGAATGAACCTGGTTTTTTGAAAATGTTCAATGGTTATTGGAATATAGAGCCGTATGTGGTGGAGGGGAAACAGTTGGGGTCTAGAGTTGTGGTGACGCAGGAAGTTCTGCCATCGCTTCTTCCTCCTGGTCCTTTAGGTATGCCCAAAAAACGAACTCTTCATATTTTTCTCATGTATAGAATCTGTCGTGATTGTTTTTCAACTTTGATACATAAAATTATCTTCATTAGAATGTAAATAGAGTCTGAGTGTTATTGTAATATAACTGATTAATGGCAAATTAAATAATGTACTAAAGAACAAACTTGACAAAATTAATTGTTAAGAGTATGGTATCACTTATAGATTAATTTACAAAATTCTTGGTATTAGAATAAATTTTAACTCAAATACCTTTGTGTTGGGAATCGGTTCTGCACGATTTTGCGTTGATTGTTTTGCATACAGCATCAATGATTTGTTTCTACTAGTTCATGCGGGAGGTAGTGTTTGAATTTGAATGAAGATTCTGGGCCATTGTGTGGCAAACTCTTGACATGCCAAAATGAGTCTTTACCCTCAATGAATGGACATAGAATATCAGTTGCTGGATCTTCTATTTTATCATTAACTAATGCATGAAATACTTAATGTGGAAGGTGTTTGGAAAACAACGAATGCCTGACCAAAAGTCATGTTAAGTTAGCAGATAACTCTAGTTAATCAGATAAATTGTTCTGGTAGTTTCTTTCACTCTATGTGGTTGAGTATGTTTTTGTGCATAATGATTAATATTTGTGACGGTGGTGCATTTCAGGGGGATATGTGTCAAGAATTATGGGTAATCAGGTGAAAGCAGTTCTTGAAGATCTTTCAGCGGAGGCAGAGAGGGTGCAGCAAAGTAGAAGTGTGCCTGTACAGTGACTTTTAGCTTACAATAGTTTGTTGTATAGGGAATTTATGTAAATATTCATGCATGGTATATTTATCCACAATCAAGCAAAAGCTTGTGATTCTTTGAGAAATTTTATTTTTCATATTAAACAAATTCTCTCTTTGAACTGAATTTGCATATGGGTTTCTGTGTTACAAACACTCAAAGTTACAGTATGGCATTTTCCAAATCACTACATCTCCCTATTTGAAACACTGTTGTGTATGTCTATTGAATGTGTATTGATTAAAAGAGCTGTATCTGCATGCTGGTTATCATCTATTGTAGCAACTACACCAATTATCTCATTTAGTGCGTGTTGCTATTTGGAGTTAGGCAGTGTAATAATGTCTTACCCAGGTGTTCGATTTTTACTAACCAAAGTTCAAGAGGTTGGTCAACATTATAGAACATAAATGACTTTGTTTTGTAAAATATTACATTCTCAATAAATAGTTATAGGAGTGCGTAACACTGAATAGTAACATGCACTAATTGGGATAATCAGTTTAAGAATCTCATGTGGGTCTTGAAGTGGAGGTACAGCATTTCTTATCTTATAGATATGTAAATTGGTGTTGGTGTGAAGCAATCAAAGCAAGGTCACTACCTAACCATTTGGATATAATAAACCCCAAACCTACATTTCTGCAATGTTCACATCATCTCAATGATTACTCAAATAAAATTATTCAAAAGTTTGTGTTGTAAGTTTTCTCAAAGACCTACAAAGCTATTGTCCATGAAAATAGTCATTTGAGCAGATTTGTTTTTGCAAATCTCTAACACATTTATATGAATTTCAATGTGTACAACGTTGATAATTGTTTGTAATACAGAAGTTTGCAACTTCCTTCACTAAGTATAAACATTATAATTTTTTTTTACATGACATATTATGTCTTGCACAAAATTAACTGTTTCTCCCTCATTGATAAAAATTGTTGAATTTACGTGCAACTTGTGTGTGCCTTGTGACATCACTTTTTTAGGGTTTCGATTGGATTTTAAATATACATAAATTGGCCACCTAGTATCTTTTCCTAGACGGATTATGTTATTTTAGTTATAGTTGCACAACTTTGAAGTATACATCTCCTTTCATTCATGAAACTTGATGTTAAGGTTAAATTTGGGACTACTTCCAATTGAAGAAAAAGTGGAGTTTTATTTTGTAACCACTTTAGGATCATTTCCACAAATCCAATATGAACCTCATAGGTAAAATTTCACATGCGTGTTGAAATATGGTAGATTGTTCTATTGCACACCGACTGACACCTGAGGAAGTACAAAAACATGTCATTCTTAAACAGATACCAACCTCAGAACAAATCCTCTAAGTTACATGACCACGATTTGACTTATGAAATTTTACTTTGACTGGAGATGCCAATCACTCTCTTCACAGTAACAATCTTCCTCATGTAGGAATGCTACACTAAATATTGTATTTAGTGTCACCAATCTAATTATTTTTCTCAATACTACACTGTTTTGTCTAATTAGTGCGGGTTGCCATGCAGAGTTACGTGTTGCTATAACTTTTTGCCGACATAATCATGTTTTACCAAGTAAGTTACATCATATTCTTCGGTGTGCATATATGATATGTAGTCTCACCAATTCTAATTGTCTTGCTCAATACTAATTGTAAACTGCGGTGTCACGAACACTAAATGTTAACCCAACAGTATTTGTCATTCCTTGTAATTTTTTTGGGGGATTATAGATTTACAATGTTGCAATTACTGTCACTTACTAAGTGATTTTTCAAGCAAATTTCAATCATCCATGACAATATTCCATCACATATTTGTTAGGATGCAAATTATACCAAACTTTGTTTCAATAATTGGTATTTGGATGAAATGAAAGTAAGTTGGGAACAATATTTGTGAAGTTATTCATACAGAGTGTCACTAAAAAAGTTACCGCAATGATATGAAGTACCATATGGCACTAGATACAATATTTAGTGTAGTTAATTGGAAGGAGTCTTCAGATCACTAACCGAACAACTAACTTAAGTTGGTTTGTGGAGTTGGAAGTGCCCACATAAGCACACGTACCTTAATGCCTAATGGATGAGGCTAACATTTTTGTGTGGGGAGTCACCAATGCCCAACCATAGCAACGAAGAGTTTATGATATAATCTTATGATTTTCGGACATAAGTATGGTTGAAAAATTGTGTGAGAAACCCTTGCAAAGATGCCAACCATACAATCAGATAATAATAGAGTAGACATACCCATATCTTAATACATAGAGATAGCCCCCCAATCTTAATACATAAAGTCCCCTAAAGCCGTGAAGTTCCAAAGATGTATTTGTCATTTTCTAATGTGATGGGGAAAAACCATGAAGAATCAAACATGTAGCCATCCCTTTCGGAGTAAGTTAAAAGGGCATGAATTTGGGGTTCCTTGAAAAGGACACTAATTGTACTCAAGTTTTCGTCTCCCAATTATCAAAAATAGGTAAACCTATGCTATGAATATGGGTTGGGAGAGAATCTTGCCTTTGAAAACTTGCAACAAATTCAAAACTTGAAAATAAATGGTGACTTTTTTTTGTTAAAAGTTGTGATATCAATTTCCAGACCTGTGAAAAATCACTCCAATATCAAACCTGTACTACACTTATGTAAAATTGCTTAAGTTATTGGAAATGGGTCTGTCTACTCTATAAGAAGTGCCAATTTTCTTGAAGAAACTGTTGAATTGGACTGAACTGTTCTAGGCAATTTTGGGAAGCTTTCACTTTGGCCTTTATGGGTTATAACAGATGCGTCTGTCTCAAAATTTCATGCTCAAGATGCAGCCATTGTTTATAGGCCATATAATCTTAGTGTGAAGAAATATGCTCCTCAGAAGGTGTGCAGTAGGACCAAGACTTATTTTTATTGAGCAAATCAGATATACAAACGGCTGGACTTGTCTTGTCCAGTAGTGCACGCATGCAATGTTCAATCGCCCATGGCGGCGACTGCAACAGCAAAGACAACAAACTGTTGCCTGGAGGGTTGCCAAGCGAACCCTAAATCTGTGCACATGTAGGTTGTTTAACACCTCGCAATTAATGTTGAGACGGACAAGGTTCAAGCCCAACATGATCTCATCATCATCATCATCACCATCAGCCTGAACATAATTCACTTTTATTCCTTCCAAGTGCACTCGGTATTATTCCTCTCTTCCAAAGAGAGTAAACGACTCTTTTCTCACTGATGAATGTTATACTAAGGGTACATAGCGCACCCCCATTTCAACTGTTTTCTGAACAGTCCCATCCAGCAGCTTGTTTACAATAACAAGATCCTGCTCACATATACACAAATCTGCATGAATTGGATTACAATGTAGAATTACAACTGAGAGGGAGACAGACACCTGCCATCATCTTATATGGTGCATAAAGACTTGACCAAAAGTTTATTGGAGTCTTAGAATTAGCAATATAGTTTTGCAATGATTTGACTGATAGGTAGCAAGCATTCGACCCATGTGGTTGGTTGGTTCCATATACCTCATCACTATCAAACATGTTTACAAAAATTACAATTTTTGGGGCACTACAAACAATGAATGGCTCTCCACTGGGAAGATGGCCCGAAGACTGAGGGCATTATCCTTTTGTTACAAGAGGAATGGAAAAGACAGATGACTCTGATGCTGCCATCGCTGTGAATTATGATGCTGATGCTTCATTTTCGAGTTGGTCCAAGTCTATATGTAATCCTGAAATGGGCATTACAAGAATTCGGGGGTCCATGAAGACTACTGCCTCCTTTCGAAGGTGAATACCTTGACCGGGCACGGATACCTACCTCTCCCAAGGGCAACCTAGGTTCCCACATGGGTGGTTGAAAATATCCGGCTCACTGGGATACCTATTGATTGGGTGGACCATAGGCGGTAGGGTGCATTGGAAATCAAGTGCTAGGAAGGTCACCCGTCCAAGTACTATTCCAGCCTTGAGGGGCTTAACCTTAGAGTTCCCATGGGATCCAAGTTAAGGCCTTGGGTTTAAGTGACCCATTTTACAAGAGGAATAACTTATTATTGTATCTAATGAGATATTTTAGGTGCACCTCATGATATGCAACCTAAAAGCCCTCAAAGCAAGCTGGAAGAAATCAAATTTAGTAATTAGATGATTCATGAATAACAGGAAGAGAGAGAGAGAACCTGAGATAATTTGCCTACAGGAATGACCATGCGCCCACCAGGTTTCAGCTGTTGCACTAAGGATTCTGGTAACTCTGGAAAACAAACCAAGCACAACAATTAATTAAGAAACATAGTCTCCAACAGGTCTGTCAAAAGAAAGTCCATGAATGAGAAAGACTTGAGTCAAAAGGGTATACACCTGTGTTGGACTGGTATCACCTTTTATTGATATCACTCGGGTATATATAATGAGGACTCTACATTTTATTCTATTTTTACAAGTAGGTTACAGGCACCTATTTGAGGATAATGTTAATTTGGAAAAAACATTATATACCATCCGAAAACCTTCATACCTAGGTAAAATGACCCGAGTATTAATATGACCTAATAAATGACTCATGTCACAAAGATTCTCTGATATAGTGATACCCACCAAGTATCAATAGTTGAATAGTATTACAATTGTGATACCATATGTGTAGGTTCTTTAATACCATCATTGATATTGTGTATCAATACCATGCATCTACCTATATATTGGTCCAACATTGGTACACCCATGTGGACCAGTATATAGGTGAATGCATGGGCTGGGGATTCATGGCACTCACTTAAAATCATCCATCCTAGATATCGTGGATGAAGTGGCTCCAATAAAAAAAGCCCCCCTATGGGGTTGAGGGCCGATTCATTCGAATGTGACATCACTAGACTAATTCGGGGCCTTTGACTCTATTTCCGGAATCAAATTGCCTAAAAATAGTCATTTAGATGATTCCTGCGTTTTTTTCATCCGCATGGACTTTAAGTGAGTGCCACGAATCCTTGGCCGAATGCATGGGTACTAATACTCAACAACAATAATGATATCAAAGAACCTACCCATGGGTATCACAAATGTAATACCAGTCAAATATCTCAAGGTGAGAGAATCAGTGTATACCTGAGCTTATTACTTATGTCAATACCATTCTAACCCATACAGATACGTGATTTTGCCTAGGTATGAAGTTTCTTGCATGGAATATAGAAAAATGTGAATTTCTCATTATAGATACCCAAATGGTATAAAAAAAGACAATATCAGTCCAACACTGGTACACACATCCATTTGCTCTGCTAAAATTTTCTGGTTTCCACAATACTTTGCACAAGTAAACATACTTACCAGGTGCAGCAGCTCCCACATGAATTGCATTGTAAGGTGCCCTGTTAGCATAACCTTCTTTTCCATCCTTCACTGTTAAGAAAGGGGCATACTCAGGAATTTCTTCATCAACAATGTATCAAGAACATTGCAGTCTCCATCCTAGTAGACAACACTATTTATTACTGTTCTTGTGATTGGGTTAAAGCTTAAATCAATAGTGTAACTGATCAATCCACCTTTACAAGTAATAGGGCACTTCCATGTTGTATGAATACCATATAGGTGTTTAAGTTCTAAAGATAATTTGCAGCTCAAGATTATCCCAATTAGTGCATGTTAATATTCGGACTTATGCAGTGCTATAAGTATCTAATGAGAATGTAATATTTTACCAAGCAAAGTCATTTATGTTCTATAATGTCCTAACAACCTACCTATTGAACTTTCATTAATAAAAATTGAACCGAGTAAGACATTATAGCACCGCTTAACTCCGAATAGTAACACACACTAATTAAATAAGTTCTTTATTTACCATGAAGTGACAGGGAGCCTTTCTCCAGTAGGAATTGTGCAGGGGTCTGTTTAATTGCCTCAATAGACCTTTCCACAAGCTCTGGAATACGTTCTACTCCCACTGTCTGGCCTGTTTCTCCCACCTGGGAAGGACCGCCTCATCCTCGTCAGCATTCAGTAATTGATTAATTGATTAATTGTAGCACAGTGCTCAAATCCCATGACATTTGAACATGACCCACACGAAAATAAGACAACAATTTTTTATTATTATAATTTAAATATAATATTATTGTGAGAGCAACTGTAAACAAAATTGGCAATGGACAAAATGAATGAAACTGGCAAGTTAAAGAGATACATAGTTGAGGAATGTAAGCAGGATCAGCTTCCAACCATGAGCGCAAAGACAGCAGTCAGATAGCCAGAGCCAGAGCCAACATCAAGCACACTCATCCCAGGCTTCAAATGATCTGCCAACAACGATAAGCAGTATCCATGCTGAAACAGAAGTAACAAGAGTTCTCATTAATACTCCGCATCAGTACTCCGATCAGACTTTGACAGATGCTTCCCCTAACCAGTCCAACTTCTACTAAGGTAACTGGGTCTTAAATGGACACTTTTTTTTCTCTGCACCCACTTCTTGTACGATAAGAGCTACAAAATTTTAGCGCAAGATGATTAGCAAATCCAAAATGTGTTTGTAACCATTTTCCTCGTAACTTTTGAAGCTTGTATGAATATCTTAATTCGCTGTCAAAGTGAAGGTCCTCTTTCTTATTTAATGGTCATATAGGTCCCCGCCAATTATGTTGACTATTGAGCCTACTTAGAATGGTTAACAGATTTTGAGCATTTAGTTCAATTTCTTTTGAACACATATATTCTTGGTGTTTGCTCTTAGTTCCACACCTCACCACACCACTCAAATATAGGTGTCCATTTAAGACTGTTCTACGTCCTTTGAAAGTGTGATGATTACCTAATCAATACAAAAATGATGCATCGAGTAATCTTAATGACTAACCATGTGGGGCGCAGAAATCGTCGCTCCATGTCCTGCATAATAATTACATCACTCCCAAATCGAGCCACCAAGCCACACATGAAAACAAGAATATATACACACACATATATTTACTCTGCTCAGAATATGAAAGGGAACCCTAAACTCGGACATCAAATTAGCAATTAATTGTATGTCTTACAAAGACAACATGATGAACACTAGTGGATATGGAAGAAAAGAGATAATTCAATGAGCATGGGGATCAACACACCTATAACCTGAGGCGAGTCATCGTATGGTTGGCCACCTGCAGGGACAAAGAGCTTGCGATCAATTTTGGACATTGCCGCGGCTGCTTCTGGTGACGTGAGTATCCCATGATCTGCAACTCAAAATCGTGAACTTAAGAGATTGGTTACTTTTCTTAATCAAAGACCTATATTTGGGTGGTGGGTGGGTTAGGTGCAAATTCAAGAACGGACACCAAAAAGACATCATGTGTCATTTCAATAAAAGAGAATGGACCATATGCTCAAAAATAGTCAACATACTTGGGGGAGACCTATGTGGCCTTCTTATGGCTCGCTGTGAGTGGACTTTGATAATTCATAACAATTGGAAATTAGCTCCAAAACTTTCTGGGACTGATCCTGGCTTCTTCAGATACATTTGTGGAAGCACAAAAATTTCAACCTCATGAATCCGAGTAATATAAGGTAGCAAACAACAAAAAGTAACCAAATAAGGCCCATCTACCTTACACGTAAAGATAAAGACAAAGCATGCAAGGAAAATTTCCCTCTTAGAAATTGACAAGAGAGGACATGAGTTTAGAGCACAGTTTTTATCTGAATGGCCTGAAAGTGGAGGTAACCTCCGGAACCGAATCACCTTAATGTCAGTCCACAAGGCAAAAACCTCAATGTGAAAATTCAATACAAAATTCTGCTTTAAACAGCAGGCAGAAAGATTTTCACATCCGCTGCTTCATGTCTGTATTCTCACAAATTTCTACAGAAAGTGAAAGGGAGCATGCTTCAGATTCCAGAAAACATTTGTGGGTTACCCTACCATTCACTTCTCTGACATTCTTTTAAGACGCCGCACGCCTAATTTCGTGGCTCTGTGGAATTCCCTCGAGATATTTGATGTCTCCAGGGTAATAATCACGTGGATGAGGATTGGGAAAATTTCAAGTAGAGCCTGTAACCCTAATTTGTGTTCCATCAATTGTGCTCTCACGTCTGTCCATAGCGAGATTCAATACAAACTTCCACTCCAAACAGCAGGCAAACTTTCACGTCCATATCTTGTCGATAATTACTCTCAGAAATTTCTACCGACATGAAGGGAGGCATATTTCAGATTCAGATTCCAGAAGACATTTGTGGGAACCCTACCATTCACTTCTCTAAAAAAATTCAACACGTTGCACGCCTCATTTCGTGGCTCTGTAATTTAACGTCGAGAAATTTCAAATATGATGTCCTAAAGGGTAACCAAGTCGGATAAAAAAACAGGAAAGAAGTTTCAGTAGAGCGTATGATAACCCTATTTTTTGGATTCCATCAATTGACGGAGCTCTCTCTCACGTCTGTCCGAATTCGTTCAGGACATACATACATACATCATCACCATCAAATTGAGGTATGTATTTATTTAGCCATGTACCAATTCATGTGCTACATTGACCACTACTACTTCCCATCTCTTTGTGTGCCTCCTGTACAAATCATCATCATCATCATCACATTACAAAGAAAAGAACATGAGTCATTATGGATGGCATTGAAAAACAAAGAGAGACATAACTTACGTTGCAAATTGGACACCAGTTCGTCGTAGGTGTGGCCATGGCAGATCCAACTCATCTCATTCCCAGGATTCCCAGGCTGAATTCGCAGCTCTAATTTCACACTTTGAATGAATGTAACGGAGATATGAAGCCAAGAGATCGGTCGATCAATCTTCGAATCGGGGGACTGTTGCTGCTACGAATTCAAGCCTTTGTACTACCGTAGAAGACTATTCTTCAAGTTGCGTAGCGTAAAACAACAAATGGGAAGAAACCCTTGTTTCAGGGAAACAGAATCAATTCAGTCAGGATGATTATAAGGATGAAGTTGATGAATTTCTTTCAAGTCAAAAGGGCTTCTTAAGTTCTTAGTAAGCCTCTTGAATGGTAGATGAGTCTTGAATGGCTAACCCCCCCCCCCCCCACTACACTATTTTGTCTAATAAGTGTGGGTTACCATTCAGAATTACGTATTGCTATAAAATTCTATCGACATTATCGTTTTTCACCAACTAAGTTACATAGTATTCTTCGGTGTGCATACTAACTACTCTAAATATGATATTTAGTGTCACCAATTCTAATTGTCTTGCTCAATACTAAGTGTCACCAATACTAAATGTTAACCCAACATTATTTGTCATTTCCTTGTAATTTTTTTTGGGGGGGATTATAGAGTGTCACTTACCAAGTGATTTTTCATCCAATTTTCAATCATCCATGACAATATGTCATCACAAGTTGCTGACAAGAGAAGATAGGGTTTTGGCCAATAGATGAACTCATCCATCATCCATGGCAGTATTTGTTCACTTATTCATAAGAAGTGTCATCTGAAAAGTTACCATAGTTACATTAAATACCATATGACACTAAATATCACATTTAATGTACTTATATTTTGGGTACAAATGATACTCTCAGTAAAAAGTTATAACTCCAATTGGCAACCCACACTAATTAGACAAAATGGTGTAGTTGTGATTAGACTTCTCAAACACGCGATTAGTACGAGACGGTTGGCAAATCCAAGTTGAGGTTGCAGTCACTTTCCTTGTGATTTTCGGAGCTCATATGAATATCTTGTTGATTATCAATGTGAAGATTCTCATGCTCATTAAATGGTCGTAGAGGTCTCCCAACTATGTTGACCATTGAACCTAGAATGATTATCATATTTTGAGCACACAGTCCAATCTCTTTTAAACATGTGTCTTTTTGGATTCCATTCTTGGAGCCACACCTAACCACATAGCACTCAAATACATGTGTCCAATTAAGAGAAGTAACCAAATTAGGCATGTCTACCTTAGACCCCCCCCCCATAGACACACAATGACTAGCCATAAGGATATGAAACATGCTATTAGTACAACATAGTTAGCAAATCCAAACCACTAAGAGCATTGCCACCAGTAGTGGACTGAACTGCAAAACGGATGTAGAGTAGTTCAGTTCAGTTTGGAATTGCCCCACCCATCTGAAAATTGGATGAACTGAACACTGAGGGCAACCTCAGTGTAGTGATTGTCCTGGAAAACGGAGCAAGTTTTCGGTGCACCAAGCTAACTTGAACTCCAATGAATCGAGAATAAGACAAGAGTATTATACTCCTCCAAGACTTACTTCCTAATGAAAAAATTATTGGGTTTGAGGGTGCTCGTCGAAGTCGGACTCAAAAGCGAGTTTGTGGGTGGGGCATATGCCTCCTACCCAAACTAAACTTGGATGAATCTTTGTTTTGTGTTTAGACTTTTGCAGTTCAGCTTCATTCATGGGTGGTGATGCTCTAAATGCATACCACTCAAATAAAGGTGTATGATTAAGATTAGTCACCCAATTAGGCATGGGTACCATGATTGAACAAATTACATTGATTGAAGGGTTTTGAACCAATGTTGGACCAATATATAAGGTAGTTGGGTCTTGAATGATTATTTCTTCTGACTAGCCCACTTCTCCTAGGATATGAATCACATGATTAGTATGAGAGGGTTAGCAAATCCAAATCGAGGGCATACTCACTTTCCTCATTATTTCTAATGGTTCATATGCGTATTTTATTCATTATCCAAGTGAAGGTTCTCGTGTGCATTAAATGCTCGTATAGGTCTCTCCCCTATCACGATGACTGTTGAGTTTAGGACAGCCATCATATTGTGAGCACGTAATCCAATCTCTTTTAATACATGTCTATTTGGTGTCCATTCTTGGATCCATACCAAACCATGTACCATGGGCAAGCCACTAAATATACTAGGAGGCCTAATAAGAAAAGTAACCAAATACGACATGTCTAACTCATAGGTGAATGCATGGCATCAATAATTCAACATCAATAATGGTATCAAAGGACCTACACGTGGGTATCAAAATTGACACCAATCAAATGTTGATATTGGTGGGTATGTCAATGTGGGAGAATCTATGTATATACAAGTTATCATTTGGGTCAATACCATTCTAAACTGAATTGATTCTGCGATTTTAACTTTTACTCAGGTATAAAGGTTCTTGCATTCTATATAGACCATAATGGTATCGAGAACAAAATATATCATCAAATAGTCATGCCCTGCTAGTACCCTTATATGTGAAATCCTCATTATAGATACCCGAATATTATTGTTTAAAAAGACGATATCAATCCCACATTGTTTTGAACCAATTTTAAATGGGTGATTGTGCGACCGTGATTTTTGGTAAGTAAATCGAACATATGATTTAGTGTGGCCACACTATTCATCCTTGACCATATTAATTGTCTTCAATCATTGGGTGACAACTGAAGTAGATGTTGCTAAAACTGTCACTTTGATTGTTGAGCATAGACAATATTTCTATATTGTTGAATGATTTTCGTTAGCAATTGACAAGGGATTTCAACTTACCAAGGTACGTCTTATTTGAATTTTGTATGCAAAAGGTATAAAAGTTCAAACATTTGTTGATAAATGACCCAAAATCCAACACATGAGCCCAATGATGTTAAAGTGTTGGACATCTCATAATCAATATGTATTTATTACACAAGATTTTTGTGCTGATTGAATCACTTTTGAATGGATGATCGACAACCCTGAATTTTTTGGTAAGCACACTAAAAATTTGATTTGATATGCCTTGCTAATTACGTAGAGTGGTCTTCGTGACTTGTCATGTAGCACCAATGTCATGTGACACATCACCTAATTGCCACCTTGTGATTGCTAGACAATTAATGCAGGTCGATGATGAATAGTGTGGCCCACACTAAATTGGATATTTAGGGCCACTTCACACATGAGCCAAGAGCCGTGACCTTGTAATGGTGAGGACCCTTGACTCTCATCCAAAGGCCGTACCATGGGTGTTGGGAAAGTTGTTTTATGTAATCACAGACCCTCAAGCACAGTGTGAAGTGAGAATGGACCATGATGCGGGACCATTGCATATTTTGTTGGCGGAATAAGAGGGGAGGATTTGGTTTAATACACTATGTCTCAAACTCTATCAATTTGAGAGAATTACTTGGTGGTGCTTGTCTGTCCTGGAATCTATCTTGAAATTTTCCATGCAATCTATCTTGAAATATGTCATGCTAGAAAAAATATTAAAAAAAGTCATGGTCTCCCGGAATTTGCGTCAGGCCCACCTCTTGGAGGTGAGCCTGACAAAAATTCTGGGAGACCATAAAACCTTATCCATAGTCCGCCATGTAGGACTCCATGTAGACTTTTCATCCATGAAGTCTTCTTTGGGCCTTTAGGCCTTCACCTTCGTGTGTGAAGTGAACTTGGACAGTCTCTGCCCTTTCGACCAATGAGAGCTCTTAGATTGCAATGGTCACGGGCCTTCAGTCGTGTGTGTGAAGTGGGTTTTAGTGTAGTGACTTCACTCCTGAGCATCTGGAGAGGCACAGGCCTCTCTCCATGTACAAAAATGTATAGTGGAATTACAACCTCCATTTTAAGCTAATTATATCAAATCGACCCAATTTCCATATGGATTTGGACCTCCTCCCGAAGCTAAAACCGACATCGTGTTGCTTTCGCTCCCCATTTCACCGCCCAATTGGATCGGTTTCATGGCATTCAAATTGTTCAAAACTCGGTTAATTTCTTTGACCGATTCCACACTTTCGTTGACAATTCAATAGTGGTCGGTTTGTTTCCATTCTATTTCCATGTAGAGCTTCATTTGTGGGTTCGACACCGGTACAAAGTATTCATCTTTTGGAAAGTAAGGAAGATGGGTCTTAAGTGGCTTGTTTTTCTTAATCGGACTTCTAGATTTGATTGGTGCGTGGTTCGGTGAGGATCAAAGAGCAAATATCATAAAGACACATGTTTAAAAGAAACTGGATCACGTCTTCAAATATTGATAACTACTCTACACTTCAGGTGGGGCAATCAATGCATTCAACAAACGGCATGAGGGATAATACAAGGAGGATTAAATTCATTTGAAATCAAAGTTATTAAGGAATTTCAAATAATGAAGGCCCCATTAAAAGTAGACAACCCTATTACAAGTAAAGTACATAGGTATAAATTGTGGGGCATTACTTTCTAGTAGAAAAAATATATAGGGGTTGAATTTTAGGATCCTAGTGATTTTTAACTTACAATTAGATTTAAAAAAAATTTGTTGTTGTTGTTGTTGTAAATACACTTGCACTTTAGTAATGCATATGATGTATGATATTTTAGTTGTTGATATGGTTGTGTATGATATGTGAGTGTGACATGATTGTGTTTTGTTTGATGTATTAGAATGATATATTTGCAAGTGTTTGTCTTCTTTATGCTTCAATTTTAGCCGGTTGCAAGTATTGAATTTGTAGTCTTCATGGTTAAAAGTATTTATTAGGTTTGATGTGTAAACACACAATAAAAGAAAACTTGTCCATTACAATCATCTGTTGTGAGTTTTGGGCCATTTGGTTGACAACCAAAATGATGTGTTTATGCATTTTCTTGCCATGATTTGCAGCGGCCAAGTTGCAACAGATGGTCATAATGGACATATTTTCTTCTATGGACATGGGAGTCATTGTTTTTGTTCTAGGATTGTAATATGTGGTCAAATAGTGTTGTTGTGCTTTGTAATACGATCCTCAAGCAAACATTTTTTTGGCAATGGCTTGTATAGAATGGTGTTTGCAATAGTATGTATGGACATGGTTTTTGTATGTATGCAATGGTATGTACGGATATATGTTACTTTAAAAAGGAATATAGACTACAATAAAATTGCATTGGCATGGAAAATATAAGTAATGATAGGGTGCAAACAAATAGGTTGTTTTAGAGAATGAAGTAAATATTAGGGAACCTTTAATCAATGCCTTGGAAGTAAATAGTCCATAAACAAATACCCCTCCACCGCACGTGGTGCACAAAGATCCTATAGAGTGCCCCACCCGTGCTCTACACGCAGTAGTGAACACAATCGGGAGGACCTATGTCTCTAATTAAGAAATTAAAAATCATGCACTTCCAATAACCATAACTAAATCAGGTGGGCTCCAATTTTCAATCTGGTTGTTGCATATGTTTCATTGTAGATTTGCTAATGCAACATGAGTTTTGTTTGTTGTGGAAATCTAATTGATAGAGATTGGAGAACATGAAAAACGAGCCAAGAAACACCCACGTACCTTATGCAAGTTGTTGACAACTCTAGAATCAATGTGCACTTCACATATTGTGGCAAATACAATCTAAGGTAGATGGGTCTTAAATGGTTATTATTCTGACAAGCCTGGTTCTCCTATGAATGAAACATGTGATTAGTACTAGGTAGTTAGCAAATCCAAATCAAGGCCATAGACACTTTCCTTACAACGGAGCTCATATGAGTTTCTTATTCACTATCAAAGTGGAGTTTCTTGTGCTCATTAACTGGTCATATAGCCCAGCCCCCCCCCCAAATTATTTTGAATATATGAACCTACAATGGTTATCATATTTTGAGCATGCAGTCCAATCTCTTTTAAACACATGTCTTTTTGGTATATGTTCTTGGAGCCACACTTAACCACATACCACTCAAACACATGTGTCAAATTTAGATAAGTAATCAAATTGGGCATGTCTACCTTATGTCAACAGAGGAAGTAATTGCTTGAGGTGTAGGGTTTAGATGCTTGCTTTGTTTCTTTATATAAAAGGCTTTGTTGGAATTGCTCAATAGGCAAGGGTTGAAGAAGTTGAGATAAGAGCATCCCATTCATCTTGCATCTGCGTCTACATTTGCACTCTTTCATAAGCAATGTAGATGCAGATGCAAGATAAGCTCTTACTCATGCCGGTATATGGAGGAGACGGATGAAAAGTAAGGACAACCTACTGAACCTCCTTGCATATCAAGGGTGGAAAAAACCCAACTTTCTTCGGCCAATGCATTGGGTTTTTGGGTTTAATGCAAAAAAACTTGAATAAAACCAAATAAAGCCGGATTTTGTTGGACATCGTATGATTGGGTTTTTAAAACAACTATGAAAAACCCAACTATAAAAACCGCGTGGTGCCAGCCCTGCTGCATATGTGAGAGATATGCAGTGGCAGTTTTGCGGCTGGGGCGAAACAACCAGTACACTGGTTCCTTGAAGGCAAGGGTTTAGGCATCCAACAAGGAACAAGTGTATGGGTTGGTTCGCCCAAATCCAGTTTTGCCTGGGTATCTGTGAACAAAAGTCACTTTTCGTTCTGGATGCAGATGCAGATGCAGATCCAGGAACGACTGGGCTTGCTCTAAGTTTGGATTTTCAGGCATTCCTTGCACCAGCCGTTTTGCCAAGAACTTTCATCAACTTGCAGGTTTGTTGGCTCTGTCCCCTTGTGGGGTGGAGCCCATGTTCTGGTTACCGACAAGACAAAGTCCTTCGTGTTAAACGGCCTCAATCTCAACCGTCAATCTTCTGACTCAAGCCCCACCCACTTTGTCCGCTTTGTCTCACTTATTTCGGGCCCACCTCATATGGACCCAATGACCGTTTCCTTGGACCTCAACTGTTGCTCGAAATCAGGCCTCCATCGCTCCTGTAACAATCACATGTTGTCTCACCATTGCCTTTTCCTCTTTCCAAACATCACGCATGCAACCTGATGAAAACTGGAGCTAATACACATGTATCTGTGTGAGATGTTGCTCTGCATTCAATGAAATTTTTTATTTCTATAACTTCTGCTATTACATCTTACGGAATGCTGACTGTGGTATTCCTACGCCTGATGAAGATCAATGTAACACTGTATTGCAATATCTAATGAAGCTATACTTTCTATTCAAGTTCTATTCACTATCGATACTCTACACGTACAAAGATACATCTAATGAGACTCTAATGTGAATGTATTCCTTCCCAACAGTGTTGCTAGAATCATCCTTCTAGAACATTCTGGTAACAGTTGTATCACCCTGGATGACTGGATGAACGCTCGACTAACTTCATCCAACACTCCCACTCGTTCATCTAGTCATCAGTAGAAACCCTATCCCTATCCCTAGGTAACCATTCACTAACTGTGGTTAGCCCTAAACTATCCCTATCCTTAGGTACAAAGCTTACCCTAACCCTAGACCCTATGATTGTACGTTGAGGCCAAGCCATGCCTGTATCTACTCTAAATCTCCTTTTTGATCATTGCCGGTTGCGGCCACGTTGCTGTGGTTGCTGTTATCTGTCACTTCGTGTCCCCGGCGGCGCGAAAGATCGTATTCTCCCTTCCTCAACAAGACACTATCCCTCAGGTGCGCATTCACCTATATCCCTCCAATGTCTCATTTTCCCTCATTCAATCTCCTCTTGCTTACCTTCAACTCTCCGCTCTCGCCTTCAATCTCCTCTTACATTCTTTCAGTTCTCCACTCTCGCCTGGTCACTTGTTTCTTCGTTCTTATCGACAGCTTGACTTTCAGTAATGTTGTATCTCTTCCAAGCTCTATCTTGTTTTGTTTTCCTTGTTTTGACCTCATCTGGTTCACCACTCGCTCTTAGTTTCCTTGCATTCTTCCTTGACAACTTTATTCGATCTCAATTGTAGCATCTCCTTGTTTACATCTTATTGTGTCCGTTCTTGTGAATCCTGACTCCTTCAATCGCTACTTGACTATGATCGCAGGGATTATGATGCATTTGTTGAATCGAGTGTACTCGTCATCTGTAAATCAACTAGTCTTGTCATCAGAACCTGTGTCTTCTCCTTGCTGCTTTACTCCTTGTTGCTTACATGTGTCTTCTCCTTGCTGCTTTACTCCTTGTTGCTCACCTGTAAAAACTCTCTCACAAAATCTCCCACTAGTTTGAGACAGGGGAATAACGAGACCGTGAAGACTGCGAAGATGTTGAAACGGTTCGCGTGGGAGCGGTTTGGTAAGAATATCTGCAAGCTGCTGCTTAGTATGAATATAAAACACATCGATCTGTTTCCGTTCATACTTTTCCCGAATGAGATAGTATTTAGTTTCAATGTGTTTGGTGCGCTTGTGATATTTGGGGTTTTTGACCAATTGAATAGCTCCTTGGTTGTTGGAGAAGATGGGTGTAGGTGCCGGTGGAGGAAAACCGAGACTGTGAAGGAGACGACAGAGCCAGATAACCTCCTTAACGGATTCAGACATTGCAACAAATTCAGCTTCAGTTGTGGAGTCCGCAGTACAACCCTGCGTTTGCTGCACCAGGCTACTGCTCCGTTGGCAATAAGAAACAAGTAACCGGTGCGGGACTTGCGATCATCGTGATCCCCGGCGTAATCCGCGTCACAGTAACCACGAAGGGAGAGATCGGTCAAAGAGCCGTAATAAGAGATACCCATATTGACGGTGCCGGAGAGGTAACGAAAAATCCGCTTGACAACAGTCTAGTGTGAATTGCGAGGATCGCTAGTGAACTTGGCAACCCTGCTGACTGCAAATGCGATGTCAGGGCGGGTCAACACCATGGCGTACATAAAACAACCCACGGCCTCACGATACGGTATAGACGGAGGAAGAGCAAGGTCATCAGGACCCTGTATTGCTTGAAGGGGCATGTGGGTGTCAGCGGGAGTAGTGACTGGGTTAGCATTTTCTAACTGAAAGCGTTGAATACTATCCGTGATGTAGCGAGCTTGGTTAATCAGGATGTTGTGAGTGATAGGATCGTGATGAACCTGAAAGCCAACATAATAGTCCATGTGTAACTTTGAAGGTGGTCTGGAGGTGTTGAATAATGGCGTTGAGATCATTTTCATCTGAGGCGCAAACGATGCCATCATCGACGAATATGCCGACAATAAGATCAATAGACTTAGTGGCGGTAAGGCGATAATAGACGCAGGTATCAGCATCACTTGTAAGAAGGTGATACAACTTTAGAAAAACGTCAAAAGTATGGTTCCATAGTCGACCAGATTGTTTGAGATCATAAAGACTTTTGAGCAATAAACACACATGAGAAGGATGTTTGGTGTTGATAAAGCCTTCGGGTTGATGCATATATATGCGTGTCCTGAGATCACTGTTTAGATAGGCTGTCCCGATGTCAAATTGTCGCATGTGCATGCGTAAAACCGCGGCAATCGCAAATAACACCCGCACGGAATCATATTTTATAACGGGACTGAAAGTCTCGTCATAATCAATGCCATGTACCTGACTATAGCCCTTCGCAACGAGCCTTGCCTTGTATTTATCAATAGTACATGCTGACGTATATTTGATCTTGTAAACCCATTTGCATTTAACAAGAGTCCGACCAAGTGGAGGTGGTACGAGGATCCATGTATGATTTTCCATTAATGAGTCATATTCCCTTTCCATAGCCGCTTTCCATTGTTCAGCTTGAGGCGACATAATAGTTTGCTGATATGTTGCCGGTTCTCTATAGGTTTCAGCACTATTGATCATATTAGCAAACGAGGAAGAGGTTAGAGTAGATGCATGTGTGGAAGGAGGTGGTACAAAATATATCTCTGTAAGGGTCATGTATTTAGGTTGAACAGGTTCATCTGGAAAATGTGAGGAAGGAGTCTGGGAGGTTGAAGGGATGTCAAAAGCATATGGATCAGAAGAAACAGAATGAGGAGAGAAACCTGAATGTTCTGTAGGTAATGTTGGTAAGGGAGGAGAAAGTACTGACATAGGTGGAGAGGTGGCAGGACGATCATCCTCAAGAGGAGGCATAATGTCTGATGTAGAGGAGACTCCCACTGGATCAGTAATGGAAACTGATTGTGAATGGTCTGGAAGAATTGTGGGTGTAGTGATGGAATGAGTGGCAGGATTGAGAAGAAAAGAAGTAGGAATATCAACACGTGCGTGCTGCTGCGTCGTGAAGAGTGAAGGTGAGTAACCAGTTCGTTCATCAAATATGACATCAGAACTTTCATAAATAAGATTGGTGGAAGGATGCCATAATCGCCAACCCTTACTTGTATCATTGTATCCGACAAATATAGTCATAGTTCCTTTGGTTGGAACTTGGTGCGCTTGGATTTGTCTATAAAGACATAGGCGACGGTGCCAAATGTACGGTAATGAGAGACACTTGGTTTCCTTTTGAACCATAATTCATAAGGAGTCACGAAGCCAACCTGACTATTGATTGTGCGGTTAAGTATGTAGATTACAGTATGGATTGACTCTGCCCATAGTTTCAGAGGGAGGTGGTGAAGGTGTAACATACTTCGAGTGGCCTCACAGATTGTTCTGTTATCTCGTTCGACGTAGCCGTTTTGTTGTGGTGTGTATGACGTACTGGTTTCTCTAGTGATTCCCTCGCGCTTAAGAAGCAAGTGGAATTCAGTGTTGCAAAATTCTTTTCCGCGGTCTGTTATGAGAAACTTGACTGGATTTCCTGTAATGCGCTCAACGGAGTATAATGTTTTAAGGAAAAACCGGATAGCATCTCCCTTGGCTTTGAGGAACGCTATAAACCTGTAAGAAGTGCATTTTTTATTAGAATGTAGTAATGAACACCGCCTAAAGAAGGAGTGGACATTTTACCACATAAATTGGCATGCAACAGCTCTCCAGGTACTTTGGATCGTTCTTTCTCTGGATTTGAAGAATATGTTGATTTGTGTTGCTTTCCTAAAGCACAGCCGCGGCAGACATGAAATAATTTGCTATGAGAAGGGATCAAAAGATCTTGTACACTGCCATGCGCACTCATGGTTTTAATGGTATGTATACTGACATGTCCCATCCTGTTATGCCAGAGTACGAGGTCGTTGTCACAAGAACTCGTGATTGCAAGGGTTGTTGGTGATGTTTGCTCTGCAGGTCGAGCAAGCGTGATCGAAACTGGAGGAATTGGACTTATGGACAGCTTGTACAACGTTCCAACCTGGTTATTTTCCATGATTTTAGGGCCATTTCCAAGACTATCATAGAGTGTGCATTTGTCTCCGAGTGTCTGGAAAGATAACCCGGCTTTGGACGCAAAACCTATTGAGAATAAATTTCGACGCAGATCAGGTATGAATAAGACTTTCTTCAGAACACCTTTCTTGTGTACACCATCAACGATACGTGTAATATTGATATCACCTATACCTCTGACCCAAAGATCTCTATCATCTGCAACAGTAACGGACCATGTCCCTGCTGGTATGTCTTTGAAAGTTGAAAACCAACCACGGTGTTCTGTCATGTGTTCAGTAGCACCTGAATCAGCATACCAAGCTTGTTTATCCAGATTGACACTCAATACTTGTGATTGTCTGCTTATTGTCATGAACGCGTAAGTGTCATGGTCTGAGTCTGATGCTGAATTGCTTGAACAAGAATTAGGTTGCTCACTTGTGGCAGCACAAGCCTCGCTATGCTTGTTTCTTGTAAATTTTTGTTGATGATTAAATCTGTTCTTCTTTTGGTTCGAGAACTTATCTTTGTCACGGCGCGGATGTGGACATTCGGCTGTCCAATGATCGTGTTCTCCACAGTTGTAGCAACGAGTGCGGCTCTTTAGATCCTTGATATATTTTTTGTTTTGCTCATGGTTGTGCTTCTTGTTTTGTGAGGATGCCTTGTTGGAGCGAGTGAAGAACGTTGAATCTCCTGCAAGTTCTCCGCCTTGTAACGCCAAAAGATTCTCCAGTTGTAGCAACCGGACTTTGAGATTTGCAACAGTCTGATCTTCAGCGGGGACATTAGTCCAGGTGGTGACAATGCTATTGTAATTGGGAGGTAAGCTACAAACGATCTTAGTAATTAGCATATCTTATGAAACTGGTTTCCCTAGATCTTTCAGAAGATTTCCCATACTTAAAACCTTGTTAACATGAGTATTGATTGAATCTCCTATGCTCATTTTGTATTCAAAGAAGCTATTCTGGACCATGTAGATATTCTCCTTTGATTTCTGTTGATAGAATGCACACAATGTAGACCACATAGAGGCTGCAGTTGTACAATTGACAAGGTTTTCGAGTACTGGTAGAGTTACTGATGAACCTATCAGTTGTCTTGCCAGGTTGTCACTCTTCTGTCATGCTGCTTTTTCGATCTCTGATGCGTCATCATCTGGTCTGGGAATGGTGCCATCGACAATAGGCATAACTTCTCTATTAGAAAAACATATTTCCATATAGAATTTCCAGACTGGGAACTTGCTGCCATCGAACACTTTAAGAGACTCAGAGTCTCGCTTATCCATTTCGTATAGACAATAACCTATTTAATGCAAAGCTACTTCACCTATGGTGGGCCCATAACCTGATGAAAACTGGAGCTAATACACATGTATATGTGTGAGATGTTGCTTTGCATTCAATGAAAATTTTTATTTCTATAACTTCTGCTATTACATCTTACGGAATGCTGACTGTGGTATTCCTACGCCTGATGAAGATCAATGTAACACTGTATTGCAATATCTAATGAAGCTATACTTTCTATTCAAGTTCTATTCACTATCGATACTCTACACGGACAAAGATGCATCTAATGAGACTCTCCTGTGAATGTATTCCTTCCCAACAGTGTTGCTAGAATCATCCTTCTAGAACATTCTGGTAACAGTTGTATCACCCTGGATGACTGGATGAACGCTCGACTAACTTCATCCAACAAATTGTACAAATTGTACAAATATGTACAAAGACGTGCGTGCTGCTGCGTCGTGAAGAGTGAAGGTGAGTAACCAGTTCGTTCATCAAATATGACATCAGAACTCTCATAAATAAGATCGGTGGAAGGATGCCATAATCGCCAACCCTTACTTGTATCACTGTATCCGACAAATATAGTCATAGTTCCTTTTGGTTGGAACTTGGTGCGCTTGGATTTGTCTATAAAGACATAGGCGACGGTGCCAAATGTACGGTAATGAGAGACACTTGGTTTCCTTTTGAACCATAATTCATAAGGAGTCACGAAGCCAACCTGACTATTGATTGTGCGGTTAAGTATGTAGACTGCAGTATGGATTGACTCTGCCCATAGTTTCAGAGGGAGGTGGTGAAGGTGTAACATACTTCGAGCGGCCTCACAGATTGTTCTGTTATCTCGTTTGACGTAGCTGTTTTGTTGTGGTGTGTATGACGTATTGTTCAATACTAACCTTTCGGTGTGTGGAACTCTTTTGGATATTTCGTTTGTGTTCGATTCAGTTTTCGCAATGAGTTTTTGATTTGTTTATGTATTCATTGTATTTGTGTATGTTGTTTGTGGATCTATGTTTTAACCGAGTTCGAGGTGAGGGGCGCAAAATTTGAGATAAAAAATGCAGACCATGGCCAAGGCTTTCCAAATCCTGACCAAGAGTGTGAATAACGCAAAAAGGGTCTAAGGAAACGGTTGAGCCCTGAGCCAGTGACGAAGAAGATGCCCAAGGCCATTGAATATTATTAGAACGGAACAGCTGAATACTAGTCCAAATACTCTCGCAGGGTATCTGCGTCCCTCCGGGTATATATTGCATACCCGGAGCACCGAGCTCCCCGTGCATGGAGGCTCCGACACCAATTGCTCTTACTCATCACTGTGTCTCCGAAGCCCAAAGAGTCAAGATTGAAGCAAGTAACTAAGTACTCGATAGTAATTAAGTAATCAATGACCCGGATACCCACCAACCTGTCGTTGCAGGGCTGTTCGGAATCCTCCGAGTCCCAGCGCGTCCCTGAGTTACTTTCTTTCTTTTGTTGCACAGTGTCGTCGTTGATCTTCCACCTCACTCTTCACCTCACACGTCCTTCCCACCGCGTCCTACACATCCATCTTTAGTCTGCCATCATCTTTCTTGTGGGCTCATTTCATTTCGGTCTGTATACATGATTTCCAGCTTCTGTCAGCCCGCCACCAAAATTTCACCCAAAAATGACTTGAAATGGAGCTTCACCTACTACTGTGGTCGTGTCGGAGGTTTTTATGTATGTTAAGCATGCTAGGTTAGAGCTCCCCCCCTGTTCGCAACTGATGTTCGTGCGCTTGATCCCCAATTATTGAGCTTAGGAGGAACCTTTTTCCTGTTCCATGGTGTTTTGGTGAGGTTTGGGAGTTTTTCGGGAGGTTTTGTGAGCTTGTTGTGATGTTGGGAGGGTTAGGTTGAGGAGGTGAGAGAGAGAGTAAAGATGAGAGTGAGTGTGGGTGCTTCCCGTGGCCGGGGATCACCTTACAGCAATGGATGAGGAGGAAAAAGGAGGGAATACTTAAGTGGAATCCACAGAGCTTTGTTGACATAAGGAAGAAAGAGTAAAAATTGGTGTGATGATGGAGGCCCAGTTTCTCTGGGAGGCAGACCCAGCCATGATTGAGGCGTTTATGGGACCGGGGTCGGGGTTATCAGCATCATCAGCTCCTCCTGGTTACGAGGGGCAAGGGCAGCAAGATGATCCTACGGGCACCATGGGCGAGGGCGGGGAGCTCAGTGACACTGTGTTACTGCAGAAGTTGCATTTGTTGGTGGAAGACACTCATGTGAATTGGACGTATGGTATTTTCTGGCAGCTCTCGCGATCGCCTACCGAGGAGCTGTAAGCCCTCTCCTCCTTCCATCACCTTCAGGTCAATCACTTCAAGAATGATTCTGCCCTCGAATTTGAAACTTTGGCATTAGATTCCTAGGACTCAGCAAAAGAGTGCACTTACAATGGCTCGTCCTCCTTCTCTCTCTCTCTCCCTCTCTCTCTCTGGGAAAATAAAAAATAGTGATGTGCAATTATACTGGATTGAGATGCTCATCCTGGGCAACGCATAAGGAATATCATAAGTTCCACTTATTCTTTCTTGCCACTCATAAGTTCCCATTGACCACGAGTCTTTTCTTTTATTGTCCTGGACGCTGCACCACCTTCACATAGGGTTTGGTTCTCTGACCTTGTAGAAAAGGCTCTCTGTCTGTCTTCCACCATTGCATATGTGTCTGTCTGTCTCTGTCTTTGCCTCTCTTTCTGTCTCTCTGTGGGGGCAAATAAAGAATAGTTATGTGGAAGTATACTGGATTGAGATGCTCGTCTCGGGCAACCCATAAGGAATATCAAAAATCATACGTTCCACTCATTCTCTCTCTTTGTCTCTCTTTCTCTTTCTGTCTCTCTGCGGGGGCAAATAAGGAATAGTTATGTGGAGTTATACTGGATTGAGATGCTCATCCCATTAGGCTCTGTCTGTCTTCCACCATTCTATATGTGTCTGTCTCACAGGGGCAAACAAGCGACGGTCATCTGGAATTCTGGACGTATATATGCTCATCCCGGCCAACAAGGGAATAACATAAGTTTCACTCAATCTCGCCACTCCACCACCTTCAAATAGGGTTTGGTCTTCTGACCACCAATGGTTCCTTGTAGAAAAGGCTCTCTGGCTGCCTCCCACGATTGGGTACTCTAGAACTCTTGAATTCCTACAAATCTCTTGAATGTTTATTTTTGGTGGGCTAAGAGGTTGTCATTGTGGCAGGATATTGGGGTGGGGTGATGGTTATTACAAGGGTCCCAAGGAGAATGAAATCAATGAGATGAAGAATGTGGATCAAGGAGTCCGGGAAGAGGATCAGCTTCTGAGGAAAAAAGTTCAACGGGAGCTGCAGGCACTCGTTTCTTGCTCAGAAGATGATGGTAGTGATTATGTCACCGACACGGAATGGTTCTACCTCGTCTCCATGTCACACTCATTTGCACAAGGAGTTGGGTAAGCCATTTATTTATCCTTCTTGTTTTGAAATTTCCCACTCATCTTTTTCTTCGTCAGAGCACGTTGGTTGACAAGGAATTTTTTCAGGCGTCCTTTCCGCTTAGAAGGTGTTGAGGTTTTCAGTTGTGGTGTATATCTTTGATGTAGGCTTCCTGGTCAGGCATTGGTTACTGGACAACATGTGTGGCTAATAGAAGCGAATAAGAGTGCTAATCACATCTGCACACGATCTCATCTAGCAAAGGTACGGAAAAATCCCCGGTCCATTTAAACTTGATTGTGTATTGCCGCCTTGACTGTTTATGTGCGAATATCTCTGAGCTGATTGATTCTAATTCCAGGTTTCATGTGATCTGTGGAGAGAGCTTTCGTCAATTTTTTTTGTAGCTATCCTTTTTGAGGTTGTAGGAAGTGCATTCAAGTATGTGTTTGTTCTACTGATTAGCTTTCTTTTACTGCTTGCATGTGCCTTCTTCTGCGAGCAGATGGCAGGAATTCAGGTATGCTTAATAGACAACATGTTTGATGGACCTGGTTTTGTGCACAATTTGCAATATTTAGAGATGATGCTTGCAACTACATAAATATTTCTTGTCACCATGTGAAGGTTGCTGCAATTATCCTAATTAGAAACTATATTGGGTTGTTGAGTACCTTGTTGTTGCAGACCATTGTATGTGTGCCAACTACCAGTGGTGTTGTTGAGCTTGGATCAACTGATTTGGTAAGCTTTTGTTCATCAGATTTTCTAGTGGCATTGTGACGCGTCACACATAACAAAGTGTTTAGTTGCAGACCATAATCATCCATTGTTAAACATAAACAAAAGTTAATTGCACCTGAATATGTTGCTGGAGTCGAGGTAAAGTTTTTCTGACCCAACAAGTAGCTGGATTGTGGATGTCCAGGTTTGGGATATATGATACATGAAGTTTTTGAGAAAGGCTTACAACCCTTAATCTGGGCCTCTTCATGCGAAAAAATGTGTAATTGAGCCACATACTTCATTTTTCACCTAATTGTGTCAAAAGTGACCTTGTTTAAAATCAACTTATTTTTCAAGTGCACTTTTCAAATTGGTTGAGTACCCCTAATGCTATTGAAGATTTGGGTTCTAATACACAGCCTGGGTGCCCTTTGGATGCAAGTACATACTAAGTATTATGATCATTAATATCACATTTGAGTATATACTTATTTTATCATTGACATGAGTTACTGTTCAAATCCTTAAAATGATTTAAAAATGCTTTTTAGACATGGTGATTCTTGTAGATGTAGGTGGTACATGGAGCCCCTTGGTTTTTTAAGGGTTAATTGGGTGTCACAGGGAAGAACTTCTAGTATTGATGCATTATACCTTTTGCAGATTCATGAGAATTGGGAGGTCATTCAACAGATCAATCGGCTGTTCGATGAGCCAGCGTGGGGGTTAAGTGACATGCAACAACTTTTATCTGAGTCCTTTGGAGACCCAAATTTCTTCCCTCCAACAAGTCCAATTCAACAACCATGACAATTGTCTCGAAACAAGATCTTTAGGCGGATCTAAATTGTTATGCTTAGGCTTAGAATGTGGGGTGGATTTTGTCCAGAGGAGCACGACTAGGATATCATCCAGTATTAAATGCACATCAAAAAAGAAAAGAGGAAGTTCTGTAACTTTAGGTTAAGTGGTAATGCTACTAGCATTTGAAATGGAATAGATGAGGGTTCATGGTGGGTGGGTAGGGTGCAGGCCTTGCGGAGTCGCAATGGTAAGCAATTTGGTATTCTAAGACAACTGGTTGACCTCTTGGCCCGGACAGATGAGACATGGAGGCAAGATCCTAACAATCCCCACATAGAAGTTATGTTGCAATATTATAAAGAACATTCTAGCCGGTACAAATTTAAGTATGATCACACATATAGCAAATGGATCAACATAGATTGCATTATATCCACTATAATTATGAGTTAAAATTCTACAAATGTTGTATACACTCTAGATAGGAATGATGCAAAGCAATTGTCCAAATTTGTCACTCAACACATTATATAAATAAACAATGCACAGTGGCTTGAGCCTAGATTGCCATGGAGTGGGTGTTGTGTTTATAAACACACGCTCACTTTTATTGTGTTTCCACCCTAAGCCCTCTCTTGTGTTGCATGAGGGTAATGTAATATTGAACCCTAAATTTGACAATTTATAAGTAGTTTAAAATTGTGCTTAAAAGTCTTGTTGCAATTTCCATTCATGTTATATTCTTGGAATAATTTGCTACTTTGGAACTCAAGTGTCACACTTGTATGCTTTTGCAATTGTATGTATAGATCATGCTTTTTTGTTGCTATTTTTTGGTGGCACTTTTCCAATGTGTATACTTTTGAATTAATTATAAGGAATATAGGCTACAAAAAAATGCAATAACATCGGCAATATAACTAATGGTAGGGTGGAATAAAATACGTCGTTTTAGAAAATTAAGTAATTATAGGGAGGTTTTAAATCATGCTATGGAGGTAAATAGCTCTCACAAAAATAGCCCTCAACCACACATGGTGCACAATAATCCTATAGAGTGACCTACCCAAGCACACATTATTCTTGGTTTTAATGAAGTAAATATTTGTCCCTTCATTTAGAGTTTCTAGTGTTTCTCCTTCTATCTCTGACTCCTTCAATTCAATGGTTGGCTTTATAATACCACAATTGTGCTCCTTCTTGCCTTTTTCCATAGAACAATGAAGCATTATTCAAAAATGGTAGCTTCAAAAATGTGTCCAAATGGTTTCCAATGCAGGTTTTGGAATACTTGTCCAAAAAGTACAACTACCTTTTTGACCCACCAACTTTTTTCGTTGCTTTCTGGCTATTTAGATTTGTTTAGATTCTAATCTAGCCTAGATTACAACTTGGCATTAGTTTTGTCCTAGAAACCAACATAATTAATTCTAAGTAGTGAAAGTTTCTACCCAAATAAATTCAAGATAGCCTAAGAAAAACTCACAGGTAGTGTTACCATTACTAGAAAGAGAACATCAAACCAGCAATGGATGTAAGAAAACATTGAAAAATACATGTGATCTTTTATTTGTGTATGTACAACAAGAAGTTTACATTTAACAACTACATTTTTTTTGGTGGTGCATGTTTATTATATGCATACGTTGGTGCATCATGGGGGGCAATTCAACCCATTGTCACCAACTGTTCTATGATATGATCAACCATTTGTATATGGAAACCAACTCCATTATGAGGATATGAGAAGAAGTATTTCTTCTTTTCAACACAATTTTGAGAAGATCTAATTGTCGCAAAGTTGTAGTTCCAAGTTGAAAAAACTAGAGTAAATGTTGTTTTGTTTAAGTTTAGATGACATGTGGGATAAGTATCTATAGAAATATATATATATATATATATACACACTTCAAGGTTTTATTTTCTAAATTTGGATCATATATGCCTACTCTAGTGGTGGTCAAAGTTCATTGATCAACTAATGAATGTCTCTCACAATGAGCTTCAATGCCATTTTGAGACATGTTTGGTTCAGGGTGTTGCCCATATTACTAAACATAATTGATCCTCACAATTGGCAACATCCCCAGGCAAGGGAATTTTCTTCCTCGTTCAAGTCTTAGTGACCTTCGACCTTCAAAATTATTTTGGAGCATCGGTCTCTTTTAAATTATAGCAAATTGACCAGGACTTGTGCCTACCTATTCTTGAAACATATTAGAATGTCCATATGCAGTTTGTGTGGGGGGGGGGGAAGGGGGATATAAAGATATGATGTGGCTCCATGTTGGCTTCTCTCTTTGGTAGAGATAGCCCATGGGACTCTTAGTGGCAACAATGGGTTGATGTGGGTTCTAGAAAACTATTGTAGTCCACACAAATAGGATAATTTAGTCTACATTATGGTTGAAGAAATGAAGGCAAAGGGAGAAAGGATATTGAAACAACCACAAAGAAGCTCCACTAACAATGATAAAGATTGTGGGGCGCATTAATTTGCTTATATATATCCACATTACACAACATTGGGAATAACAATGTGAGTGCACACTATTTACCAACCTACAATGTTGAACATCATAGGTCCACATTGTAGATTATCTTCTTTTATTGGATTAGAAATATTATGCGCTGTGATGTTTATTCAATCGACAAGTGACTTCCTCTCCATGATGTGAACACATGCCTAGTGAAGGTGGTGCTCACCACTAAAACCTATCTTCAAGAAAGACCTCTATTTGCCTCTTCCAATTGTGATCATATTTCCCATATTATATCTTTGATATAAGACACTTAAAATATCATTGAATGATTAAACGATTTCACCCATCTAGCTGAAATAATAAGTCTATGATTCAATCTTACTAAGGCCCACTTTATACATGGCTTGGGGTTGACCCAAGCACTAGCCTGATTCTCAAGGAGTGAGCCCTCAATCTAGCCCAAGTTTATCAACTTTTTTCGGGTTCAACCTCTTTCCATAGAACAATGGTCATGGTGCTTGGCTCGTGTGTGAAGTGGCCTTTAGGTCGATTTTAAGGTAGCCGACCCATTCCCGACCACTTAAGCAATTTAGTATATTTGTGGTTTAGGTATAATTAGAGAAAACACTCCCCATGTAGAGAAATAGAAATAAGATGCAATTCCTATTTTTTTCAAATTGTTTTTCGTAATACTAAATTATTATGGATTTTCTACTTGGATATTCTCTTCGACCTATATTCGTGATATAGCAGGCCTCATAAAATTAGGCGTTCGCATAAATTAAATATATTAGCTTAATTTATGCGCGTTGTGCATCCAAGGCGCATAAAATAACTGTTTTTCAAGAAATGACTGGAAAATGCTAGGAATTGGACATGTTTCGTATGGCGTTGTATGTGGCATGTTTTATTGTGTTGACACGCTCCCATCTATATGGTGGGACAATAGGTTGTGATCAACGTAGATGACCAACCCTAAACCCTAAATTGCACGTCCGACTGCACAACCTATGGGCATTTTTGAATTTTTTTTCTTAATTTATTCACGCCGCTCAAATTATTTTTTGTGTTTTAGGCGTCTATTTATAGAACGCATAATTTAATGAGGCCTGTGATATAGGCTACCTTATTTCCGATCACTAGTCAATAATTCCCATAATTGATAATTGTGACACCTAAATATGCTCCCAATCTAAATGTAGCTGTCAAATTAACCATTGACATTTTAGCTAAGTTGGATTTCAACCATGACATGTCAACATTGATCAGAGATTGAAATTGTGTTGCACAGAAATAGTTTGGTCACAACTGCAAAAATGGGGTGCTGGTCAAGAATGGGTCGGCTACCTTATACAAAGCTTCTTTTTGCGTTGCATGTCCCCCAACGGCTTTGGTTTCACGATTTGTAATAGTAATAGTAAAAACTTGTCTCCTATAGGTTGGTTGTTGATTGACGGGGAGGGCAAACCAACCCATACATTGGTTCCTTGTTGGATGATAGCAGCCCTGCCTCCAATGAACCAGTGTACGGGTTATTCATTTCATCAATTCCGATTTACACAGCAGAATGAGACAACTGCAACATACCAACATTCATGGACACATTTTGTGCAATCACTCAGCAATTTTATTGATTATTGCTGCTTATACACAGTGAATGAGTCCGAATTTTCCCCATGAGTAACTTCATGCTCAAAGTTTTGGGCATAGAGGTCTAACTCTAGTCTCTGCAAACTTCTGCTTCTATGTCAAGACCTCAGAAAGGTGCGCCCCATGATGATGAAGCATTGGTACAATTACTTTAAATACCTTAATAGCTCTCTTGGTGGGCTAGGAGTCTGACCTGTCTGCAAAGCCTTAATAGGTCAGTCGTCATCTTCAGAGTTTAGAAGTGCAGATTTCAAAGTCTGAGAGATTCACAGCCGGACGGAATTTAACAATATCTCACACATTTGAAGAAAGTTGATTTGAAATGGACACTAACTTAAGAAAAGTTAGTTACCCTTCCATGAAGACAAAGGGGGAGTTTTTGCAGTCTTCCAGCCCAAGGACAACATGGGGGCTATATAGCGTTCCCCAGACACTTCCTCAATAGGGATGGCTGCTTCGAGCGCCTTGATCTCTTCATCAGTCAGCTTCACATTTAATGCACCCACGTTTGATTCCAAGTTGGCTATCTTTGTAGTCCCTGGAATGGGCACTGTGAACGGAGACCCTTTGTGGATAACCCATGCCAAAGCCAACTGATTGGTGGTGCATTTCTTCTCTTCTGCAATCTTTGCCACGCGTGCCAATAATACCTTGTTCTTCTCGTAGTTGTTGCCATCAAAAAGTGGGACGGCCATCTGCAAGGAATATATTCTCCCACATTAATTTATCACGCATGACAACCAGAGAAACAACATATTAGTTCCATTGCAAGGAGATACTTCATAGTAAGTTATATCAGTGTCTGCAATTTCATTGCATTCCGTGTGACAGTTACCCATGTATGATGAGTGTATTGAAATAGAATATGTGGGCCTTAATCCATTTGAGTTCCAAAAGTAAATCTGATTAAATAGCAACAACGAATGAGACAGGGTATGGAACCTTGGAATGAGGCTAGAAGAATTGGAATAGGAACTATTAGGTCCAGTGCACATTCCTTGGACAATCAAAGCCACTCAGTTTAAATTGATGAATGAATTGGGCAATGGAGTTTACTACACTGTATATGATTTAGAATGGCCCACTCTATTCATCAGCAACCCACGTTATTGATCTTGTAAAAATTGGATGGCAACCATAGAAGTTGGAATGGGACACTTGTTTCGTGACGAGTTATGGAGGCCACTTCAATCAACATGGCACATCGATTTTTAAGCCAATATAAGTTAAATAAATAATGAAATGGTTTGATGTCTTTTTATTTTCCTTGTCCATTTGCATGCCTCTGCATTTTCTTTCAAAGACACAGTTATAATCTTCAAGGGCACTAGAGCTTACGTGACCATAATGAATGAGGGCAAGGTAAGACCCAAGGAATGCACGAGGTAAGATTATAAGAGGGAGGGAGATTTGCTTTGTTCATATTATTCTATATGTAATCATTTTGCTAGTGACATGTCATCTCTATAAAAGTTCCTTGCTGGACTATTGCAAGCAAGGACATCAATAAAGAGAAAAAGGTAGTCACCTTTCGGAAGTCATCGTTGGTAAGTTCTTCCTTTTTGATGCCAGCAAAGAAACCTCGACCTAGTGGACTATATGGTACAATGCCGATACCCAGCTCACTGCAACATCGATCAACACACAGATAAATCCAACGATCACTCCACATGATTGTCTCCAACAATCCAAAATATTAAGTACATCAGCTAAAATTCACTCTCGGTTCCATGCACAAATCAACAAAATTATGTTCTCAAGCAAACCAGAAATCTGAGATCAAGAAACAAAAGACCACCCAAAACACTATTGTAACCTTCACATTATTAAACCTCGTGCTCCTTCACCCCATTCTGAATAAAAACACTCTCAGTTCCATGCACAAATCAACAAAATTATGTTCTCAAGCAAACCAGAAATCTGAGATCAAGAAACAAAAGACCACCCAAAACACTATTGTAACCTTCACATTATTAAACCTCGTGCTCCTTCACCCCATTCTGAATAAAAACACTCTCAGTTCCATGCACAAATCAACAAAATTATGTTCTCAAGCGAACCAGAAATCTGAGATCAAGAAACAAAAGACCACCCAAAACACTATTGTAACCTTCACATTATTAAACCTCGTGCTCCTTCACCCCATTCTGAATAAGAGTTTTTCATGGGGACCTTGTTGCAGCACTAAGACTGAAGACGTTGTTTTTATATGACGATACAACAAATATAATTTTATTGAAATCCTCTTCCAAACAAGAGTGCAAAGACAAATTCAAACTGGGTTGAGTAAAGTGAGGATTGTTCATACATGCAAGTAGGAATGATGTCGCTCTCTACGTCGCGCACCCAAAGCGACCATTCAATCTGCACCGCAGTGATGGGATGCACTGCGTGAGCACGTCGAATCTCGGATGCCGAGGCTTCAGACAGTCCAAGATATTTCACCTTGCCTTCTTCCACCAATTTCTTCATCTCCCCTACCTGGTGGAGACAATTACCAAAAAGCAAAATAGTTGTGAGCACACATGCATTAATTCCCAAGTTTTGGCACCTATTAACTGAGCATCTGAAGATACTCGCACATGAAATCTAATGTACGAGTAAGTAAGGCATTCAGCTCTTATCGTGGACAATTCCAACTCCAACACAATTTTGGCCGTCAAATTATGTTGCAAATTTTTCATTCAGTTAGCAATCGCAAATGATGAAAATTGTCATTTCTCATTTTAGATTTGAAGTTGAGATGCAAATTATAAGAAATCAAAGTGAAGATTCTCCTTCTCTTTAACCTATCACATAGGCCTTCCCATCTATGTTATCTATTGGACCTTGAATGGTATTTATATTCGCGTTTATATTTTCAGCACATAGTCCAATCTTGTCTTTCATTGCGCAGAGGAAAAAGTAAACCATTTAAGAGCCGTGTACCTTAGAGAAAGAGTAGCTCATCCATCCCCGGCGTTTCCACTAATCCCAAGCAATGTAAAAACAATATAGACACAGGATTGAGAAGAGAAATTCTTACAGTCACTTCGATGGGAGTGTTAGGGTCCAAGCGGTGCTGGTAATACAAGTCGATGCAATCAATCCCTAATCTCTGCAGGCTGGCTTCGCACGCCTCGCGCACATGCTCCGGGTCTCCACGCACCGACCGATTGCCGTTCTCGTCTTGGTAAAACGAAAACTTGGTCGCAATCTGCACCTTGTCGCGGATATCCTTAAATGCCTGCACCACATGCAACAATATCCTCAGCGAGCTATAAAAATAAATAAGAACATCCACTCGATCGATGCACACTTGCCACAACCATAGCCATAGCCACGTAACAACAAAATTTGTCTACCTTCACATTACATGTCCTCGTTACTACTATGTATCAAATGCACACCAAAAAAAATCACTCCCTCGACATTTTAAAAACACTGACTCCATATACTTACAGAATTCAGTGCCCTTGCATCTTCTACTTCTAAGATTGGACCACCCGGATCAACACACGGGGATAAAAAAATATGCATACTACCGTTTCCAGTTCTGTGTGCACAAATTGTCTACCTAAACATTTGATTTCCTCGTGTATCATTAGTACCAAATCCTTAGAAGCTGCTACTGCCATCACCAACGACCAGTATAAACTCCTCCTCACTATGATGCCTCACATTTAGAAACGAACTCTCTCCCTAGACATCGGGATACTTACAACTTTTCAGTGGCCCTGCATCTTCTACTTCTACTCTACCCGACGACAAGAAAACATTGCACCAGTAACCTGCAGATTCTTAAGCAAGACTAAACCACCCGGATCAGAACACGGGGACTACCGTTTCCAGCTCTGACTACAAAATTTATCTACCTACACATAAGATTTCCTCTTGTATCATATGTCTCAAATCCTTAGAAGCTGCTACTTGCATCCACAATCAACGACCACAGGAAATCCCTTTTTGGACATTGAAGCAACAGAGAAGGGGACATTAAAACACAGCGATTCCGTACACTTACAGAATTCAGTGCCCTTGCATCTCCTACTTCTACTCTGCCCGAAGACAAAATTAACATTGCACCAGTGAACTACAGAAATTTCTTGAACAACATTGATCCTTCCATATCAAAACACGGGGATATAACAATACGCGTACTACCATGTCTACTTCTGTCTGCACAAATTTTTCGACCTACACATTAATTTATCCTAGTACATCAAATGTACCAAAAACTGAGAAGCTGCTACTGGCATCAACAATCAACGACCACATCTCGTTTTAAACACCGCCAGCACCCGACCTTTCCGAGCAACACTTCGTTAGTGAAGGGCCCGTAGACATTAGAAGAGTCGAAGAACGTGACACCAAGCTCCACTGCCCTGTGAAGGACTTTAATCATGTCCTCGTCCTTCCCGGGGGGGCCGTAGTAGGCTGACATTCCCATGCATCCCAGCCCGATGGCAGAAACCTCCAGGCCCTGCGATCCAAGCTTCACTCGGGGGACGGTCGCCATAGCTGGAGGAATTTAGTGCAATTCAAGCTCCGAAGAAAGAAGCAATGCAAATGGCGCTCTCCTTGAAGCCTGGAGTGAGTGATTTGAGTCGTTCTGTTGTTGCGAGAGCTGTGGCTTCGAAGCCCTTCGCCTTTCCTCCGTCAACACTTGCTTGCCTTTATGTCGTCATGGCAGGGCCTGGTGGATGAACTTCATCCCCTTGTGCTGGATGATCCTCAGTCTGGATAGAGTAGTGGCCTACTTGGCCCTCTCCCATTGGTTCGCAGGTTCTTATTTTGCGGCAAGAACTTGACCTCTTGTACTTTGTTCTTTGTGACCGAGAACACCAAGGATTCCCGGCGACCCTGTAAGTTGAAGGTAAAAACGATGTTACAATGCTGGCACTTGGGAACTACACTGAATATGATATTTAGGGCCAGTTTACACCATGGACCATGAAGTCAGACCATGGAAGATGCCCTTTTTCCATGGTCCGACTTCATGGTCCAACTTCCATGGTCTGATTTCTTAAACAATCAATTTACAAAGTCTTTGGGCCCCTCATTAGGTGTAAACCAATGTGGACCAAGAAGATTGACCATGCACCAAAAAGTGGATGTGATGATTTTAATATATACCCAAAAAGGGCGTTTTTTAAAAGAAAAAAAATCAAGTTTGACCATTCTCTTGTCTTCTCTTGGGCTTCACTTGTCTACACTTCTTGTTAAATGTGTCGAAGATGCGGCTTGCAAATCTTCTCACAACAATTCTTACAATAAAAATGAGCGATTCAATTTGTACATGTTCAATGTAATTTACATGTGACATGTACCTTGTGTTGTACATTCAGCATTATTTGCAACCCGCTTCACCGTGTGCACTCGAATTCTTGAGTTCTAGATGTTGCACATTGTTTGGTGATACATGTGGAAGCCAGTTTAAGGGGTAAGGCATGGAAGAAATGGTATGTCTCATGGGCTACGATATGATCAAGGCACATAGAGGGCGGACTTGCTTCTCAAGATTCATTACATCACATAGATGTTGAAAAGTGTGCCTTGTGAGCCTTACCTAGTGGGAAGAGTTGTATATAAAGCCCCCCAAAAAATATTCATTAAAAAAATATTATAACGGTATTTCTCTGCCATGGGCCCCTGCATTTTCCTACCAAACCACCTCTCTTGCCTCTCTCACTGCAAAACCCATTGGACCATGTCAATGTATTAATTGGGCCTTAAAATATGTTTTTTGGGGACCTCGACCTCCATGGTCACTCTACCATTTTTTCCTTGGTGTAAACCGAAGTGGTCCCAGGACGAGTTCAACAGCCAACCAACGCTCTTACAGTGCCCTGGGACGACTTCCTGGTCCATGGTGTAAACCGGCCCTAAGTGTCACCAATTCTACTTGTCTTGCTCAATGCTAATTGTAAGCCGCAGTATAGAATAACCAACACTAGATGTTAACCCAACATTATTTGTCATTCCTTGTAAAATATTTGGAGGATTATAGATTTATAGTGTTGCAATTACTATCACTTACCAAGTGATTTTTCATCCAAATTTCAATCACCCATGACAATATTCATCACAAGTTGTTGACAAGAGAAGGTAGGGTTTTAGCCAATGATGAACTCATCCACAATACAAGTTGGTCGGCACCTCACAACCACATGCCACCTCCTAATTTGCCCACCTCGGGCACAAAAATCAAGTGTGTCATAGCTCGGTGGATAACACTCCTCATTGTGGAGGATAGTAGGTGTGGTTTGACTTTGCAAAGGTGACTAACCCGAACATCATCAAGGCAGCGGCTAAATCACCATGTATTACTCACCCCCCGACTTAAAACGACTATACCGCCAATTAGGACCCAAAAATAGTTGTCCGATTAAGGAAGCTAATCAAATTAGCCTCATCTACCTTACACCTCATAACACTATTGAGCATACTCATGTCAAGATATTATTAAGCGCTTTTGAACACCAAGTGTCATGAGGTGACACTAATGATGAAGTTGTTGATCATTACACTAAATATACCAATTTGCGAGTGTAAAGAATCGGTGAGGGTGGGAAATTAGTGAAGGTGATACTAAATTCCTTCATGCTATGAAATTTAGTGCCACCGACAGATCTAGGAAACATTGTTCATCCCAACCTTGGCATGAAAGTATCGGCACTTGGCACAATGCATTAAAGTACCGGCACTTGGCACTATTCATTAAAGTATTGGCACTTGGCACTTTTTAACAAAAGTACCGGAACTTGGCACTATTCATTAAAGTATTGGCACTTGGCACTTTTTAACAAAAGTACCGGAACTTGGCACTATACACTGACAAGTAAGTGGCATGCACTAATCACAAGCACACACTAATTTTCTTGAAATCTAGGGCACATGAGCATGCATTCATGAATTTAGCGTCACTCGGTAAAATTTTCAACCCTTGGTAACTTTTAGATTTGGCTAGATTATGCAGGTGACTTGAGTTAGTACCACCCTCGCTAATTGGTATATTAGTGTAGTATAACCTAGCATATGCCTCAAAATAGTGTAAGTGACACTATTATGCATGTCACACTCAGTACCATAAATAGTGCAGTCATAGTCGCTAAGGAGAGAGGGAATTATTGTATATGAGCGTACATACCTCTCATTCATCTAACTTAAAAACTAGGGCCCCTATAGGTTACTACGGATTCATCTCAAATTACCTTGAGTAGACTACACTAGATATCGTATTTAGTATCACCAATTCTATATGTCTTGCTCAATACAACATTTGTAAACCGCCCTTGTAGTATCACCAACAGTCAATTATTGGTCATTCCTTGTAAAGAAATTTGGGCACTATAGATTTACAATATATGCAATTACTGTCACTTAATACATGAATTTTCATAAATTTCAATTCATGATAATAGTTTATTAAATAAATCTTAGGATGCAAGGCATGCCATACTTGTAAATTTTGGATGACAATACTTGTAAACTTATTCATAAGAAGTGTCTTTAGAAAAGTTACCATAGTGACATAAAATAGCATATGACACTAAATACAATATCTAGTGTAGTTTGGGGTCTTCAAAGCTAATTTCGGTGTCAAATCAACTAGAAAAACTTTACCTATTTGTCTTCGTGATTTGCACATTAGATATTCAGTTCACGACATTTAGCTTACTTTGCAATTCCGTAGTGTAAAGAGGTAATGCCAAATTTGACAGTGCTCGGGTTGGAGGGGTGATATGTTTCATAGCACTTACTAATGGGGAGGGTGAAAACTTTGTTTGCTATGTACAATCCATATATTTCTATTTTTATTCAATCTAACACCTAAATTGGGATCAGAGACTCCGATGTAGTGTGTGTAGATTCTTGAAGATGGATCAGCAACAAATCTTTAGGGTTCAAGTATTTACCTCACCCCCTATGGTAGGTGATGAAAAACAAATTTTGGGTTGGAGCTTCATGGTGTCTACGTAAACTCATCCAAGATGAATGTGAAAACACATTGAGCCGTACTATAGTATGATGTTTTTTATTGTTGAAAGTTGATTCGATTTCAAAATGGCATTAAAGACCTTGATTTACTGTAGCATGGGTCCAATTGAAATAAATTAGATCTTTGTTTCTAGCATGTTTGTTATTACTATATTTCATCCATCTACAATGGATAAGGTTACTATCCGCCATGGAACCCAAGCGAGGAAGTGTGAATTTTAAACTATGTGAGCATATTTGACTTTAAAAATGGCATCAAAGATCCTCAAATTGGTCTACTATGATCCAATAAGATTCAAACGACCCTTGAGTCTAGAGGATTCGTTTTCACTAGAGCCATGCATTATCATCAATGCATGAGTTTATTTAGACGCCACAAAACCTAAGATCAATAACTATGCTAGAGCTTCATGGTGTCTAGGTAAACTCATCCAATGCGAAATGAAAACTTAGTGAACCATTCATATAGTGTAAGCATTTTCATTGATTGTGACAAAAATAACTTCAAAAAGGACATTAAATTAGCCTTATGAGGTCTAGTTGGAGTGAACCGGACCTCAACCTCTAGGACAATTGTTTTTTTTCTTATGGCACTTTCAACCACAATGGATCAATTGCCGTAGATGCCACAAGAAGCTTGAGCCCAATGCTCCGGGCTTGCGTGTGAGCTACATTAGCACAAGGAAGCCCATGCAAGGATTCTAAGAAAAAGGCATATATTTGACCACACAAAGCACATTATATGAAGCGACTCATCATGAGAGTTTCTTATAATCTTGGTCCAATGAGGGCAAACATCTTTCCCGGTTCTATTATACATTACCTACACATCTACTTTAGTATGGTGCACGCTATTCATCATCGACTCTTGTAAATGATCTTGCAATTAGTGGGTTGCGACAAGAAAAGGTTGCATGCAACACTTGTTGCCACTTAACAAGGCAAGGATGCCACTCTAGTTAACTTGGCACACCAATTTTTTATGCTGCTCTAAATCAAACATATATTGCAGTGTAGTGGTTTTGAATGTCAAATTTACTCTACGGGTGTCAAATGTTGGATTGTGAATCATGTGTGTTTGTACATATGGTGGAGAGGCTTAATAAGTAGTGTGCTTTTTTTATTTTGAATACCTTATTACGGATGTCCTTCGTAAAGCAACCATTAATGTACAACTATCCAAGATTTGGCATTCTAAAGTAAATAGATTCGACCATTCTAGAAAAGGTATCCATCAAAAAGTTTCTACTTTGAATGGTATTCACATGGTCATAAACACTACAAGCATATGAATCATGGGCAATTGTACTGCGTCACTAGAAAATATGTATATCTACTACAGTGGTAGATTTGCATATTCCTTTCATCAATTTAGGACGATCGATTAGGACTCATATGTTGGTAGTGAAAGAATGATCTTGAGTAGCCACCTCAGGGCATATTATGTAGTCCAACACTCTCTCCGATATGACAAATATATACAGTTATTTCTTAAATCATAAAATCCGATTGTATGATGAATTGTTGCATTCGATAGGCCCACTATGAGCCTTTATGTACACGAAATAGTACATTGGTGCTGCAAAATTTGGTTTTCACCTTCATCATGCCAAAACTAAACTATACCGATTGCTAACTCATTCATGAAGTGCACTTTTTAAATTGGTTGACCATCTTAATTTTATTTGAAGATTTGAGTTCAAATACACAACACGGGTGCGTTTGGCAACAAATACATATTTATTTCTCGTTCAGGCCCAATGTCACATATGAGCATAGCTTAATTTTCTTCTTGATGTAAAGGTAACCCACGAAATAAAATTTAAACCCATATATGTAAATAATATTATTTTATTTATTTATTGAGGAATCACATAAACTACGTATAGAGGTTGTACATTAGGTTTGGATGCCATGGCATCTATGTAAAATCATTCATCATGGATATAAGGTTACAATAAGAAAACAAAACCCCTATAAGGTCAAGGATCAATTTAGTTTAAGTGGACCTTCAATAATTTAAGGTATATGATGCCTTACTCGGAGTTCGACCACCTGGAAATAACTACACAGTTGCGATAGAATAATTTGTCGTGTTCTCACCCTCTTCATGAATGAAAGTATAGTGTAAGTTAGACAACCCTTATTCACTCACATTCCTTATTAGAATACCTATACCAAAAAGAACATGTGAGGTTGGAGTCTACATAACATTACTCAGAGCCTTGGTTGTGTTCCATGGGACTGGCCTATACAATCCTAGCTTGACCCACCCATTCTAGTAAGACAAGCTAAAAACTCAATTTTTAATAGCCCGACACCATTATTTATGTATGATCATTTAAGCATTAAGAAAAATTGGGTGACTTTGTGTTAACTCCCATAAACTCATGGTTTAGGACTAAAGACATGGTTTCATCAGCTTTGCTTGACGAATAACTCTATTGTGTTCCGAATCCTTCCTAGAAAGTGTTAAGGTGAAAGAGCATGTGGGCAGGAAAGTTCATGGGGAATGCAACTTCCGAAGCACTAACATGAGCATATCCGAACTTTTTATAGGTACAATGTTATAATGTCCAAAAAGGGCCCATGTCCAAAATGGCTCACATTAATCACCCCCCTTCCACCGTATGATGTCAGGCTGCTGCCCGGGAAAATCTGCCCGAAATCGAGGAATTTTGGCGACGTCGGGCAGCTTGGTCTTTTTCAACTGCCCGCTTCCCTCGTTCCCGTCGACAACGTTCCCAAGCCTCCGTTGACAACAATTCAGTGCCATCCGTCAATGAAAATTTTGTTGTCTTGCACAACCAGATCTTGTCTTGCACAACCAGATCTTGTCCTGCAAAACCAGATCTTGTCCTGTCGGAAAATGTGGATCTGAAAAGTGTTGACTTAGGGTTCAGGGTCGGCGGCTCAACAATTTAGGGTTTGGGGGCCTTGGTTGGGGGTTTGCTTTGGAAGTGACTGGTTATGTGTTGTTGTGGTTGCAATTTTTGGTGTAGGTTGTAGGGAAACTTAAGGTTTGTTTTGTTGTAATGTTTTGTGTCCCATTTGCTTCAACATTTGTTTGCAGTGTTGCACTTCCTACATTAGTGAACAAGGCAGTGGAGGCTTCTCTAAAGCCCTGTCAGTCCTTTTCTTTCTTGTCGTACTTACAATGGATGGTAAGAATCATGTGTATATTGATCTTACAGTTGATATCAATGGGTGCTCTTATGGGAGCCACAATGCTCCTCAAACCCATGATGATTCTCACACTACACGAACATGTAGACCAGGGCAAAGGCATGCTCATGGTAGCTCAAATGTGGACCTCACCATGGAAGCGAAAATTGATCCCCAAGATCCTCCATACGACCCTGATAGAGAGCGAGTACTTCTGGAAGAAATGAGGGGGATGTTGCAGAACCCTCCACCAGGACCATTCAAAAAGGAGGACATATTGTGGAGGCCTATCCTATCACAGGGTGGCGGCCGCCGTAGGTTAAATGATGTGGCTGTCATTCCTTGGGAGAGGTTACAAGACTTTGTTGATGGAGAGAACAACAACCCAAAGTTTCCATGTAGATTCACAAAAGAGACGCTGAAAAAAAACCCCTTAGGCTCTGTAAAGCTCGTGCGTCCCAATACCTGCAGTGTCCAAATCAAGTACTTATCCAGAACTGAACTCCTTGATTTGCCATTGGGGTGACCTACCTTGTAAACTGCGTCTCATATGGGTTCTATAATCTTTGAAAGACTGTTATATTATAAGGACAGTGGGGATGAGGGATTTTGTTGTCTTGCAGTATTGATGCAACACTAATCTCAGTTTGCCCACTGTATGCACAGATATCACTGCAATTTTGGACCAGAGGACCATTCCAACGTCTATGTTTCAGATCTGAAGTCAATTCTGAATGCAGCCCAAAGGAGAAGGAAGCGATATCAAGATAAATCGTCATTTGTAAAGAAGAAGAGAGGGAAGAAGGTGGTGCCAGATTATGATGCTTTTAGGCAACACAAGAGGGTTGGACACACGGGCAAGAGAATGGGAAAAATTGAATCCGGGACGTCCATCAAGAGAGGTTGCCAGAGACACTTCTATGCCAAGCAGGTGTACATGGATAATTCTCTATGCCAACTGATATACAGAGAGACAAAACATGCAAACAAGAACGGTGATAGATGCCACGGTGTCAACGTTGCAGGCTTTCGACATGCATTGGGTACAACCTTGTCTGCACACAAAAAGGATGAGCTAAACAACCTTTTGTGGCAAGGCTTCACTGCCACCCAAGTCATGCAACAACACAGACAACATGTATGTGACATGGCATTGAAAAATGCACCTGTTACACGAGACACCTTTGTCATGCCCCAAGATGTCCGAAATCTGGCTAATCAGATGGCAGCAGATCTGTGGAAGAGACATCCAAATGAAACAATGAGTGTTCGCATGTGGAAGGAGGCTAATGAGGACCTAGTCTTCAACTACCAAGAGCATGGACAATTGAACATCAACGCCACGGAGCAAGACCACACCCCATTCACAATTGGTATTCAAACAGACTGGCAATTCAAGCAGATGATGAAGTACGGCCATGGAGATGCACTTGCAATGGATGCCACGTTTGGAACAAGCGATACAAGGGTAAGACATTTCCTTTTAAGTCAAAAGTATGACATTTTTCATGATAATGTACCAAGACTACCCGTGCTGAAATATGTTTTGCATGACCTATCTGCAGTACCCTTTGTATACTATAATGGTGTTTGATGAATGGCGAAATGGGATTCCAGTAGCGTGGTTCATCACGTCCAGTTCAAAAGAAGAAGACCTCACTCCTGTGTTGGCAGCATTGAAAGACAAGATAGTTGCGGCCATGCCTGATTGGAAGCCGTCTTCAATCATAGTTGACAACGCCCAAGCAGAGATAAATGCTCTACAGTAAGTTATGACCCCCACCCCAATACAAACATGTGTGTTTATTAAGAAACTAAAGATGTCAAGTCATTAATTCAAGTTTTTCAAACTGTCCTGCAGGACGGTTTGGCCAGATTCACTGATTCTCCTATGTTTTTGGCACGTACGCAAGGCTTGGGTGGAAAATGCTTCCAAGAAGATATCAAGGATTGAAGACCGTGCTTATATTCTTTGTGAAGTGGGTAACATCATGTATGGTGTTGGATTCCGTCATGGCGATGATCCTATTCATTGGGCACAGTCCCAACTTGATGACATTAGGGCAAGAAGACCGGAGGCTGCTCGGTTCATGAACTACATGGACAAAGAGTGGCGGAAAAAGATTGTCATGTGGTGTATTGCAACCCGGAATCTCCCTCATGCAGGACAAAATACAAATGCTGGAATCGAGGCGTATCATGCGAACTTAAAGACAATCATGTTCTTGGAGAAACATCGCCTAGTTGGACGCAGATTAGACTGGTGCATTGATAGTCTCATTACGAAAGTACATAGTCACTATTGGTACCATTGTGTCTTGAAGGGGAATGGCTTCATTCGGAACATCAACCAAGAGGTTATTGTTGCGAGTGCCATACAAGAAGCATTTGGAATTCCAGATGATCATGTATACTTATATCCGGATGGTGACAATGTAGCGTTGGTCATGTCTGTTGATGAAAAACGCCATGTATGGGCCGTCCACAGTCCTAATTCGTCTTTTGCACAGTGTGAATGCCCAACTTCTTTGCAAGGCATGATTTGCATGCATGTAATGAAGGTTTTCAGGATGATCAACCCTGGATTAGAAACTGGGTTTATACTGAGGGAGGCAGGTACAACTTATGGGGTAAATAAGACTACGCCAATGTCGCAGACCTTCAGCCAAGCCTCTACATCACATAATCCAACCATGTTGGATGTGATAAAGGAGGACAAGCCTCAACATGATCGCCTAGGTGAAGTTCATTTTCCAATTGTCTTTAGTGATGTTGAGGACATAACTCTCGTGGACACTGTATATTTTGGCAATGGCACAGGTGTTTCAATAGAAGAAGCGGTTGATCTCTCCCAGACATCAAATTCAATATCAAAACCACCTTCAGGGAAAGCCAAATTTACTGCAAACGACCCAGAGGCCATATTCCATGATATATACACAAAGACAGAACATAATTCTCACCTTCGAGAGCACCTTGTTGCGGAGCTTAAAAGCATTCGTGGGAAGATGAACGTGATGATGGCAAGGGGGGTTGCATCAGGCGAGCAAGTCCCAACTCAACCTACTTTCCCCACCAGAGATGGGGACAATTCCTTGAAGCGGAAGCAGGGACCACTAGAGAGGAAGTGCAGAAGGGTGAAGAAGTCATGATGTAGGACAGGGGTTTAGGGTTTAGGGTGAACTTTGTCATGTAGGTGTAGTCATACAATCATATATCCAAAACTCTATCACCCAAGACTATAGGATTTTGAGAATAAAACTTCAGCATGTACATTTGCTCTGCAATACAGACAGTTTCAATGCTTGATAAATGTTTCTTTTACATAAATGATATTTACATATTGTGCGTACATGAGACTTCTGACCTTTTTGAGGCGTATGTTTATGTTAACAACTTCATCGTAATTGTCATCTCATGACACTTGGCTTCATGTGTGCTTACGAACATCTTGGGACATGAGCATGTTCAATATTGTTAGGAGGTGTATGCCTATGTTACATAATGGTCTAAAAGTTGACTAAAATAATTACAACTTACACTTGTCATTAGTATCCTCAACAATATTTTCCTCTTGCACACTCAAACACAAACACATGACACTTGTCATTAACTGCATACTAAAACGCAAGACTATCATCTAAAATATGTCAATGTGCAGCTCCAAATGTCATAGTGTAGATTTTCTTTCACTTAGCATTGGGTCCAAAGTGTGACTTCCCTTTCTACATTTGGCCTTTGGGTTTTAAATGGCAACTTTATCCAGCTAGCCTACTTCTCCTAAAACATGAAACACACGATCAGTATGAGATGTTTACCTGGTGAGTCCAAATTAAATTCGTGTCAACTTTCCTTATAATATTTACCATAGTGAAAGTGAAGATTCTAGCTCTTCAAATGATCATATAGCCCCCCCCCCAAAAAATAAAAAATATTGAGTATTGAGCTTAAAATAGATGGCATATTTTAAGCAAAGTCGTTCAATCTTTCTCATATACATGTCTTTTTGGTGTCCATTCTTGAAGCTACACCAAATTACATTCATCTAAATATAAATGTCCTAATAAGAATGTTAAAGTCATTGAATAAGGGTTGTCTATGTTATTGTAAATTCAAACATGTAAGATGTTGATGCATAATTTATCAATATGCAACTGACAAGACTCATGGTTTGGAAGTTCACAAAGAGTCCCTACTCAAAACAAATCCAACCATTGGGAACATCTTAGGATTTGTGCCACTCCAATATGTTGGTGGCTTGAAATATAATATTGGGTATGCCTTAATAAATTAGATATTTGTTAGAGACCTTATTTGATGTTGGCATACAAGAGATTTCTTTTGATAGAGAGATTGTGCATTTGGTGTAAGGATCATTATCCTTGATCTTTTCCATATCAATCTAGAAGCATCTTCTTAAAAAAAATCAAGATGTGTCAAAATCACTTCATCATTGATGTGATTGCCTAAAAGGAAAAATAATTCATAATTTGGTTAAATTGGCCAAAAATATTAATGTCATTGACATGGCTACTTTCCTAAAATAGGAAACATTGTAACAATGAGAAATTTAAGGGTGCCCACCTCTTTAAGCTCTATAAATTAGAGCCGTTAATATATAATCTTATTGGTTTGCTCTAGATGGTGAAGAAATTTGCAAATTGAGCTTATAAAGTTCACCTTGAGAAATATATGTTTAGAAAGACTTTGCAACCCCTTTTTGGCTTCTTAGGCATTGAGGGGTTACAATTCGAGATACAAATTGATTGTTTAGCCAATTTAACTGGTTGGTTATCTACTTCACCGGTCGTCCTTGTACATTGATAGTAACACCTATTTTGTCCTAATTATAACTAAAATGACAATGTCATGACCTATTTCACTACCCCGCTGGTGGTATTTAGTGTCACGTATTGTTTTGGGGTAACACATTGCTATAACATTGTATTGTTAATGTAAGTTTCTACCAAGTAAAGATGTTATCGTTTTATAGTGTTTGAACAACCAATTTGACCTTTGTTGGTTTTAAAATGATATCTATAGTAGAAAAAATAGAAGAATGTAATGTTCATATTGACAATTAGCGGGCATGACATTTTGAAACCTCTAGACAATTACTTTAGGCCCTTCACAAATAGTGGACATGACACTAATCACCATAAGCGGTGTACTAAGATATGGACTATTCTTTCATTCTTGTGCAACTATCCATTTCTTCACATCCCTCAATGCAATGACCCCGGGATATTTTTGGGCATAATTGGTTGAGATCCTGGTGTTTCCAAGTCCGACTGGGTTACTTGCTGACATCTTTCAATTCTCTTTACTAATGTGAGGTATGTTCTTAAAGTTCCTCTAGAATGATTGGTAAATTTCCTGAAGTCTTGAACTTCAACTGGTTATTCTCAAACTTCACCGGTCAGTTCTACCTATTTTGAACGGTGTGCAGGAAATTGGTGCCAAGTTACAGTACAACTTTGAGTATCCTGCCCCTGCTCTAATCAAGCTAAAACTGTACTCGTCATTACAACAGCCAAATGGAAGACTTTGTTTGACATTGAGTACACCATTCATTTCATCAAAGTAAGTTACCATCAAATATGCTGAGAGTCGTATATATGATGTGACCAAGGTTCAATGCCTCCAAGCAACACACAATATAATTTAGTCCTACATAGTTGTAATAGTGGTTGCGGTACTATTAGAACGAGTCTTGCGCTCCCTCTCTGACCGGCGAGAGTAGAAGTTCATTTCAGACTTGGTCTTGGTCGTTCCTCTCCTGTCTTCTAGCTTAATTTTGAATGAACAACGGCTAATCATTCCCTCTCTTGGGACTAGTGTGTCCACAATTGCCGTAGATATCATGTCCTTCACGCCAAACACGATGCCACCGGGGAATGATCTGTAAATGAACATGTCCATACATGAGTGAGATAAGACAACACTGCAACATACTTACATTGAGGTATTTGCAATCAAGACGGAATTGTATTACACACATGAGGACATTGACAACACAAATGGTCATTCGATCACTCACTGAGCCTTCTCCTTCCACTCTGCCCCAAAGCCATGGAGTGCGCAATAGTCCACGATGTTCCATATCGTCATCCAACCACATTCAGTTTTGCCAGTCTGTTGCAAACATGCGGCATGCCTCCACAACCGCATATTGCCGGCATTCTCCCGTTCTTCAAACTCCTCCACACCAACATGCAATGCCCAGAGTCTTCCCAGAAGCGTATGGAGTCTCTTTGTTCCATGCCAGGACCCATCATAAACTGAGTCGAATTTCAAGAACTGGCGTTTAGAGAGCACAGCAAGAGTCCAATGATCAGAATCTAAAATAGGGACGAGTAGGGTGTTGCTCTTATACTGCCAGAATCCTTTGGAACGGCGATAAAACCCTTCGATCATATCCATGCTAAAATTCTCATCATTCATCAGTGTGATTAGCTGGGACGCCATGTAAGGACTGACAACGGAAACATCCAAGTGTGACACTTGTGGATTTAACCAAAACGCAAACCAATCCATTGTGTCATTGCTGAGTTTCCCTTCGTCTTGTTCCAAAGTGTGTAAGTCAATAGCCTTTAAAACTGTCGTATCCTTCCCTCGGATAAACTCGATGGAATCAAATTGTTTGGCATCATTCTCAACCAAAAGCCGCTCAAGGACCTCCTGGGCACTGTGGACATGTGCCCAATCATAAATCTGTCAGCAAGACAACATTACAGCAAGACAACAAGACAAGGCATACCAGCAAGACAAGGCATGCCAGCAAGACAAAGCATGCCAGCAAGACAACATAACAACGAGATAACATAACAACAAGATAACATGACATCAAGACAAAGTGCTACAACAACATAATGTAGGATACAACTCGTGAAAATTTTGAATTTCAACAAAATACATGAAGACAACGAAATCATGAGCATTACACATTATAAGTCAATCACTATAAGAGGTACATGGTATTGCGTTAACTACCTACTGTCTTTACTCTCTGTTGTCTTGCATGCACTTTCACCAAGCAATGAGAGCCCATCTTCGGAGACAATATTGTTTGTTCTTCTAGTCACTGCAAATTCTTGATCATCTGTTGTTCCATCCCCGTCCGTTGGCTCAAAGGTCAATGACCGGATTGGAATAATAGCTAATGCAAGACCAGTAAGATCTATTTCACGAGCCACATCATGGGGCGTTCTGCTAAATCCACCAGATCCAAGATTGCCCACAACCGGAGCAGGACTGGCTATGTGGTTGCGCATGACCTGTCTTTGTCTTTCGACCTCCTCGTTTTGTCTTGCTCCTTGAGATACACTTGCGTTCTTAAAAACTTGCGAATTTGTATATTGTTCCGCGAGCTCAGTGACTGAATCATCTGTTTGCACATTTTTGCTACTACAACCATCCTCAACGTTCAGTCCTAACCTCTCAAATGTCACTTTCAGTTGTAAACGCCTCAGTGTGTTCAATACGGCAACGGCTTTGTCCACTAAATCTTGCAATGGTTTAGAATTTTCGGCTTCCTCCAATCCTAACATTCCCCATCCAGTATCGATGTCCTCCCTGACCTTCATATGCATGCGTAAGACCTGAAAAAAACAATTCACATTCAGCAACAAATTCCCTTATGCGATAAAGACAATATCAATCAATAAAATTTGTATTGCAATAAAAAATGTTCTGCAATACCTGGTCACAATGTGGTCTAGGGAGTCCATCAAACTCTTTCTTGTACCACATGGTCGCTAGTTCCTCCGTGTTGCCTTTCCTTACCATATCAACGATTGATCTCCGGGCCACCCTCACAATGAAAGTCTCTATCTGGCGCAAGACTGCCTCTTGTTCAGTACCTTCGTATCCTACAAGACCTAGGAAGTCCCTCCTACAGTCCAATACAGATGACACTCCTGCACTGGAAACGCATGGAAATAGTACCCAACCACAATCAACAACATCTTGTGCTGCTACACATAACCTCATTGACTCGTAGGAGTCCCTTGCGATGCCTAAGACATTGTGCCTTGTCATACCCCTTTCTGGATGTGCGAGAGGAGTATTTCGTCCTGAGGATACCCTCGAATAAAGTTTTAATGCACGCACAATGTGAGGACATTCTAACTCTAGTGTCATTGGTTCTTTAGCACCCTCTACCTGCAATGCCTCAACAATGTGCACCCACTCCTCCTCCGTGTGTCGCCAAGGGCGCTGTGGTCCTATCTTAGGAAAATCTCTAAGAAAGGTTTGATAGAGGGGCGACCACCCCCAAACCGTATCTTCTTCCTTCATAAGGTGAGCGTTGTCGTAGAGCTTGAGTTGTTGATCCACATAAGCCTCTCGTCTTTCTTGAAGCTCTAAATCAGCCCACTTTACAGCTTCCTTGTACTGCTCTTGTCTTGCATTAAATTCAAGGTAGTCTTTCAACTTTGAAATCTCTTCACACCTGCCGTAGTAGCCATCTCTTTTATCCCAATCTCCCCAATGACCGATAGATGTCGTAACGACCTCCGATATCCTCGCATGCTCATTATTCTCTCGTTCAATCTAAAGCACAATGACTAGGTTAGAAAGACAACCACGGCAATAGATGATAGTAAAGAAAAATTAAAGCAATTCACATTAAAGAAATGCTACATTCTTAGGTTATTTGGATTACCCAAGAACAATTCCATTTGCATCAGAACCTAGTAGACTACTTAAGAATGCTCTACCAGTATGCTCAAGACCAGAACAATTTTAAATTTATATGTGCTATCAGTTAATGAAGACTGATTTAGATACATAACAAGATGGATGAGTGGGCATGACAGGTACAAGAGAAGAGTAGCGGCTGAGGTCCCTAAACAAAGTGACAATGACAGTGACTTGACTTTGGATATGTTGATGAATCCTACCTCCTTTGCCACTCTTCAGGTAGGTTTTTACCATTAAAAACTTATTCCTGAATTTCGTAGAGACTATTATTTTCTCAACAATGAAATATTTGGGCCTTATGTGGTCACTCTTAACTGGACACTTGTATTTGAGGGGTATATGGCAAGTCTTGTATTTTAAGAAAGCACAAAAAGACACATGCTACGATGATTTTACATTTAAAAAATTTGAAAGACAATCTCATAGTTTGCTCATTTTTGCTCAAAGGTTTCAAAAGACTTTACTTATTTTTGAATGTGTGTAGGCAAGCTTAGGCAGTCAATCCAAATGATCTGTGGATAGTATTGCACTTGCAGAATTGATGTTAATGGGCTTCAGCAAAGACAAAGGTACTTGTTTTTTTACTGACAATAAGCTAGATTCTTTATTTAGTGTAGCATTAAAACAGATGAGTGTTTCTCCATCCACTTGTAAATTTTGGTTGATTTGGGTATTAAAAGTAAGATGCTAAGGTCTGATTTTTCCTCTCCTGAAAAATCAAAGCAATTCACATTAAAGAAATGTTACATAAGACTTACCAATTTACGGTCATGAACAGACCAGTCAAAATATGCCGCTTTCATTGCGGCCTCAAGGGTCTTGTTCTGCTCCATAACCCGTAAAGTTTCAATGCATTTATCGGGATCGCGTAAGATGCCGCGATCCATAATCGCGGACGACCTGTTCTCCGAGAGTAAGTAGTACAATCCCGGAGTTTGGACTTCCTTCGGAACCTGTGGAATGTTGCTCACATCTACTTCAAAAGATAAACTGTAAGCCCTCGCCCTCGCCTCAACATCTTCACGCGTCGGCTTGTCCTGTAAGTCGGGCTTGGTTGGAAGACAAGTATGCATAGTCTGTTGAGGCAATTGAGGGGAGGGGACTTTTTCCGTAAGCTGTTTATCCACCTCGGTTGCACCACACAGGTTCTCTCGGATGAGAGGTTTCTTCATCTGTAGCAAAATCTCCGGTGAAGTAATTATAATGGGAGAACTTGTTTTTTTTTTCTTATCACGACCACGTTTCTCAAGTATCTCTCTCCCACTATCACGACCATCAGCTTCACAATCTACCCTGGTTGTTATTTTTCTCTTTTTCTTTGCATTAGCGATGTTTGAAAGGTTGTCTTCCTCAATCATCTTCCTCTCTCGGCCTCTCGACCCTCCGGCCCCATCTTCACCTGCCTTTGAAGAATGCAATTGAACCTGAGTTTGGACAACATCTAAAACCTTACTCTTCTCTACTTTCTGGAAATCCTTGATCCCCCTTCCAGCATATTTTGAGGGAAATTTCAAACCTCGCTCATCCAAGGTTGCCTTCAATATAGCATGGTCATTCTTATCAAAAGTAGGATACATCTTCAATGTATATGGACCGGACCAACCCTCACATTCGTCATTGTACCTGTGAAAGGATAACCTGTTCTTATCTTTAAAACGCAATCCACAATACCTACAACAGAACCAGTATCTATTATCATCGTGCTTCACTGGATCCCTCCAGTGGTGGTGAGCCTCAACAATGAGGTCTTTATATTCTGATTCAGTATAAAGACAAGCGCAATTTGTCCTGCAATTCGTCATCGTGCACCTGTAGATTTTCTCTTTTCCAGCGGTCACCTACAGTTATAACATGCAATTGTAAGTACAACCCCTAATCCAACCTTATGTTATACACACAACTAAAACTTAACAAACTTTGAGTAATACTGCCATGCCTGCATCAAAAGACATTCATACATTCAAGAACAATTTTAGAAACCAAAGCAGGTCTCGTCAAATTCACCCTCTTAAAATTCTATTGAACCACTTGCTCTTCAAATAAGTGGACTAAATTTAATGATAGCTACTCCCCATTGCTGCATTGTCACATGCCCTAATAAGAAATTAAATAAATGTGTGCTGAGCATTGAAAGACAACAATACTGAGCATTACCTAAGGACAAGAATTTAAAAATCAAAAGCTCCCAGCTCTCAGCATAATTGGGGTCCCAGTCCAAATGTAAAAATCCTAGTCAACACATACTCTAAGTTGTTCCTTATACATGCAAGTAGGATGTGAACCATTCCAAGTTAAATAGTCAACATATTTTGGGCATACCTATGCAATAGTTGTTTAGAACTATTTAAAAAGAAAAATTCTTAAAGCATGGGATGGATCAGCATCCAGATCCCTCACATGTTGATTTAGTTTACTTCCGAGATCTTTAAAGCCGGAGAATTTCCGCAAAATTCTATTACTACATGTTTAAAGATTTAATGTTTTATTATGTGACTTGTATTATGTGTCCAAGACCTTCACCCAGCTTTCAAAATTATGCTTGGACACAAGACACTCTAATGAACTCTTAATAGGGTAGTCCCTCAAAGAGGCACCATGCAGATAACTCTAATGTGATGAATTCTAGAATCCTTTGTACTGATTAATTGTTCTTGAACAAGTGCAGGTGTATATTGAAGCAGGGGATTTAAAAGGACCTTATAAAAAAGTTTTTTGACAACTAACATCTAAGAAAGAAATGCAATCAAAAGGCGGCACAAACCATCATAAAAATAAAGCAACAAACATAAGGGCGAACGAAAAACAAATTAAAGACAACTGAAAGACAAATTACAGACAACTTAAAGACAAATTAAAGACAACTGAAAGACAAATGAAAGACAAATAAAACTAACCTTCTGCAAACCGTCCTCACCATTGAGGACTAAATGCTTCCATTGCTTAACACCAAGTTTCTTGATCAACCTTTGGTCCTCCTTTACAAAGAGTTTCTTAACATTATGAACCTCCTTGTCCCACACCTTCTTTTTAGCCTTTGCAGGGAGCACCTCTTTCTCCCACTTTCGTTTTTGGGAAACCGCAATGGAATCGCTCACACCGTCTGCAGAGGATTCTACACCCTCTGGTCGCTTTGACCTATTCGTCTTCAAGTAAATCTTCAGGGGAGGGCGACCTGGGCTCTCCGAAGCGGAGGTGTCCGAATTTAAGGACAACACCTCCTTACTGTGACTTTCCTCCTCTTCCGAGTCTACTGACCCGCCAGAGTCAACATCCTTTGGGTCTATAAACACATTCATGTCTCTGATGTATGCCTCAAAAAAATCTTCAGTATGATGTACCAATACTTCAACTGAAAGACCAAAATTTGAGAGCCCTTCAAAATGACACGCAGATGAGACTTCAATCTTGAACCCTGACCACCCCCCTTCCAAAAATAAAATAAAACACATTGATGATGCAAGATGAATAGAATAAATATCGCCAGCTTGGTTACGTTGATATTGATGAGGTGCAAGTAAATCCTAGTTTCTATAAAACTCAAAGACACTATATAGAAGAAGATTCTCATGCTCAATTAGCGCATAGTTCTAAGAGATTCGGATTTGCTTTTGGTTTTTGATGAACAAGAGAGTTATCTCATCTAACTCAGTCATGGAGTAGCTGACAACTACTTGATACAGCACAGCCAAAGAAGCGTCACCCTAGGTTTTTAAATCCATATGCTCACTATTGGTAACATGAAATACATGGAGAACATCATCTGTAATACCATAAATGAGTACAACTTCGTTGTCCTTCACATAATGTGTAAAAAGTACTCTATCATGAAGCTATTCTTGAAACTTTTCCTTGAAGAATTGGTCATGGAGTAAGTGTGTGTAGTATTCTTCATCGTTTACCAAAATTTCAGCCCAGTCCATACCTTAAAGGCAGTGCTTTTGAGGGTTAGGGTTTACAATGAAAGCATTACTATAGACGGTGTTTCTTAGCAAGCACCGAATGAATGATTTGTATTAATTACTCACAAGAAATACTGCGTAGTAGTAATCTTCGATGGTCAGATTCACTGACAAGGGATGGACTCCACTTCCTTCCTCTAGTACGTGCACAAGGTATACACTCCTAACTCTCCCTCGCAAGTGAACGCTCACACAATTCTAATAATCTGAAAGAGAATCATGGATTATAGATGTAGGCTTCGACTCTGCTATAGTCCAAGATGCATGCAGAATCGTCCGTTTCAGCAAGTCTATATGGAAAGCACTAATCGGAATACACACAATCTCCTCATGCATGCATCATGGAACGCATTACAAGAAATTGATTGGAGAAATTCATTCTAAAAGTACACTACTTCCATATGTCCAGAACTCGGCTCATGTGACGTTAATCTTGTAATTTTATCAAAAATCCAGAATGGGCATACTTAGCTGCTGAACCTGTGACATCAAACCCTATTCAATGTGCGCCGTTTTCACTGAGACATTTGCAATAAATGATAGACTGATCTACACCATATAATCTGATATCAGACAGACGTACTTACTCTCCAAGTAGACTTGCAATCTGCAACAGTTCATGCGAGATCGCCAGACTTCCCAGAAAATTACCAGTTCAAACCAAGTGGCCACTCTCTACTCTGACTACCAAACACAGCTTGCCACCTATCCACCGTAAGTAATTCACTTTCTCTCACACCAACTTGGCTGCACAGATCAGGTGAATCATGATACATGGACATACCTGATCAAGAACGCCGGACTTGGCTGTGCAACTCCTTGCAAGATCCGAATGCAGCGCCGCAAAAAGTGTCTTAAATCCAAGCTGGTTACTGTGGTTACATATGATGTCTTCCTTAAAATTTCAAATTACTTAGTTATATTACTACGCCTTACATGAGTCATACGTTTACTGCAAACAAATTAGATCAGATATGGTCTGCGGTCAGACAGATCTACATATATACATATCTCAAAGATGCAGCCAAATGTTGGGTTCTACACATACTAAATATCTGTTGATGCAATCCATCAAGCTGACATGTCTCCCACTTGCGTCACCAGGTTGTGAAATGTTCGAGACGATAAATGAAAGCCTGAGCACAAACTCGGACATAAGGCTCCAGAATCCCCCCAACAAACATGTATTGCACATGACCTCATATTCATCTCCAAAAAAAGAACACACAATTTCCATCAACAAAGCAAATGAACAAGCACAGTTCACTCTTATGAGTCATTGACGAGATTCCGCTCAACCTACACATCTTCTAGTTCCCTCATTCTCCTCCTGCCATCTCCAATCGTACACACGACCTACCGCAATTCCACCGGATCCACCTCACAGCTCAACGACGTCCCGCTAAAACCTCACTTCTAAGTTAACCCCCACCATTGCTCCACACCTTTCACCAACTACAACAAAATCTTCCCTCCCATGCCTTCTCAACCACAAAACCATCTCAAACTCTTCAAATCCATGCGCAGACAGACAGACACACCAACACACGTCATCAAAACTCCCGCTATTAGCCTTTGAAAGACTACGTTGAGACGATTTATATCTACGCGCACTGCATGCACATCTAAGAATCAAGAAGAAAGTCGAAAGAAGTTCAAGAACAGATACAGAAAACAAAGCAACGCAACACAGACCTATAATCCATGATTAAGATCATTAGAATTGTGAATGCAACACACATCCACATCTTGAGGAAGCTTTGAAGCTCCAACTACTCTCCAGCACGAAGCACAAGACAACCTCGAAACCCCTCTCCAGCACGAAGCACAAGACAACCTCGAAACCCCAACAACCACAGAACACTAAATCCCTAAGCATCTCAAAAACTCACAACCCAAAATCCACTCCAAACACAGTGCAAGCAAGACAAGAAGGGCAGTCTAATCGCAGGACAAGATCTATGCGCGCAGGACCAAAGTCCGAATCCATTACCTAGCTCGTCGTCATTGAGATGCCCCGACAGAGAAGAACCAAGCAACGACGAACTACTCGTGACCAGCTGAACCGGTTGTCGCATACTCATGACCGGCTGAACAGGTAATCGGTCACCTCGGGCTGACTCAGGGACGGGCAGAAAAGAAACGCTGCCCACGTGGTGGGCCATGTACATGGAAGGGGGGTGATTAATGCGAGCCGTCCAAAATGGGCCCCTTGGTAGTTTCTTATAAAGCTTCCTACACCATTGCCATTGATGTGAATCAAGATGGATAGAGGGAATGTCCGGGAGTCGTGGCACTCAAGTATTTTCATTACTAGGTCGTTCTTCATTCACTTTTCATCTAGTCAATGATATTGCTAATTTTGTTTTGAGCAATTTCAGCAATAAGACGGTTTTTTGTCTAGTGCAGGATAATAATATATGCATGTTGGCAAAACCTAAAATCATCTAAGCTAAAGCACACTAGGTTGTCGACAAAAAAAATTAACCCTAACAAAAAAATTACTTTGTTGTTTGGTAAAACCTATTTAACAGATGTCCATCATAGATTTGTTTCCATGAATCTATGGTCAAGGATACTTACCTAATTCTATAACAAGTAAAGGGGAAACCATGAGAGCCTTCTGTCATAGTTTAAGCAATAGTGGTTGTTTACCCTAAGTAACCCTTGCGAGTAGGTTAAGTAGTGAGGACTAGTAAAGGTGGAAGGAGTGTGTAGCCTGCCACAAAGCTCAGTCTCGCGGGTTCAAATGGCTAAAGAACACGTAGAATATTCAATTGGCAGTATGGATATTCGGTGATACAAAATGGATGTTTATGATGTACATGATTGTGTGACATAAATAACAATTGGATTCTGCTAATATTTACCTCATGTACATTACTAACCCTCTCTGTGGATTTGGTTGGTGGCATGGGCATAGGTGAGGCAGGCCCTTCACAAATTTGGGAGCACTCTTAAGTTTTGTATCTCATCTTTCTTCAAAAAATTGTTTGTATGTTGCTTGGGTATTCTACAAGACAATTTAGAATACAAAGCATATGGATTTAAGATAGACATTTGAAGCTCTATTGATTTTGTCTTGCACACATTTTTGAACTTGAACATGTAAATTTGGATATTTAGCACAACACTTTACCTAAGTGTAAAGAGGGTAAAACACTACTAGATTGACGATTGAGGTTATGATTTTTTACTTTGAGGAGACAAACTTATATGGGAAAGCACCAAGTTAGGGAAGATAGTTAAACAAATATTTTCCTTGAGGGATATGCAGAATGGTAGCCTGCCTATGGCAGAGCAGTTTCCACCCATCCTCCCAAGTATTTACACAAATATGTGGAGAATGGAATGGCCTCTGAACAAGAGGATGTGCTAAGAAGTGACTAAGCTTGAAAGTAAGCATAGAATTATTCAAGAAATGCCCAACTCTCTCTGTGTGCTAATACCTTTCACCTCCTTGATTTTAAGATATTTTTGATTTCATCTCATCATTTGCAAATACCTTTTATTTTATTTTGTGTTATTAGAAACTATCATATACTTAATTTAATTGAATGCAACTATTGTACCATCTTTGTTACTCTCACAAATGGCAAAGATGGGTTTTTTTTTGTGAATTTTCTCCTAACTATATCTTATCATAAACACATCAACATCGTTATCCATGAACTTAATTTCTTTAAATAATGACAAAAACATTGAAATTCATATGATAAACATGAAGATATCGTTGATATGCGCTCAATAGAGAATATCCTAAGTAAATATTTGGCAACTTGAGATATGTATATGGATAAGGTATCATCATAAAGTTTGAAATTCTTGAATATATCCTATTTGTGGATGTATGATAACATGATCCATCATGATTGGTTTTCATGATTGTTCAATGATATAATTGTGGTGCATATCATGAGATAAAAATTTAAAATAGGATTATTTGACAAGTGAGATTTATTTTCATAAACATCAATAAATAAAATGATAGATTTGTTGAAATAAAACATATTGATGATCTTTCCTCTTAATATCACTATACTTCTCTTATTTTGATGAGTTTTTATTTATTTTGAAATAATCACATAACATCAACATAATAATATATTAAGATACACACATATTGACGGTGGTTTATATTTATAACAATTGAATAAATTCTGATTTAACATACTTGGAAATTTTCCCATGCAAAATAAATGATGGTTTAATCAAAATAAAATTTGGCTGTAACAATATGTCATAGTGACTTGCCACATGTTACACACGTGGACACTTACATTATTAATCAAAATAGACATGTGGAATCCAATGCCACATCATGGCCTTGGCGACAACTTGTACAAGGTTAGAAAATATGGGCTAGAGTATCCTAAAGCCACATCATAGTTCTATGCCACCTATTTGCGATGTTTACAAAATAGAAAAAAAAAACTCTATAATATCTAGGAGGGGACAAGGGGTCTTATGCGCCAACCTAACTAAGCTCCATCCAACCCTCTTGATGAACTCGTCTGGATTTTGTTACTCGTCCGGATGATTTTACTTGAGTGCCACGACTCCCTGCCCAGAGGAAATTATCATATACGAGCATACCTCTCATTCATCCACATAAAAACCTTGAAATAGTTTGTAGCCCGGATGTTACTTTTTTTAGTTGATTGGATACTGGAATTAGCTTTAAAGACTCTGAATTACTCTACTCAAAGTCATTTGAAAAGAAGTGGCAACAAACCCATAGGGGGTCAAAATGTTTATGTTGGATGGATGAGATGTATACTCATCTACGATAATGCCCTCTCTCTGTGAAAGAGGGTTGTTGGTTTCAACGGAGAAGAGAATGTTAGAGAATTACAAAAGTTGGATTATGAAACGATGCGTCATGAAATCGGTGTCGTAGCACGGTGGTAACGTATTCAGTTAATTAACCTAATTAACGCGGAAAACGTCAAAACCGCGCCGAGTTCGTTCCCACGAAGAACCTGCGGTCGTTTACAAGACAAGAGAGAGGAAATCGTTGATGAACACACACACACACAAGAAACACCATAAACTAAGATAACACAAATCGGATTAAGAAATCCGGGATATTACGGAAATCATAGCACGAAAATTTCCGCCTTCCCGGTAGTGGACCGAAGTAGGGAACACAAAACAAAGTATGGACAAGCTCCCACCATAGAGTAGTAACAACAATAGACTCAGCGTCCCGAATCCATAGTATAACAACTATATACACTCCATTCTAAGATTCCTTATTACGGGTCATGACTTCCGGGATAAGGTTTCCGCGATAGAGGTAGCGGATTTGACTTGTATTTCCACTATCCGCTAGATTTTTGACCGTGTCACAAGGACAATAATTCTAGTGTTTTAGGCTAGAATGCTCAGAGAGACTTGGTAGTTGTTCATCAGGATCTCGCCCTTTGGGTTGATTTCTTAGGGTTGTCTCCCTATCTCCACTTCCTCCGCCTAACTACTACTCCCTTAGATTGGTGTTATGATGGGGGCAGCCCTCCCTTGGGAAGGAGTCCCACTCAAGTATCCGACGCGTGCCACCCCCTTTGACGGGGGAAAAGGTGGAGGAAGTTTTGGGTCTACAAAACCAGCATGATCCGCTTTCCGTGATGGCACAGTTTCCACTATACCACACGCGGAAACCGAATCCTTCCTCGAGAGAGGTGGAAACGCAACATCCGCGTCCTATCTTCACAATGGGTAGCTTGTGCTGCTCCACCGGTCACACAAGATAGGACCTAAGGTCTGTTGATTTCCGTGACGGCGGGGCTAACATAGGGATGGGGCTACCACGCCTACCATCCGCGGTGGGAACCAAGCGCCAGTCGCGGCAGGTGCATGAGTGTTCTAGACCATTCCGTTACTGCTGATCGGTGTGATCCACCTCCAGGTCACGGCAAGCGGAAGGCGTAAACCAGAACCCTCCCCCTACTATTGGACATGTCTATCCACTGCTACTCATTGTCGGTCCCTAGTTGGACGGAGTAAGTGGGGAAGAACCTACCGTGTGTGCGGAACTCCCCTTGCCCAACAACCCCACGGTGGGGTTCTTTCCCCTTGCTCGTCCAATCATTTCCGCCTTTCCGTGCTTAAGATTCCTCCGCCCATCACCTGCTCACACAGGGGCGTTTTAACCACACGCACCTTGGGGTGTTACTGACCCCCTGTCCTATCACGGAATACTAACCTAACTAACCTACACAGTGATAGGGAATGGCGGAAAACTCGGAAACCTCAAGTACGGAAAGGAGGGACCACTTGCATTACACATGGACTTAAGACTCAACTCATACCGAAGGTGAAGTGAAGCATAAGGTCTGAATTGAACAAAAGAACACTTGCATTGCAAAATGATGAGAGAAACACCGAAGTGTTCTCCCTTTAAAACCAAACTAACACCCACATGCCATGGTTTCCATGCTGGAAATCGCGGGCCACGTGGCAATCCTGACAATCCACCTCATTGAGAGGTCAGGCCCTAAACAAAGAAAATGACAAAGCACACAACTCGGGGCCACCTAACTACTTGCCCAAAACAAACCAAAATGGAATCCTAACTAAAATCTACTCCTTATCCTTCCGCTTCTTCAACTTGGCTTCCTTCTTATTTTGCTTCCGCTCCTCGCGGCGGTCCGCACTGTCAATTGCCAAAGATGGAGCACGTGGTGGTGGCACTGACACCTCGTGTCCATCGGGTCCGAGAATCACTCCCACGTGGTCCGCCGTCCCCGCAACATCCGGTGCCAGTGGTGCGGACAGTTGGTTGCCCGGCGGAAATCCCGGAGCAAGAATTGCAAGTGGCGGCGGATCCCGGGCAACCACTTGGAAGTCCGTGGCAAGGCTCGGTGTTGTCACCTCGGCCATGTGGCAATCATCCCGGGTTTCCTCTCCAACCGTGGCGGAAACTGGGGTGGCATTGAGAACCACCACCTCGGTGGCGGAAACCGGCGGGACCGTGAGCGCCGTGATGTCCTCCACCTGGTCCACCTCTTCCGCATGTGGGTTTCCACCTTCTACCGCGGCACCTTGAATTTGCACCATGTCATGAGGGGTCAAGTCCGAGTAGCCCGATGAGGACTCCCCTTCCTCCGATGACTCAACTACGTCGGGAAACAACTCCGTGCAGCTAGCAATGAGGGCCTTCATTGCTCTCAAAGATGCGTCCATCTTACTCCCTTGATCCATGATGAAAGTAACCATCGTCGACCCGGAAACGTGGCCCGCGTTCTTCAATTCCGCGTCGAACATCTTGGCTTTCCACCACACGTTCCCCGGGATTTCTACCATATCACTCAATTTTTGTACCGTGAGAGTGGTATCCTTTACCCGCTTAAGGAGCTTCTCTCGCTCCGCCTCCAACTTCCGCACTCGCTCCTCGGTCTTCCGCTTTTCCGCAGTAAGGTGGTCCACCTTACTCTCCAGCTTCCGCAACCGGCGCGGATCTTGGATGGCCTCCTTTATTGCGGCAAACAAACTCTCCCGCGGCGGGTTGCCCACCAATTCCCCTACTTGGTGCATTTGCAGCTCATAGTCCACAATCCGGGACCGTACTCCCTCCAAGTCGCGGATAATGGAGTCCACCGGATTGTCCTCCAAGGGAAAGGTGGAGGTTCCACCTCCTCCGGGTTTGGTGGCGGACTTGGTCCGCGTCGCACGATTCCCCAACATGAGTTTCCGCTTCTTGGTCGCAGGCCGCTCTCCACTGCTCAACTCCACTATGTCTTCCTCCTTCGGACCCTCGTGGCCCATCTCCGGCTCCGAATCGGTAGTCTGGAATTCCCGCATAAATTGGTGCGACGTCCATTGGGTTTCCTCTTCGTCAGTGAGTAGGTTTCCGTGTGCGTAAAGGTGGAAGAGGAAAGACCCAATGTAAGAAGGGTGGCCGCGTTTGGTGTTGGTTGCCAACTTGTGCACCAACTCTCCGATGATGCTTCCCCAATCCACCACCTTCTTCTCAGAGTACGCAAGAAGCAAGGTGGTGGCGAGAGTAAGAGTGATGTTATAGGGCTTCTCCGGGCTAAAGATAGGCACAAGAAAAGCTAACATCCTCCTTTCCCTCTCGTTTTTACAATCCTTCACAAAGTAGCCATACTTAGGGTCCAACCTAGAGGAGAATTTATCCCTCGTACAATCCTCTCGTTTAGTGGCCATGCCTTCCCTTCCCGGTTTGAACCCGTAAACGCCACTCCAAAGTTCCGCATTCCACCTATCCGGTCGGCCCCGGATGGTGGAAGCGTAAACGCGGTCCACCTCCCCGGTGACCAGTTCCCTCACCATATCCTCACTCCGCACTCTCCACGATTTCTCCCACAATCCGAGGCAGCCCATGCGTCTCAAATCCGCCTCCAACTCGTTGTTCTCCTCACGGTCGGAGGGGGTGACCACGTGCACCTTGCGGAGGGCTACCTGCTTCTCCGCGGTCCGCTTCCGAGTTTGGGTCGCCATGGCGGTTGCGGCCCGCTCTAAGGTTCCCAAGCCGAAAATGGAAACCTTAACACTAAACTAATTTAATGGTTTTAGCTACTTTAAGGATTCAACTCTTTCTACTCGATTCTAAATAGCACACCTAACAATCTATCTATAAGGTGCTTAATTTATGATCTTTTACTTTGTCAAACCTATCTTTTAAACGTAAAGTAAGGTTACTTAAGAACTTTAAGTAAAAGTGGGCCGCGACAATCGGATTTTCATTTTGTGGACACGTACCACTAAGATTGGATGAACGATCTTGTTCGCTCCATCCACGGAGGGCGCTTTCACATCCAAATTTGTGCATGGTTTCATCTTGTCCTCGTTTAGGATTAGCAAAGAAGCCTCGTTTTAGGATGCCTTGCTTTAAGGTGGTCGGCCAAAGGAGGTTTCTTATTACGGGGAGCCTCTTAGGGCCACTTCACACACAAGACTGAATGCTCGTGACCATTGCACTTCAAGCACTCTCATTGGTGGAAAAGGCGGAGCCGCTCCAAGTTCACTTCACACTACACTTGAGGGACCAATGGAGTATGTGAATGCAAGATGTATGTAAAGTCTACATGGATTCGTACATGGTATCAAATGGATCATGTTTCATGGTCACTTGGACTATTTTCAAAAACCACCTCTTGGAGGTAGGCCTAACACAAAACTGGGAGACCTTGACACTCTAAGCGCTCACAACCATTGATTTATTCTATTTTATCATGTGTGAGGACCCGCATGAATAGACATTCATTGAAATAGCATTTGGTTGAGGGCCCGGTCACATATGACTTCACACTACACTTGAGGGTCCGTGACCACACTACATGATGTTGGAGGTGTCTTGGGACAGCCATTGGACACTTCCTTTTGGGCTCTCACAATTTCATGGTCACGGCTCTTGGCTCGTGTGTGAAGTGGCCCTTATGTATGTTTGTTGTCTCTGCCCCTAAAGGGGAGAGACCACGAAAACGCTGCGTTTTCAGGAGTTACGATGCTGAACAGTGAAACTATGGCGTAAAAATAAAAAATAAAAGTAAAAAGTAAACTGACTAGAAATTGTGGCTCGAAAGGATATTATTGAAGTTTCAATACACTAAGGCACCACGGGCCTTGGCTTGGTGGTTAGGGCTCACGGCCCCCAATGAGGAGGTCGTGGGTTCCATTCCCCTTGCCGGCGTGGTGCTCACCACCTTAGTCCACCCAACTATGGTGGGGGGTCCTTGGACCTTGTTGTATGGGTACCTCAAAGCCCTTTGGGGGGATTCCATGTTCGGTATCTTCAAGGCACTAGTGGCTAGCTAGGAACTAGTGATAGTGTCTACTCTCGAAAGGGGGGAGTAGATCCTTGCTTCCATACCTTTGTCCTGTGGGCATCGGATTGGGGGTGGATCGAACAGACACTTAATTCACGTCGGTCTCCTCCGGTGACCGTAGTTATTCTTCAATACACTAAAGTAGAAAATCACATGTGTGAGGGAGAACTCCTAGAATTTACGGAAACACTTCGACATGAGTGTGAGAACAAAATGACATTTGAGGCTTAGCGCATATGTGGTAGCAATTTGGAATGGCACACAAATTGGCCTAAACTTATGCAACTTTGGCAAAAAAAATTATACTCATTCCATCAAGTATAGCTATTTGTAAGAAAGGATTTTCCAAACAAAATGCAGTCAAAAGCCACTTGCGCAATAAGTTGAACTTGAAGACCCTTGATGCTCTTATGCGGGTCTCTCTTGGTGGGCTTGAAGTGGACGCAATGGATTGGGCTACCATCTTCAACATTTAGAGAAACATATGAGACCGAATACTTACGCTCGATTGATAGTTTTTTTTTTTTTTTTTGTTACAAATCAAGATTGTATTTTGATTATTCATAATATGAATTTTTCTAAATAATTTTGTAACCCAAAATTGAGGTGACATTTTAGAATAAAATGTAGATGTCAATTGACATTCATTTTTGTTTTTGGAAACGTCATGTGACACTTTGGATTTGAAGTTGAACGTTAAATGAAATTTGTCAAACATACACACTGATCCCCCATTATCAAGCAACATGTAAGATCCAGTGTTTTGGGTAACTTAAGTAGATTGTGTCGATTGCTAGAATTTCACTATTGGACTTTCTCTGTTGGTCTTTCATTATTAATCTTTCACCTCGATAACATACATCAACATAATTTTGAAACTTTATCACAGTAGTTTATTGTTACTGCAACAATTTCATTGAGTAATGTTATTGGAGTAATTTTGATGGAAAGTTATTGAAGCAAATTTTTTGAGCATAGTTTTTGGATGATTTTGATGGAGAGTTACTGCACATTTTATTGAATGTAGGCTTTATTGAATGGTCAATGAGCACACATAGTGCAACATATAACAATAACACAAATGAGTCTTCAAACCAACTATATGTTTATTGCATCTGGTGTTTCATGCAATTCCAGGTTCCAGAGATGACAAAACTTCTTATTACATGATTCTACTTCTATATGGATAACTACTGCGGGTTTGTTGTAACTTCCAAAAATTACACATGCTTACTTTGTTCTCTTTGAAAGGCACCAAGTACCACATTCGCCACTTCAACAAAGTGCTTTTAGGAGCTCTCCCATCAATAACTTCTTCTTCGTATTTTTTGGGTAAATTGTCCAAAATGTGCATCACTAGAACATTCCTTTTGTGGACCTTTGATACCTTCATGAATGGAACTCCTTCTCTAAGTAGTGATGGTAGTGGGTTCACTCGCCCATTCATATTCGCATTCATAATTTCCGGATCTTCTAGAGCATGTCCCTCAACAATTATACAGTAGTTTGTGGTTGGACGCAACAACACTAGAGGAAAATCTATCCAAATCAACCCTGCAAGGTTGCAAGAATCACAGTGGAAATGGTCACCGGTATCCGGTGGTAGCAATCAGTCGGTGCAGTCTTGATGGCCTAGTCGAAAGCCGAGTGGTGTTCCCAATATCGTTGTTTCAGACTTGTTGGGAATTATATGGGTTACAATAAAATTTGTTAGGGTGAGGCATACCCGATGCCCATTTTACCATAGTGGGTGGCATGGGTTGGGTTTAGGGAGGCATTCTTTTGGTGCCCTCTTGGTAACGTGAGTTAGATTTGGTGTAATGTATGGATTGCAACACCAACCTGCCCGGTATTCTCTTACCAATATTCCCACCATTGTTGGCCTTTGGTGGTTGGCAGGTCCGCATGGGTGGCGTTTGGGTAGAGGTTTGTGTTTTAGCTAGTGGGTGTTTGTGTTTGCGGGTGGGGGTGGGGGTTACCATAAAGTGTGATTATGATTGGTTCCGGTTGCTTTGGGTTTCTCTTCAGTAGGCAAGGGTGTCCTTCAGTTTATGTTGGGTTTGTATGGGGTGCCGTTCCGTTAATATGCGGTGTTGTTCAGTTGGTATGGGGTGCCCTCTAGTTTGTGTTGGGTGCCCTCCGGTTTGCACGGGGTGCACCCTAACCCAACCCACAAACATCACCAACGGTTGCACACACATCACCCACCCCAACCACCCAAGCAAGAACTCAAACATTCAGGTGGAGCCCACCTCGAGCCCATTGTCCATTTCCCAGCCACCCTAAACCAGCCCACAAACAACACCAACAATTGCACACACACATTAGCCACCTCCCAACCACCCAAGCAAGAAGATTGGACATGCATAACTCAAGCATCCACTTGGAGCCCACCTCAAGCCCATTGTCCATTTCCCAACCACCTTAAACTAGCTCACAAACATCACCAACGATTGCATACACACATTAGCCACCTCCCAACCATTCAAGCAAGAAGATTGGACATGCACAACTCAAGCATCCACTTGGAGCCCACCTCATGCCCACCATCAACTTCCTAGCCACCCTAACCCATCCCACAAACATCACCACGGAAAGCACACACACATCAGCCACCTCTCAACCACACAAACAAGCAGATTGGACATGCACAACTCAAACATCCACTTGGAGCTCACCTCAACCCCACTGTCCACATTCTTGCCATCCTAAACCAACCCACAATCATCTATCAACAAAGCACACCCACATCGGCCACCTCCCAACCACGCAAGCAAGAAAATTGGACATGCACAACCCTAAACCCTAAACCCTAAACCCATCCACCACACTTGCATGTCCAAGCAGGGCAACGCCAACATGTGGCCGAATTCCATAACCACGGCCATGGCCGGGGGGGGGGGGTGGAGATCTGAATTTGTTGCGACGGGCACCAAACCCCAGCTTCCAACGGCTCCCTTGGAAGCGCAATTCTCATGGGAACTAGAGCCACCTTTATCCTCCATTATGATCCTCACCCACAAGTTTGTGCGATGACCAACACACACAAAGGATTATGCATCCCATAGGGATCCTGAATCCTAGAACTGTAGGGTTTCCACTAGATAATGCTCCTTTTAGACGTGGGTGGTTCCTCACAACACAACCAACCAACATAGCACGACATAGCAAAGTGAGGCAAGGCGCATGCAAAGAAGACGCATCGCCAATCAACAAAACTTGACCCAAAATTGGCACATGGATAGTGTATGTTGAGATTAGCTAGCATGGACAACAAAGAGTGTGTGTGTTGGTGGACAACACACGAAAACAAGGGTATTCATGTGAGGTTAGAGTGAAGGGATACCCTATGGGGGTACGGTGGATTGGAAGGGTTCACATCCATACTTGCAATAAACACGGAAATCAAAACTTCTCTGAAATCCTATGTCCAACATGATTAAGACTAGCATGATCGTTTTTACAATCATGCAAACCAAAATGCGAACTGTACAAAAGTGTGTAAATTCCGTCCTCCGTGACTAGATGCCCATGCAACCTTGGATATGACACCACAAAACATCGAACCATTGCAACCATAGGGTGAATGCAAGTTGGAACCACAAAGAACGGAAAGATGAAGAGCATGTTGCTGGTGTAGAGGCCACCGTGCTTAATTACTAAATCATGCAAAAAGAACTCACAATCATATAATGACATGATCATATTCACCAAGTCTAGAAATTTATGCGGCTTGCATGTACTTTGCAACAACCAAAAGCTGCTAAGTTGTGGGCACAACAGCCAATAATACAAGTGTTGAAGGTATTCCGACCATGGCACAACATAGGATGCCACCCAAGGGGAGACGGCATCCACCAAAGAAAAGGTCAGCAAAATTGTGAAAAATAGACGCGTTGGGGGTGACAACCATACCCTCATACGGTGGACATCAACCCACATAGGTCAACCACCAAGACCGGTACAACATGCAACCATGAAAACGCAACCAATAGGTCACCCTCCACCAATAAGTGCACCGAACAACCAAAACTTGGCAACCGAAATGCAACCGAAATGGCGGTGCCTAGCCGGAACGGGTAACATTGCAACTGAATCAACCAAAACCCAAGTCCCACCCGAAATGGGTTTCAATCACTGCCATTCCAACATTAAAGGCAGTCAAAACGGCAGTGGACATGGCCACTACCAGCACCGTGGCACAAGGTTGTTTTGGACAGGTTTTCCTTTAGTGCGATATGCCAACGAGCATTTGGACAATCAATATGTAGTGGGACATACATGAGTTCATTTTTTTGAATTTTGAAAGAGAATTATAAGTTTAGTGCAATCAAAAAATAAGGAGGGAATTGGTGCGGTATAATCGAAGAAACTTGACTTGAAGAATGCTACCTCCATGTATAGTGTTGCTTCATTGGATAGTTTGAAAGAAGGATAATAACATCTACAGCTAGTATTTGTTAATTACTTCTATCACACAACAAGCCAATAGAACTACATCTATTGTTTTTTATTATCATAATCAATGCACAAGTTTAAATTTACTTGAGACCTAGTTACTCATGTGCCTCTAACCATCTACGTTGTGCACCCCCAATGCTTGGACCAAAAATCACATCATGGGTGTGCTAGGAAGTTAGGTCTTAAACTATGACCTTCATAATATTTTGAAGCATAGGGAATGCATGTTTTGTGGAAAATAGACTCAAGTTCTTGAATCAAATGCTGTACACAATGACAAATGCCAAACATAATTATTTTCTCCAACCCTATGATGGTCTTGATGAAGATCTTACTGTTTACACCATTGCACAACAATTCATTAAAATGTCTATTATCCACAAAATCTGTGTGTTAGGGAGTCAGCGAGAGACAACGTGATGATTGTTTTGTCCACTCGAACTTGAGCAACTGCAACCTTAATTCATTAGCAGGGACGTCTCAACTCCATGATTATGAGCACGATGTCCCTCCCACAAGCACACGACTTGCGTGTTGTAGGTTGTTGGCAGCAAATTCTTTTTGACCTTTGTCCAAGTGTTGGTGTTTATGTGACACCAAACTGTGGACTATCATGCTCATTAACCGGAATATAATTAGATGCTACAAAATACAAAGCACCCTAACAAATTGCTTGGGTGCACTGCCTACACAAATTTACGGGAGGTTGCTGATCTCGGGGTTCCCAGGCATTCGTTGCAGAATTGAAGACATTCATTTAAGACAGGTGGGGCAACCTGATAATCTTATAGCTTCCAAAGTCCTATGCTACCACTAAGCAATAAGTGAACAAATAATGAATAGTGGAATCCTCCCCCCAGGCTTGGTATCTTGTCAAACATCTTGCATGATCAAATTGCACACCAAGAGGTGCCAAGTAGTTAACAAAACCAGGTGCAAACTTCCTTCAACTACAAGTGTTTCACCCAACACAGTGTGGGCTAGATTCCACAAGGTTGGCGTCAAAGGTCATTGTTGCAACGGATAATGGTGGGCAAGCGTGGTGCTCATTCAATTCTGGCAATCCTCAGGGAAACACAACTCCATGATTTAGTGTGTGGCTCTCGCGTTGCCATTATGAACGTCAAGATGCAACCTCTCATAGTCGGACGTTGAGAGCATGGATTACCAACTTTTACTGACCAAACATGTTCACAGGAAAATGTATACGGGGAGAAACACGTGCACAGGTGCTACAAGATCTGTGAGCAAATGCTTCCAAAGCTTTGGTTTCATGGATTGACCGTCGTGACTCCGATCCAAAAGTTTATCACACGCTAATGCTTTCAATATTTTGGTAAAAATTTACTACTGTGTGAGACAACACAGTTCAAGAAAATAAATTGTGGTTATAGATTCACTGTTTTTAGTTGTTGAACATCCACAAATAAAACCTCATCACTTAATTGAGTCAACCGTGTTTGTTAGTTGTTGTTGATAATGAGTTTTGTTTCACCATTGAAGGTTAATTTATAGGGAAATACATCTTTTCTTGCATAAGATTCACAGTGCAAGTGATAAGTGAGTGATAGAGTAAAAGTGATAGAATAAATGTGATAAGAGTACTGTAATAGTGTAGCCAGTAACAGTTTATTTGCATACAGTTTTTATTTGAAGTAAAAGTGGTGACCGAAAATGTGGAAATGTTGAAGTAGCTATGTAACATAGTGGTTACTTCTCAGGGCTATCCCGGTCAGGTATACAACCTTGGAAACATCATGCAAGGTGATTGGGTGTTTTGATACATTCTATATTTGTCAATTTCAAAAATGTATAATGTATATTTATTAGAAAATCATCTACTTTTTCCCAAAAAGTCTCATGTAGGGTGCACTCCATGTGTTTATACACCACAACTTGCAGCTTTGCAATCTACATGAGAAAATCAAAATATCAGTAGGCGAAGATCCACGTATAACATGAAAGTCAATAATCTGTGGTGCCAACTTGTGGATAGTAGTTGAAACAATGAACTTTTCAATCTAGAGCAACAAACACCTGAATTTCTTAACCTCACCCTGGACAGCATATACCTCAGTGTAATGTTTGCAATCACCCTGTGACAATATTTTTGACTAAGTGCACTAGACTGAGGTTGAATATCATGTGATATTCTCAGATTTACATAAGAATTAGAATACTACAGTACTACTCGTGCCAAGTTGAAGAACATTCTGAGGTACTCTAAAACTAAAAAGTAACATCAACTTCAAAGCGGCACCTATAGATCATCCTTAAAGTGTCAGCAAGTGAATGTGACGGTGCATTAAGTAAGCCAACGATAAAAACCACTAATTATATGTGGCATTACGTACAAGAAGAGCACCAACTTTGGCCAATGACAGTGGCTAATCTAGGACCTACCCGCTTAACGAGGTGGTGGAAGATATGTTTCACAAAAGATGAACAATACCCTCATTTAATAGAAGACTCTTACCTGCTATGAGGCTGATTTTGAGGTGGTTTTCACGTAACACATATCTTATGTGTTGAAAGCATCCACCTGGTCACATTGAGAAATAGACCTTTCTCTCTTGAGAAATAGGAGAGAAAGAGTGGCCAAAATTGCCACCAGTACAAGTGAATCCACAGACCCAAGCACTCAAATCTAAATGATAACTTACACATTCAAACCTACATCTCTTGCCACATGTGGAGAGCAGAAATTGTGAACTTATGCAAGCACCGTTTTCCAAGAGGTGCCATGATCAGTAAGGAAACGAAATGCAATGCTTGCACTTAAGAGTTACAAAGTTTCATACCTGGGAGAGAGTTTCAAGTGTCAGAGAGGAAGTATACAGGTACGCTTGGTCCACCAAGCGTCATAATGTACATAAAGTTAATGAAACCCACAAGTAAGCTGAAATCCTGTGCTGAAGATGGTTGTCAACAACGTAAGCTGCATCTATCATGATGGAAGTTGGAAACAATGATGGTGTTTCCAAAAGTTCTCACAGCCAGTCTTTCTTACTTCAGGTTCATGCTCCAGAACCCTACACTTTCTACATTTTACAATGAAATCACATGCGAAATGGCACCTGAGTGAATGGGTCATTGTGAATGTATGGTGCTCTTTTCAGGCTTGGCCACCCACCCAGTGGCCTTAAATGACCTCTCCAGCAGGGCACATAGCTGCTCCTGTGTGTATTTTGATGTCGGTTGCATCTGCAGGTGAAGCAAAACAGAAAAAAGAAGAAAAAAACTGCAATCAGGCTTCAAGTGCAACAGCATTTGAACATTGAACCTAGAATAGTTAACAAAATTTGAGCACATAGTCCAATCTCTTTTAAACACATGACTTTTGGCATCCATTCTTAGTCCCACACGTAGCCACAAAATACTTAAAATATAGGTGCCCGATTAAGATAAGAACTGCTTTAGGCCTGCCTACCTTAAGGTATGTGGCCCTGTTGTGGACACTTTCAACTCCAGAGACTATTTTAGCCATTGGATCGACTCGAGAATTGTCTTGTCCAATTAGCAATTGCAATGAATCACACATCTAGTCGTTTTAAGTTTCAGAATCATCAAAGTTCAGATGCAAAAGTTAAAGGAGGTCAAAGTGAAGATTCTCTTATTCTTTGAGTGATCACAAAGACCCTCCCAACTGATAAACTATCGACCCTCCCAACTGATAAACTATCGACCCTTGAATGGTGTCTATATGTTGACAACATAGTTTAATCTCATCATAACATCATGTGTCTTTTGGGTGTCCATTCTTAACCACAAGAATTGCCATATACCACTCATATATATAGCTGTGCAATTAAGAAGAGTGACCATATAAGGCCCACCTCCCTTATTCACTCACAAAAAGAAGTGAGTTCAACCCCCGCTTCAAAATTTACGGGTGACACGTCTGAATAAATACCTTGGCTATAACAACATGTGATATATTGTCTTTTGTCGTTGAAGTATTGGAGTGCTGAATCTCTAGGTGCAATTCTTGAAGGGCCATCATGAGGTTGACTATGGAGTGTGTGTCGCGCACACAATCTACTCGAATCATCGCCTCTTCTCCAAGAATATTTACGGCAGTACTAAACTTCTTGTCCCCAAAAAATTTGCCAAACACAGGGCTGTTTCCATTCCTCTCTGCTTTCAGCTGCAAGCCATCCTTTGTGGAACCACTGGTCGGCGACTCTTGTAACTTGTCACCATTCGTGGTTGCACGATTTTGAAGGTCCTTGATATGCAACTCAGCATCATGAAGCTTACTTTGGAGCTCATTTATGTATGCAATAGCGTCACCTAACAAGGAAGCCTTGTCCATCTGGAGTGATCATCAACAATCTCAACAAATCAGGAATCATTGGAAAACAGGATGGGCACATTAGAGTTATCCATAAAGTCTCCAGATCATACTCTGGGTGAGTTGGCTAAAAGGTAAGTTTGAGAGTTAAGTATAAAATCACCCAAAGTTTTTTAAAGGCTTAAATTAACATGGTTAAAGAATGGAATCAAGCTATAAAATATTGGCTTTTCTAACTTGTCATACTAGGAGTTGTGCACCAAGCTAGCCTTGGATAGGTCAAGCATGGATTCAAGATGGCAAGTCCCATGGGTTGAACCCTATGTTAGATCTTAAGGTTCTCACAAAGCTTTTTGGATATGGAGGAGATCCAGGGAGTTGCACCCATGTTTAATGTTGTTTTAAAACTCGACTCCTACACCAGAAGCTACTCTTAAAAGAAAAGTCCCTCAAAGAGACACTGAACTCCTTGTTTGGTCCTTGTTTGAGGGACTTTGCAGAAAACTATATTGCATTCCACCAGGTTCAACTTGGCATAATAAAAAAGAACTAGACGCTACAATCCTAACCTGGTGCGTTTCAGTAACTTTATCAGCATCAGATAGGGCAATACATATACTTTAGAATTCATGTACACATCCTTCACTCATGCTTCAAAATATGTCAAATCTAGGAAAAAACAAGAGATTGATTTCTGTTACAAATGGCAATAATGGGCCAAGCTGGCTCTAATAAACACTGACAATCAAAAGCACCCCACACACCCAACCACCAACTTGTACCTTCAGAAACATCATGTTAGATTGCACCTCCTTAAATCTATATGAAAAGAAAGAAGAGATGACTCTGATGTTGCCACTAGCGTGAATTATGGTGTTGCTTCATCTTCAAGTTAGTCTAATTCTATATGTAATTCCGAAACAGACATCACAAGAATTACAGGGACCTTGAAGACTACTGCCTCCTTTCAAAAGTGAACAACTTGAACGGGCACAAACAAGCTGGCCTGCACTTAATCTCCCCCAAAGACAAGTCCCTAAGTTCCCAAATGGTTGGTTAAAATATCAAGTCCACCCGGATAGTCCAACTATGATTGGGGGACCATATTTAAAAAATGAACAAAAAATCAAGTGCTAGGAAGGTCACCCATTTGAGCACAAAATTTATATGAAGTATGTAGGGATTAGAAACAAGTGCCTTTGCTAACATGTTTTTCTTTGACTCATAATTGATGACCATGCCATGGTTTGACCATTACATCTAAAAATGGACATGTGTTGCCATGCCATCGATTGTAGTAGACACCTAGTACCTACCTTGCCGCTATCACAGCTCATTGGGTTGGACGCCTACTACAACCCGTAGCAAGGCTTCTCACATCCATTTCCTAGTTTATAAAAGTACACTCTTATCTTAAAAATTTGTGGAAAGTACCTTGGAAACATTTGGCACCACAGATCGTAGCGCATAAAATCTTTGATTGAGTTTCTCACGCCGTTGACGTTCGGCCTGCACATGGTCCAGTGGTCCTTCTCTGTCATTGGCCGGTTTCCGACCCCGTTTGCGAGGCAATTTCTGGCCAACACTCAATGACTCCATTACATCTGCCTTCACAGCTTCTGACTCCTGACATTCGTTGTCCACAAGATCGCTACTCGATCGGCTATTTGCCACGATGGGAGGCCCTGGTGGTGACGCCTTGGGCTGTTGATGTTGATGGTGTTGTGATAGATGTTGTAAATTATTGTTATAGACCGCTTTCGGCTTCTCAACCACCGGTTTTGTTTCTTGATGATATTGTTGCTTTGGCTTCACAACCACTTGTCGAGATTCCAAAGCTGGTGTTGGTATCACGTCCAAATCACCATCTTGTTGCGGGTACGTGAACGCAGTCTGCACTTTGGGATGTGGCCTTTCTGCAACAGGTAATGAAGCAGATCTATACTCTATTGGCAACGCACTTTTCTGCATTATTGGGAGTTTTGGGTCGGCGATTGTATTATTATTCCTACTTAACACATTGGTTGGTGGGAAGGGATGATGATGCTTTTCTTCGTGTCGAGGAGGACTAGTTAAGGTATTATTGTACAAAGGTTGTTCATGTACTACTACGGGCTCTTTCTCAACATTTTCAACCGGGAGTACATCACTGCTATTATTATTGTGATCGGTTTGAAACCACGGTAAGTCCCATGCTAGAGGAGAACCTACTCGATGGTTACCAATCAAGGCACTTGTTGGATCTAGTGAAGGTAAACTTGGACTTGTTGGAGGGAAGAAATTTGGGTCTCCAAAGGACTGAGAAAAAAGTTGTTGCATGTCACTTAACCCCCACGCTGGCTCATCAAACAACTGATTGATCTGTTGAATGACCTCCCAATTCTCATGAATCTGCAAAAGGTATAATGCATCAATACTAAAAGTTCTTCCCTGTGACACCCAATTAACCCTTAAAAAACCAAGGGACTCCATGTACCACCTACATCTACAAGAATCATCATGTCTAAAAAGCATTTTTTAATCATTTTAAGGATTTGAATATATATTTAGTACATTAACTCATGTCAATGATAAAATAAGTATATACTCAAATGTGATATTAATGATCATAATACTTAGTATGTACTTGCATCCAAAGGGCACTCAGGCTGTGTATTAGAACCCAAATCTTCAATAGCATTAGGGGTACTCAACCAATTTGAAAAGTGCACTTGAAAAATAAGTTGATTTTAGACAAGGTCACTTTTGACACAATTAGATGAAAAATGAAGTATGTGGCTCAATTACACATTTTTTGGCATGAAGAGGCCAGATTAAGGGTTGTAAGCCTTTCTCAAAAACTTCATGTATCATATATTCCAAACCTGGACATCCACAATCCAGCTACTTGTTGGGTCAGAAAAAATTTACCTTGATTCCAGCAACATATTCAGGTGCAATTAACTTCTGTTTATGTTCAACAATGGATGATTATGGTCTGCAACTGAACACATTGTTATGTGTGACGCGTCACAATGACACTAGAAAATCTGATGAACAAAAGCTTACCAAATCAGTTGATCCAAGCTCAACAACACCACTGGTAGTTGGCACACATACAATGGTCTGCAACAACAACAAGGTACTCAACAACCCAATATAGTTTCTAATTAGGATAATTGCAGCAACCTTCACATGGTGACAAGAAATATTTATGTAGTTGCAAGCATCATCTCTAAATATTGCAAATTGTGCACAAAACCAGGTCCATCAAACATGTTGTCTATTAAGCATACCTGAATTCCTGCCATCTGCTCGCAGAAGAAGGCACATGCAAGCAGTAAAAGAAAGCTAATCAGTAGAACAAACACATACTTGAATACACTTCATACAACCTCAAAAAGCATAGCTACGAATAAAATTGACGAACACTCTCTCCACAGATCACATGAAACCTGGAATTAGAATCAATCAGCTCAGAGATATTCGCACCTAAACAGTCAAGGCGGCAATACACAATCAAGTTTAAGTGGAGCGGGGATTTTTCCGTACCTTTGCTAGATGAGATCGTGTGCAGATGTGATTAGCACTCTTATTCGCTTCTATTAGCCACACATGTTGTCCAGTAACCAATGCCTGACCAGGAAGCCTACATCAAAGATATACACCACAACTGAAAACCTCAACACCTTCTAAGCGGAAAGGACGCCTGAAAAAATTCCTTGTCAACCAACATGCTCTGACGAAGAAAAAGATGAGTGGGAAATTTCAAAACAAGAAGGATAAATAAATGGCTTACCCAACTCCTTGTGCAAATGAGTGTGACATGGAGACGAGGTAGAACCATTCCGTGTCCGTGACGTAATCACTACCATCATCTTCTGAGCAAGAAACGAGTGCCTGCAGCTCCCGTAGAACTTTTTTCCTCAGAAGCTGATCCTCTTCCCGGACTCCTTGATCCACATTCTTCATCTCATTGATTTCATTCTCCTTGGGACCCTTGTAATAACCATCACCCCACCCCAATATCCTGCCACAATGACAACCTCTTAGCCCACCAAAAAGAGATTTGTAGGAATTCAACAGTTCTAGAGATGAGGAAAGCTGGATCAATATTGAGATACTACTCCTACTTCTACATTCTTCAATCCCCTTCCAAGTAACTTGCCCCTGAAAGTTCTTCCGTGTGTTTCGACAGAATGCTCCCCTTTGTTGAGGCAATTTCTGAAAACACTTTTTCAACCTCTTCATTCCCCAGGTAAGAGGGTAAAGAGACATAGAGAAAGAATGCAATAAGCAGTGCAAGTTGCGGGTGTGAATGTCAGGGTGGTTCAAATATGATGCTGACCATCAGGGTCACTAAAAATAGGTCAATTACTATGAGATTGTTAAGAAGAAACCCACAATCCATGAAAAGCCATTCTGCAAATCTTCCTATTTGAGCATTTTAAAATGACCAAACGTGCTACATTCTACAAGACTCCGACCACCCTACAATCGGTGTCTGTTTTAGGCTCACATACCTTCTTACTCAGCTAAGGTTTGGAGGTTTCAACTATATCCAGTTCCACCGGAAGATATTTGAGACACTTTGGTCTCTTTATATTTTTCTTCTTCAATGACTACATGTAAAGGAACCGATTAATGAAACCTTGTTCCAAAACATCCAAGCTGTAGAGAGCAGATCCCTATTCATGTTGTCAAATGGAGCCAAGGTATCCCACACCACAAAAGCTTTACAGTTCCATTTTAAAAAAGGAAACCCAGGTGCGCTTTAAAGCTCACTATCAACATAATTTCTTACCTACCTGTCCCATCCATATATCTATCTATCTATGCAACGAGTTTCCAAGACGTGGGTTCTTTACGTTGCCGACACATGTGAAGTCCTTCAGCAATCGAATCCCATGATTTTACGTCGAACCCGCAACTGGTAATAAGCAGATAGGGTAGGCCTTTTGACTCAGTCCTTCACGTTCACATCCGTATCGAAACTATCAAAGCCAATCCCCGTAGAGAAGGTTAACGCACGATTAAATCGATTAATATAGACTCCAACACCAATGCTTCTGCTTTGACATCACTCCCAAGGGAATGCTGGCTTGCACACGTAGTGAGGAGAGTATCAACGCCCAAACATGTCCGTTATCTTGACATTCATCCTGGAATGTATGGTATGCGACATCACCCTCCGACATCTTGATCGGCTTTCATGATTCAATCTACCCTTTCGATAGGTTAGGATAGGATAGGATAGGATAGCCAAGCACATAGCAGAGAGTTATTACAAGCCCCAAAGGGTCAAGAACTCTGGTCAGAAGACCAGACCCTATGTGAAGGTGGTGGAGCGTCCAGGACAACAAAAGAAAGACTTGTCATGGTCGATGGGAAGAACAGAGGAGTGGCAAGAATGAGTGGAAGCTATGGTATTCCTTTGTTGGCCATGATGATAATCTAAATCCAGTTTAATTGCACATGACTGTCGCTTGTTTGCCCCCACAGAGAGAGACAGACAGACACACTGTCCCCAATCGTGGAAGACAGCCAGGGAGCCTTTTCTACAAGGAACCATTGGTGGTCAGAAGACCAAACCCTATTTGAAGGTGGTGGAGTGGCGAGATGGAGTGAAACTTATGTTATTCCCTTGTTGGCCGGGATGAGCATATATACGTCCAGAATTCCAGATGACCGTCGCTTGTTTGCCCCTGTGAGACAGACACATATAGAATGGTGGAAGACAGACAGAGCCTAATGGGATGAGTATCTCAATCCAGTATAACTCCACATAGCTATTCCTTATTTGCCCCGCAGAGAGACAGAAAGAGAAAGAGAGACAGAGAGAGAGAGAATGAGTGGAACGTATGATTATTGATATTCCTTATGCGTTGCCCGGGACGAGCATCTCAATCCAGTATACTTCCACATAACTATTCTTTATTTGCCCCCACAGAGAGACAGAAAGAGAGGCAAAGACAGAGACAGACAGACACATATGCAATGGTGGAAGACAGACAGAGAGCCTTTTCTACAAGGTCAGAGAACCAAACCCTATGTGAAGGTGGTGCAGCGTAGGACAATACAAGAAAAGACTCATGGTCAATAGGAACTTATGAGTGGCAAGAAAGAATAAGTGGAACTTATGATATTCCTTATGCGTTGCCCAGGATGAGCATCTCAATCCAGTATAATTGCACATCACTATTTTTTATGTGCCCACAGAGAGAGAGAGAGAGAGAGAGAGAGAGAGAGAAGGAGGAGCCATTGTAAGTGCACTCTTTGCTGAGTCCTAGGAATCTAATGCCAAAGTTTCAAATTCGAGGGCAGAATCATTCTTGAAGTGATTGACCTTAAGGTGATGGAAGGAGGAGAGGGCTTACAGCTCCTCGGTAGGCGATCGCGAGAGCTGCCAGAAAATACCATACGTCCAATTCACATGAGTGTCTTCCACCAACAAATGCAACTTCTGCAGTAACACAGTGTCACTGAGCTCTACGCCCCCGCCCTCGCCCATGGTGCCCGTAGGATCATCTTGCTGCCCTTGCCCCTCGTAGCCAGGAGGAGCTGATGATACTGATAATCCCGGCCCCATAAACGCCTCAATCATGGCTGGGTCTGCCTCCCATAGAAACTGGGCCTCCATCATCACACCAATTTTTACTCTTTCTTCCTAATATCAACAAAGCTCTGTGGATTCCACTTAAGTATTCCCTCCTTTTTCCTCCTCATCCATTGCTGTAAGGTGATCCCCGGCCACAGGAAGCACCCACACTCACTCTCATCTTTACTCTCTCTCTCTCTCACCTCCTCAACCTAACCCTCCCAACATCACAACAAGCTCACAAAACCTCCCGAAAAACTCCCAAACCTCACCAAACCTCACCAAAACACCATGGAACAGGAAAAAGGTGCCTCCTAAGCTCAATAATTGGGGATCAAGCGCACGAACTTCAGCTGCGAACAGGGGGGTAACTCTAACCTAGGATGCTTAACATACACAAAAACCTCCGACACGACCACAGTAGTAGGTGAAGCTCCATTTCAAGCCATTTTTGGGTAAAATTTTGGTGGCGGGCTGACAGAACCTGGAGGTGATGTATGCAGACCGAAATGAAATGAGCCCACAAGAAAGATGATGGCAGACTAAAGATGGATGTGTAGGACGCGGTCGGAAGGATGTGTGAGGTGAGGAGTGAGGTGGAAGATCAACGACGACACTGTGCAACAAAAGAAAGAAAGTAACTCGGGGACGCGCTGGGACTCGGAGGATTCCGAACAGCCCTGCAACGACAGGATGGTGGGTATCGGGTCATTGATTACTTAATTATTATCGAGTACTTCAATTAATTAATATCGAGTACTAAGTTACTTGCTTCAATCTGAGTCCTTGGGCTTCGGAGCCACCGTGATGAGTGAGCAATTGGTGTCGGAGTCTCCATGCACGGGGAGCTCCGTGCTCCGGGTATGCAATATATACCCGGAAGGACTCAGATACCCTGCGAAAGTATTTGGACTAGTATTCAGCTGTTCCGTTCTAATAATATTCAGTGACAGTGCTTCACCCGTATCTCACTCATTTTTTAGGCTGAATCTACAAACGGATAAGCATCCATAAAGTATAATTTTAGCACCTTACATGACATATTTCTAGCCCTATTCAACTTGGTCACTCAATTGAATAATGTTATGAGGTTGTAGAAGTACCTTAGTTGAATGTTTTTTTCTCTATGGATCCACCTATGATCGGGGAGAACCGGCAGTTAGTTACAGATGAACCGGTTGAGTTTGAGAAATAACCGGTTGAAGTTCAAGACTGCAGGAAAATTACCGATCATTTTAGAGGAATTTATAGAATATACCCCAATTTAATAAAGGAAAACTGAAGGATGTCAACATGTAACTGGTTGGACTTGCAAACACTAGGATCTCAACCGATTATGCCCAAAAATCTCCCCGATCACTGGGATCCACTTCTCATAATATGTGAAAGTTGCAATAACCCTCTCGGGGTTCACATATGGGTTCGCAGCTATGATCAAGGTGAAGTGTCCCTCATTCATGCCAACCCTAGTAACCGGCGTTGTCTCTCTTTGAAAGTTGCAATGAATGTAAGACGATTTAGCAAATCCTTCTTGTTCTCGTTGCCATGTGCCTCATAAATGTAGGCGCTCACATGAATATATGATTTATTATCAAAGTGAAGATTCTTATGCTCATTAACCCTTAAAGGATCCATAGTCTCAATTTGCAAACACATACATAATTTATACGGGTCTCACCAAGTTCAAAAATCATATGTTTTTATATTTATGAGTTTGGAACTTTATTTTATACAATGTCTTTATGTCAAGGAGAAAATCAAAATATGCTCTTATTTGACATTGACGGTCAAATTATAATCCCAATATAGTGTATATATTTCCATACAAGGGCACTCATGCTGCGTATTTGAATTCAAATCTTCAACAACATCAAGGAATTCAACAATTTCAAAATCTCATGCACTTGGAGATTTAGTAAATTTTGGATAGGGTAACTTTTGACACAATTAGCTTTAAATGGAGCTATGCAACTCAAACACATGTTTTTTATGCGTGGAGAGGCCTAGATTGAGCATCTTGGACTCTTAAGGATTCCCCCAATCATGTTGACTATTGAGCCTAGAATGGTTGGCATAATTAATGCATGTAGTCCATCTATTTTTTAAACAGTTGTATTTTTTGTTCTAGTTCTTAGATCCACACCTAACCACATACCACTCAAATAAAGGTGTCCGTATTATTATTGTGTTTAATTTTAGGCGTGCCTACCTTATTCTACACAAATAGCCCTGCTACGGGTTGTACCAAGACGTCCTCATCCTATTTACTAGGTTGTGGGAGCGATGAGGTAGCAGTAGCAGCACAAGGAATTCTATTGTAACTCGTACCGACATGTACAATATATGATTTCAAGGGTCCCAAGGATAACATGTTATAGTCTATAATCAACGTGCTCATGTCCAATGAGGTAATGACATGTCAATGAGATTTGAGATGGTTGGCGCTACATTTGCATAAAGTGTATTTGGACTTCTACACGTGTATTATTTTCTTGGGGTTATGATGAATGCCCTTGTATGCGGGAGCCTTTGTATTCTTCATGTGACCTTAGGTTTAAGCTTAACTAAAAGCAACAACAATCGCATTTGAAACCAATGAAGGGTAAACCATCACCATTGGAGCCTACCTACACATCAAACCATTGCTTTGGTGTGTAATTATACCCCCGAGGAGCGTAGATACCTTACAAAACAATCTATTTGCACAAAGCGTATTTGAACTCCTATTTTCTTCTACATGTATATCATTTCCTCATGGTAATGATGAAGCCCTTGTGTATGGGAAGCATTTGGACTAGATAACCAATGAGAGAAATGGGATGACAAGCCGCATGAGCAATGAGTCATTCACCTACTCAAGTTGGTTATCAATCATTACCAATCAACTCATGAACATAATATGAGAATTACAAATGAAATTGCATCTTCATGTATGAAAAAACAAGACAAGTTTGATAATATGATTGTTATTTGATGAGTGATTAGTTATGTCCTCATCATGTGACCTTAGGTTTAACTCGAGAAAACAAGCATAGCTCTTGAAACCAATGGACGCAAAGCAACATGTTTGAAACCTACATACGCACGAAATCAACATTTTTGATATTATATATATATATATACTATATATTATATATGTTATATATATTATATACATATGTGTGTGTATATGTATATATGTATATATGTATGTATATGTACATACATATATACCCAACAAAAATTCCTTGCATGCCATGTTAAAATATATGTTGTAGGTGTATCATTTTCTTTAGGGTTATGATGATGTCCTTTGGGTGCTAGAACATTTGTCCTCTCCATATGACCTTGGGTTTAACTCAAGAGACCAACGATGGCACTTGAAAGCAATGAAAGCAAAAGTGGCATGTTCGGAGCCTACCAAACCCTACACATGAAACCAAAGTGTTGAGTACATGTAATATATACCCGGAGCACATCTATACCCAACGAAAAGTATCTATGCACATAAAGTGTATATTGATATATTATTTTATTCTGCACGTGTATCATTTTCTCGAGGTTATGATGGCCTTGTGAGCAAGAGCCTTTATCCTCTCCATGTGACCGAAGGTTTAACTTATGTTTTATAAGGTAGGTGGGTCTTAAGTGGTTTGGTTTATTAGTTGCACCCTTAAAATTGGTTTAGTATGTGGTTCAGTGAACACAATTGGGAGAACCTATATATTCAGTTAAAAAATCAAACAAACATGCACTTCTGATAATCATAACTATATAAAAGGGGGTTGATTTTCAATCCGGGTTTGACAAATGTTTCATTGTAGATTTGCTAATGCAACATGAGTTTTGTTATGTAACCTAATCGCATAGAAGTTGGAGGACATGAAAACCGAACCAAATAACACCCACATGCCCTATAAAGTAGCAATGAAGCCCTACGATAGCATGGATGGCACTTGAAAGCAACAACCTGCACACACAATAAAGTGGCACTCATGGTGCATTGTGGCTGGGGATTCGTGGCACTCACTAAGGAGCATCCATCCAAGATATCGTGGATGAAGTGGCTCCAATCAAAAAAGGCTCCCCTATGGGGTTGAGGGCCGATTCATTCGAATGTGACATCACTAGACTAATTCGGGGCCTTTGACTCTATTTTCGGAATCAAATTGACTAAAAATATTCATTTAGATGATTCATGTGTTTTTTCATCCACATGGATGATTTTACTTGAGTGCCACGAATCCCCGGCCATGCATTGTATACCCGGATAGGCGCAAAAACACAACAAGGATGGTATTTATACATGTTAATACAATACATGTAAATAAATTTGACCTATATTTTATTGTGCACATGCACCACACTCGTCAAAGTTAGATGCCCTTTTGTGCAAGAGGTGAGGCAAAGCCTAGGTTCGAAGTTCGAACCTAAGTTACCTAAGTTGAGTCGCTGTACATGGAATCAACACTCTAGGTAAGGCATGTATACTCAGAACCAACATCCAACAATCTATATAATAGGTACATATTGATCGGAATCCTCTTGAACTCGTGCAAATAAAATTTACAAATTGGACCACTTTAATTAGAAGATGCTATACCCATTGGATGAATTGATGACAATTACATTGAAAGTTGTTGTGTTGTAGGATGTTAAGGAGAACGACAATGTGTATAGCTCTTCTAGTCTTAGCTCCTCCCATCTCAAGAGTGGGAGTTAATTTAGGTTTTGGATAATTCTATCTAGTTTTTTTTAATTATCATGAATTTCTAATTATCCAAAGTTGACTTGATTTCATCCATGTGACACCATTTACACTATTTAGTGTCATTTACACTATTTTTGCAAAGAGCCTAAACTAGATGCCTAGAGGTCTCAAACTATCACATCTACTAATTGCCAACGTGATACTATTCGTCAAAATAAGTAACTTTTATAAGTGAAATTTTTATTACATCATGATATTTTGAGTAGCACATTGGGATACTTGAGATGATATTTTTGCGGTTTAGTATGCAAGGGGAAGGCATTCTCGAGCATACCAATGGCAAGTGTCATGCGTTTACATATTAGTATGCAAAGAGGAAGATATTCTCGAGCATACTAATGCCAATTGTCAGTTGTGTACACTTTAGTCAACTTGTAGACCATTGTGTAACTTAGGCATATACCTCATAACGCGATTGAACATACTCATGCCAATATATTAGTTAACGCACTTGAACGCCAAGTGTCATGAGGGGACACTAGTGTTGCAGTCGTTGAGCATTAGTGTAACCTAGCATACACCTCAAAATAGGCTAACTGCCACTATTATGCACGTGACACTAAATACCATGGACGGTGTAGTTGTCTAGTTTCAACAATCATCCGCATGCATGGATTCAATGATAAATTTATGGATGAGGAAAAAAGAGCAAACCGAGAGCTTTGCTCTAGCAGGGTCACGGGGAGGTCACTAGCGCAAATCGTAGAACAACATGCGATAAAAAATAAGGTCTAACATATTCATTGTAGGTAAATTTTGCAAAAAAACGTACATATAATATAGGGGTTTTTAAAATAGTGAAACATGTTTACATGTAAAATACCATCACATATAATGGCCTCTTTTATTTAGTCAATACATGTAAAATAACGTGGAAACAATTACTACGGGTAGCAGGTCTAGGGTAGGGTTTGTGCTAATGGATGAAAAAAGGTAATTTTCTGTTGAAAATGCCTGGATGGATGACTTCACAGGCTAGCCTGCTTGAACATTACTGAACCAACGATTCCAATGTGGAGTTAATGGTCTCTACCCACATGCCGGGAAGGAAAAAACGCAGTATAAATAAAATAGGGTATTTTTAAATGATTCCCCCCAAAATTATAATTACTGATAGGGTGTATTAAAATACAAGCATTTACCTTTATTTTGAAAAATACCATACCTTATAATTTTTTTTGCAAGGTAAATAGCCCCCGATAAATAGGTCCTAAGCGCATGTGTATGCATTAATTAAAGAGGGAGTGACCTCCCCATGAGCAAGGTAGTACCAATAATTACTATGTTTATAGCTTAGGGGTTGTTTACATCATGGACCATGAAGTTGTCCCTTGCTCCCCTAAAATATGTGATTGGCTGTTGAAATTGTCTTGGGACCACTTTGGTTTACATCAAGAAAAAAATGTAAGAGTAACCTTGGAACTCAAGGTCCCCAAAAGGCCTATTTTTAGGCCTACATCATCCACTCTAATGGTCCAATGGGTTTTGGAGTGAGAGAGGCAAATAAGGTTCTCTTGTTGCAAATGTCAAGGGACCATGGTAGAGAAATGTTGTTTTATTTATTTATTTTTATGCCAAACGTTATTGTAGTTAAGAGGGAAGAAGAAGGGGAGAAAGGTCGAACATGAAAATAAATCCCCAAACCACCCTTTTTGGACATATATATATATTTTTTAGCACATCCACTTTTGGGTGCATGGTCACTACTCATGGTCCACATTCAATTTACACCTAATTAGTGAGCAACCCAAAGGCTTTGAAAAGTGTATTTTTTAGAATTTGGACCATGGAATTGTGACCATAAAAAACTATCTAACATGGGGACAACTTCGTGGTTCATGACATAACTTAACCTAAACAACCCCTTAGATTTCCCAATCTGTTGGTTATTAGCATGCATGAAATACATCCCCGGAGCATAGATCCCCTGCATAACATTACTCATGCCCTGATCATACCAAACTTTTTGTCCGGGTTCGAACCAAGAAATACATGCTAGCAATTACTTCTCAACATAATTCCCAACAATTTCATGGTTGGAACCTAGATGGAAGGTTTGGTGTGATTGGGGAATGAGGTGATGAGCTATGTTCAACTACCTTGACTTTACATTTAGGGCTTGTTTACATCATGGACCATGAAGTCGTCCCAAGGCCCTATAAAATTTGTGATTGGTTGTTGAACTTGTCATGGGACCACTTCGGTTTACACCAAGGAAAAAAATGTTAGAGTGACTATGGAGTTCGAGGTCCCCAAAAGATATATTTTAAGGCCTATACTATCCAATAACATGGTCCAACGGGTTTTGCGGTGGGAGAGGCAAAAAAGGTGCTATAGTAGAAAAAAACAGGAGCCCATGACAGAGAAATGTTTGTTATAATAGTATTTTAATGATTTTTTTTGGGGAAAAGAAGATGAAGACAAGAGAAGACAAGAGAATGGTATTTTTTTTGTTTTTCAAAATTGTCCTTCTCGGGCATGTATTTAAAAAAAATCAGCACATTCACTTTTTGGTGCATGGTCATTCCTCTTAGTTCACATTCAGGTTACACCTAATGAAGGGGCCCAAGGCTTTGTAAATTGATATTTTAAGATATCGGTCCATGAAAGTTGGACCATCAAGTCGGACTATGTAAAAAGGCGATCTTCCATGGTCGGACTTCATGGTCCATGGTGTAAACTGGCCCTCAGTCCTAAGGCTGGGTGAACCAACCCGTACACTGGTTCCTTGGAGGCAAGGGTTTAGGCATCCAACAAGGAACGAGTGTATCGGTTGGTTCGCCCAAATCCAGTCCGAAGCACTGGGATTCCAGCATCCGGAGGCTTTATTCTCGATGGCCCATGAACACAGATCATCGGTTGAGTAATGTGCAGTGCAAGTTGAGTGTTTATACCCATATAGTGTATTATATCATTGATGTTTTACTTCATAATTGGACCGTAGTACTCGGCGTTACGATGCCCTTTTGTTCAGAAGAATTGTCCTCTTCCTGGGACCCAAGGGTTTAAGATTAAGCTTATTAACTCATGTTCGGAAGAGAAGAGAGTTTTTGGTTACAAAGGTAGCAGTTCGACAAAGAAGAGAGTGTTTGATTACGAATATAGCAGTTCGGAAGAGAAGAGAGTGTTTAATTACAAAGATAGCAGTTCAGAAGAGAAGAGAAGAGAAGAGCGATGGTGCAGGAAAGCAGTGGAGGCAGAGAGGCAAAGGGAATGAGAGTGCAGCTGCTTGCGAAAGTGAGGAGGCAGGCTGCCAAGGCAGTGCAATCTCTGTTGAAGGGTGATGCGGATCGGCGAGCTTCCGCTTCCATACGCTCCTTAATTTATGCGCCTTCCATTGTTGCCAAGAAGGCCACTCTCGCTCTCACTTGCCAGACCTTGAAGTGTGAGTTTCTTCCGCTTAAGCGGTTGAGCAGGGCTTTTGATTGCAATGCTTTACTTAGATTGGTGTTATCGCTAATCCAGCTCCGTTTGGAATGAGTGGGAGAGCAACCTACCAAGAGTCTCACGCCTCGCTTTCACCTCAACATTTGTTACGTAGACGAGAGACGACGTAGTTTGATTTAACCGCAAAGATTTGATTAGCAATGTATGCAATTGGACCGTCTCCACATTGGCCTTAAGCCCTAAACCCTCGCTCTCACTTTCCCGAATTCGAAGTGTGAGATCTTCCGAGCGGTTGACGTAGGGTATTGATTGCAATGCCTTAGATTGATGTTGTTGTTAACCCATCTCGGTTTCGTATGAGTGGGATAAGACATTTGAGGAGCAACATACCAAGAGTCTCACGCCTTGCATTCACCTCAACATTTTGTTACATAGACGAGGAGACGGTGTAGTTTGATGCAAAACGCAAAGAATCGATTAGCAATGCAATTGGGCTGTCTCCATATTGGCCTTAAACCCTAAACCCTCCACGTGGGATGTGAAGGGAGAGGTCCCAAAATGTTGGTGCCCGCTTTAGGTTTCAAAAAGCAAAGACGAAAGAGCGCTGCATTGGGGAATGCTGCCCTGTTCGCATTTGTATCTACACAATTCACAAATTTCTCACTTGGCAGACCTTGAAGTGTGAGTTTCTTCTGAGCGCGGTTGAGTAGGGTTATATCACAATGCCTTAGATTGGTGTTATGGCTAGCCCACCTCTGTTCAGAATCAGTGAGATAAGACATGTGAGTAGCAACATACTAAGAGTCTCGCCTTGTAATCACTTCAACTTTTTGTTACATAGACAAGGAGGTGGTGTAGTTCGATATGAATATGGTCTCATGTACCGTCGACCACAAGAAAATTGATTAGCAATGCAATTGGTCCGTCTCCACCTTGCCCTGAAGCCCTAAACCTCCGCCTGGGATGTGAAGGGGAGGTCCCAAAGTGTTGGTATCCACTTTTAGCTTTCAAAAGAGCAATGACGAAAGAGCGCTGCAGTGAGGAAAGCTGCCCTATTCGCACTTTCTATTTACATAATTCTTAAATCTTGAAATTGGTGGGCTTAAACACAATTGACAGCAACTGAATTCCAATTGCCTTTTGAGTGTCCTGATCTAGTAAACACCGTTCAGTATCTCCTTCAGCGGCCTGTAACAGGCTTGATTTTGGCCCGGATTTTCAGTGCCACAGACGGAATTGGTTCTACTACAAAGCCTTGTAATGAATAATGTGTGTGCCTGTACTATTGTTATGTTTCAGATTTACCAGTCTTGAAGGAAGTATTGTCATCCACGGACTTGCTCAGTGGCAAAAAGAAGGTGCTTTCACCTTCTAAGTTATATTTGCGGGTTCTGAGATCTTACTTTTTTACGCAAGGAAGAAGGCAATAAACTGCATCTACTGTGCCTTTAGAAGTGAACTGTTTTTCAAGGTCAATGTGAAGGAGTTGGTCTTGATGTAGGTTGCTGTTTTATCAATTCAAACATGGAATTTATTGCCATGCAGATGCCAGTGGAGCTTATCTATGTGCTTGTTTGTGACCTCCTATTTGGCCAGGTTCCTTCCTACATACACAGAATATTTATCTAGTAGTCTCTGTTTCTTCCAAGCAGACCTGTTTCCCAGCCACTGCTATTGCTAAATGCAAAAACATGGACCTCTCTAAGTAAATCACCAGCATATAAATTTAAAGACTAACACCAGTATAATGGACTTGCATTCACATAAAGATGTCTGCAGTGATGCTTTTGACAAGTCTGTCTAAGAAGTTGAGCATGAGATCCTTAATGTTGCATCACTGGGCAAAGAGTGTCATGAAATTCAATGTTGATTTTGTCTCATATCACTCCATTTGTGCATCCATGTAGGATGTTGCACCTACCGGGGACGCAGAGAAGCAAGTGTTGACTCGAAAATCAGCTTTGAGAGCTGCTCTAGCTCGACTTCTAGTAAAAAAGAATGTTTCAAGTGCAGAAGAGTTGTTGCCTGCTCACGTGCAGAACCCTGGTAAACTACATGTCATCTTCTTCACAACCTTATAATGTATTTAAAAGAAAACTTTTGTTTCTTTTTAATAATCTTGTTGCAAATATCACTTATAGAGGATATATATACGCCTTTGTACAATTTTTTACCTGCTTCGTTACTATGGCTTTCATGTAGGTCCTCCTGTGCCTCGATATGTACGAGTGAACACACTGAAGTTGAGCACAACAGAAGCTATCTCAATCCTTAAAGAGTCTCATAAAGATGTGAGATGCTCCTTTCACTTCACATATTATTACTTTGTTGTTACCACTTAATCATTAATTCAACTAATATTGTCAGCAGATCAAATCACTCCTGATCATCATTGAATCTTTGTTTGCTCAGTCATGTAAAAACATTTACTTTGTCGAGTGCCCACTTAAGTTCATGATTTGTTGGGTGTGCAGGTGGAACAGGACGACCTAATATCAGACTTACTTGTTTTACCGGCAGGAACTGATCTACACAATAATCCACTTGTGTTGCAAGGTTCTCTATTGCTACAGGTGAAAACTATGCTCAAAAGTAACACCTTCTGATTTTCAATTGGTGTCTTTGAAGAGTTTTGTGACATATTTTGACTCTATAAGTTTGCAGTAAATTGAAACTCCAGTGTGTCTGAAATAGCTTACTTAACAGAAGTTTGCCCTCTTTTAAAACAGGGGAGAGCAAGTTGTATGCCAGCACAGGCGTTGGCACCACATCCTGATTGGGAGGTATATTCACTTTCCAGTTGACGTACTCATGGATACCATATCAAAACAGTAGTGATTATAAAGAACTTTTCAGTTGCCAACAACTATATTATCTAGATTTGGCTACTCTAAGGGCCACTTTATACTATGGCCAAGGGTCCCAGTCAGGGTCCTTGAAACTCACTTAAGGCCGTTTTCTGGAAAATTGAAATTGATTTGTATGCGGTCACAGGCCTTCAAGTGTAGTGTAAAGACATACGTGACCGGGCCCTTGACCGGATTCTAACATATAACCATCCTATTCATGTGAGTTCTGAGATTTGATGTGTCATGGTCTCCCGGTATGGTGTTAAATCCACCTCTTTGAGGTGGGCTTGATGCAATATCTGGCAGACCGGGAAACATCATCCATTGCATGCCATGTAGGAATCCATGTAGGTTTTTCATCCATTCAGACTTGGTCACTTAGGCCCTCAAGCTCTAGTATGAAGTAAAGTGAGACTGTCTCAGCATTTTCCACCAATGAGAGAATTTTAGATTTCAATGGTCACGGGCCATCAAGCTTTAGTGTAAAGTGCCCCTAATTGTCAAGTATTTAAACATTTTGGTGGTGTGAAAGGCTGTTTGCTTTGTTGGGACAATTAAGGAAGAGGGGACACCCTTCCTTCCTGCACTCCTCCAAATGTTCCAAAGACATACATATGAGGAGGGGTGTTGTCCTGTCTCCCTTCTTCTAGCTGTTTTGTTAGAGAATGTAGTTGAGCATCCATGGAACAAAGCATCAAGCCAGTCGCTTAAGTGGTTGCAAGTGGTGTGAGTTCCATTCTCCACAGAGCCATGTTGGTGTTACTTGCCATGGTCCATCCAATCGTTGTGGGTCTCATGGGGTCAAACGATCATCAAAAAAATTGTGGGTATTGAGGTGCTTGGCAAGGCTAGTAATTGAGGATCAATGGGCGATCAAGTTGCCCTGGTTATGGCAATAGAAAGATTTCACCTCTTATTGAAGCAGTAGCTTGTGGGCAGTGTGAGGGAATTATCCATATGAACAGACCCCTTATTCATCCAACATAAAACCCCTGAAATAGTATCCAGTCTGGAGGTTGCTCTTTCTAGTTGACATGACATCGGACTAAGCTTCAAAGACCCCAAATTAGTCTAGTCCAACTAATTTGAGATGAATCAACCAGACATATAGGGGTCAAGATTTTATGTTGGATGGATGAGAGGTATGCTTGCATGCGACAATTCCTCTCTCCCCTGCAAGTGAAGATGCTCTATATAGCATGCAAGAGCTGGCAATGTAGGTGCTATCCTCTTCTTTATATATGTTTTTAAAATTTAAAATTTTTATGGAACAAAATGTAAATGAGCGTTGCAGGTACTGGATGCTTGTGCAGCCCCTGGGAACAAGACAGTACACCTTGCTGCTCTTATGAAAGGACGTGGAAGGGTGATCGCCTTTGAGATTAACGAGAACCGAGTCAAGAGGTTACGTGAAACTGTGCGCCTTACTGGAGCCTCCAGTATCCAACTGCATATTTATCTTCATACATGATTTTTTTTTCTGTGTTTCTGTTTTACTAGGATGGAGGGGATGTTACAATTGCTTGGTGTCAGTTTTCCTGAACTTGGGACATAGATGTGACTGTACGTCAGCAGGACTTCTTAACAGTAGATTCATCTCTGCCTGAATTTGCAAAGGTAAGAGTCCCTCTCTTTGGGCTTGTGGCAAAGTGTCTGTCAGAGAGCCTAAAACACTAAATATCTGATCACATGCAACTTGCCATAGATTTTTTGCGGGCCACATTCATAATAATCATACTCTTTTAAATCGATGTGTTGTCTTTTTTAGATTATTAAAGCCTGTTATCATAGCAAAAATATATGTTTTGATAATATCAATCCACACTAATGAATGTTCATGATAAATTATGTGGCCCATGATATTGAACCTCAATGAGAAAAATGTGATACTGGATAGATAATGTGGCCCACAATAATTGGCCTAATGTTCAGTGTCATGGTTTAAAGATGGATAGTGTGGCCCACACTAAATCAGATATACAGTGTACTGTACATGCACTTATGGGACCAAAACAACAGTAACAGGAAACTAGTATTCAGTGGTGGTGAGCATGTGAAACAATCTGCAGGGTTTCAAAATTGTGTTGCCTCTTCAGTCTACTCACTCATTTCCACTTCATTTTCCGTCTTTGTTTACACCAGGGATTTACTTGATTAGCTTCCACTTATGCTAACATGCTTTATTATCATTTTTAACACACAGTCATAGCTGCTCAATGAAGAGAGCATTTGATACTGAATTTTTGGCATGTGCTCAGGTGCGAGCCATATTGCTAGACCCATCGTGCTCAGGATCAGGTACAACAGTGCAACGTTTGGATCACCTTCTGCCATCTGCTGGCACAGGTACTGTTTGCTATTTCACAGAAATCAATTTTAACATGCTTTACAATCACTGTCAAAATGCACTCCATCATGTGACCTGCTTTCACATCATTATGATTATCCATCTGTTACCCTTCCACATTATCACATCGCTCAATAGTGTGGCCCACACCATATACCAAAACTAGTGTAGTTATGCTGATGTTGTGTCATGTACTGTACAGACAGAGTTGACGATGATGCTGAGCAAGAACGTGTAGAGCAATTGGCACAGTTTCAGCAGACAGCTTTACTTCACGCTCTCTCATGTCAGTCTACAAATCTTATATCGCTGTCTTTGAATCTCCTGGTTGCTTGAATTATTGGAAGAACCTCAATCAGAACACGAGTTTTTTTTTGAAATAAAATAAGGTAGACCTGTGTTATTCCAACACCCCCAAAATTTGGACACCTATATTTGAGTGGTGTGTTGTTAGGTGTGGATCTAAGAACAGACACCTTAAATACGTGTTTAAAAGAGATTGGACTACTTGCTTAAAATATGTTACCCATTCTAAGGTTTAATAGTCAACATAATTTGGGGGACCTATATGACCATTCAATGAGCACGATAATTTTTACTTTAATAAGGAATAAGATGTTCATATGAGCTTCAAAAATTATGAGGAAAATAGCTGCGGGCGTGATTTGGATTTACTAATCATCTTGCACTAATTACATGTTTCATATCCTACACAAAGTGGATGGAAAGAGAAGAGTGTCCAATTAAGGCACACTTACATTATGTATGTTTTAGGTATGCTTTTGCTAGAGGGTAAGGTGTGGAAACTGATGCTTCTTTTGGATAATTTACAGTTCCTAGCTTAGAACGGGTGGTGTACAGCACATGCTCTATCCACAAAAGAGAGAACGAGGATGTTGTATTATCGGTGCTGCAGAAAGCAAAGAAAAATGGGTTCCAGCTAGCCACTGTCTTTCCAAGCTGGCCACATAGAGGGCTTCCCGTATTTGATGGTGGTAAGTATATATCTGACTTGTCCAGGCTCCTCTAAATGAGGAACTGGTGATTTGTCCTTCAGATTTGTCATGTCTTTGCTTTCTGTCTCTCTTCTAACTAGCAAAATGCCTGTAAAATAGCATGAATTTTCTTTTGGAGCCACATGATTTTATTTTGCTTGGTTTTGTGGGCCACTTTGGAGAAGGGATCCTCTATACTGTCTGGATGTTTTAATAGTTATTTGTAAATTCTCCGGATTATACTCTGGGTGAGTTGACTAAAAGGCGAGTTTGAGATGAGTTTGAGAGTTTTTGCATAAAGTCACCCAAGTTTTCTTGAGGCTTGAATTAACTTGCTAAGAGAATGGGGACGGGCTGAAAAAAATCAACTTTCTAGCTTGTCATCCTAGAATTGTTGCGCCAAGCTAGCCTTGAATAGGCCAAGCCAGGATTTAGGGTGGGGGGTTCCTCTGAGTTAGACCCTATTTTTGATCCTAAAGTTCTCTCAAAGTTTTTTGAATTGAAAGAGGGGATCCAAGAGTTTCACCCAACTTTCAAACTAACTCTCTGATACAGTATGCTCTAACCAGCTCTTAATAGAACAGTCATTCAAAGGGGACATTGCCGATAACTTCAATGTTTCATGAAAGGTATCCCACAACCATCCTTGTGTCCAATATACGATTGATCAAGAGAACACTCTTAGTTTGGGTTTCTTGGTATGTGAGACTCAGGTAGACATGATCTTCCACCTCTTATCATAGACCTCCTAGAGTCATCATATTTTGATTTTCCTGACCACATGCCATCTAGCAGAGTTGGGAGAGAGAGGCTAGAGTGGCTTCTAAGAAAAATTCATCTGGTTGTTGTTGCTTGCAGCCCACCATCTTCTTCGCACGGATTCTTCAAGGGACAAGATGGATGGGTTCTTCGTTGCACTCTTTGTTCGCACGTCAAGTACTGAAGAAAACAAGCAATGCCCACAAATAGCAAATACCTTAGATACAGCTGTTATAACTGTAGTGGAAAAGGATTCCAAGTCTTCACTGCAACAGCGGAGGAAGTTGAAGCGAAAACGCAAAAAGGAGCGGTTGGCTTTGGAGAAGCAGAACTAGCCTGTGAGTTGACATAGATACTCTCTTTGCAAAAAATCAAAAGTAGTCAACGAAATTTGTGTCACTGAGCTCAATTGGCTTCTAGGTTTGGATGGCACACCATATTTCTGGGTTGGCTTTTCTGAAGTTGTCGCTCCGAGCTCCAGGTTGGTGACTGGAGCTCTTAATTGTTAGATTGATACAAGGGTTGCACTCGGAGTGCTTTTAGTCATGGAAGATCTTCTCTGGTCTCACTTAATATTTACTTGTCTAGGTCGTTGCTTCCATATTATAAGGAACGGGTAAGTTGAAAGCACTTAGCAACAATCATCATGAAGATATGTTCCATGATTCAACTTTGCAATTTCGAATTTATTTTTATTGGAAAGCAGAATAATGTTATAATGATGTAATCAATTAGATACTCTGCAAAAATAGCCTGACACATGTGCAAGAGTGTGCAAGAGTACAATCCACAAAGTTTAGGAGAGAGCAAACTCACCATGGGCTCCCTAAACCAACCTTAACAAAAGCCCCTCCCAATTATGTTAACTATCAAACCTAGATTGGTGTCTGTTCATAATGCTTCTTGACATGTTCTTCATTGCTCTCCTTTTATTTATATTTAATTATTTAATTATTTGATATAATTTTTTAATCAAGTGCCATACAATAATGTCCATGAGTCATTTTTGTATTTATTTTGCAACTTTCTAGAATATGAAGATATAAATTTCACTCAATCTAGTCATGCAACATTCAAAATGGATAAATGCGTCGATGGTCACATTCCAACTTGCATGTTGGACAACAAGGCAAGTCTATTCTTTCATATAGTGTCCCCCCTACTCCACATGGAAGCGCTTGGCCAACAAGATGCTTGAAGAAAGAAAACGGCGAAGCTTCTTGATGTCGGTGAGGTTCATTTTGATTTGTTGAAATGGTGGGCACATGGAACTTTGTCCTTACTATGATCCTTTAGTAGAGGACTTATCTAATCCTCAATTCATATTCTCCCTCCTAGAATCACTATAGACCTACAATGAAATAAATGAAATTGATTTTAAAGTCCGGGAAGCCCAAAAGGCTAATAACACCATTTTAATTAAAATGAGACTTTTCAAAGTCCCATTTTGCCAATCACCTTAATAGTGTACATTAAGGTGAATAATTGCGGAGGATGTGAACGTGGTGGGGGAACACTTGTAGGGAACTTTTGGTACTTTATCATGTACCCACTATGTACCCCATTGGAACTTGGCTTATGGGAACAAAGTTCCCCTTGGATTTCGCCTTAAATTTCCTTTAAGGTGCCTCGAAATGTCACCTTAATTTTTTGTCTCAAAATGGCCAAATTGTCTCATTTTAATTAAAATGGTGTTTAATGGGATTGAAAGTACATCAGGATGGTTTCAAACTAGTTAATTCGCTAGAGTGGCGGAGTGTGGTAGCCTCCGTGAGATAGAGGCTAATGTTAACTTGTTGGTCTAATTGAAAGAAAGACTTGAGGGCTCTTGGAACTACGTTCTCAAATAGTGATGGAAACTTATCTTTAATGGGGTTTAGGGTTGCAATGGTTGCTTCAAGTACAATTCACATTCATATTTAAGAAAATCCTTTGAGGTGGAGGTAATCTAGTTTCTTCCTAGAGAGATGGAAAGAGTCCCACTTTGTAGCAAGAAAAACCTCCTTGATATCAACATATGTTGTTTATAACATGTTTGGGTTGTCATGAGTTTCCCAATGAGATAGACCCCATGATGTCTTTCACATGGTTGTCGATTTGTATCAAGTGTTAATCCTTGTTCGGCTAGGTGTTGTCAATTCAGTTGCAATGGAATTCATTGAGGCTAAGGGCTAATGGTTGAGGATCAACCCAGGGTCAATCACCAAAAATCAATGTGCTCACATGCCTTAAGGTCATGACCAACAAAATTCTTGACAAACCTATTTTTAGCTATTCTCAGTCTAGCTTAACTTAGTTGCTCCAACATATATTCGACTACATTTTGGACATCCGAGTACTTTTTGGGAGCATCTCGTACCATCTCCTTGACGTGGTCCGAACTTCTCGTCAAGTGTGATATTGGAGTCGGTCCGGCATTCGCTTGCAAGTAATACATCTCGAGCTTCATATATTCTTCCCCCATTCCACCCCCACAAATGTCGTCGACACATTCGACCGCGAGCTTGTACTTTGTGCGCAAATTCGGCATTTGCAAAGCCCCCGCGGTTTCCATCCTCTTCAAAATTTGGCCAACCTCAGCCTTGAAATCATCATGCTTGCATTTCTCGAGCAAGCACATCCGGCCATCGGCGAAGGCTTTCTTGTATTTTGCGTTCAAAAGATTCGTCAATCGTTGTTGGATGGAAACCGAGTTCTCACAATCTTGATGCCATATTTTGCTTATATGTCTCAACTCGTTTGCCTTCTCTTCCGAATCCTTTAAGAATTTGGTCTTTTGCTCATACTCGTGAGTATTGTTCCGCCCCAAGACTCGGGACTCTCGAAGGTTGTTGTGCACATCCTTCATCACCAATCTTTCCTCATAATTCTCTTCACCCGCTTTCATCCCCAGGTTAGCAATCATCTGCAAGATAGACAGGTCTTAAGGCATAGTTTTCTACACAACTTCCATAGCTCATATGAATATGCTAATCATTGTCAAAGGAAAGATTCTCTTTCCTCTTGCCTTCATATTGCTCCCCTTAATAATGTTGACTATTGAACCAAGATTAGTTATCACATTTTGTGCACATAGTCCAATTTTTGTTTTTGAGAAGTATGTTCTTTTAGTGTCCGTTCTGGATCTATGCGTAACCACACAACACCCAAATGTAAGTGTTCAATCAGGACTGATGACCTAACTAGGTTTGCTTATCTTAGCAACCTTGCAGGTCATTGTCTTTAAACCTTGGTTTGGAGTTGCCAAAATATTTCTAATCAATACTATGTTGGAGTTTCTTTTGTATTATGAGCAATTACATGGTTATGAATTCGAAGAAACTCATTAAAAAATCTCAAAATGAAGCACAAAATACCAACGGGATCTACATGGCGATAGCTGCTCCAGAAGAGTTGCTTTTGATTGATTCTAGACAAGATATCCACAAGTATAAACTCTTTTTGACTCAATCACAAATGACATCAATGTGTTCCTCTCAATATCCTCTTTTTAAACATGTTGCTCCTCTTTGAGGAATAATACATCCTCGCTTAATTATAGAAGTATTGAAAGTGATTTAGAAACGAGTATTCAAAAGGGGGAAGGAGAGCTGCCTCCTCAGGCCTAGTACTTCACCTTCTTCGTGCCCTCCTTGAATGTCTTTTGCACCGAATTTGGCTTCGAAGAGTACAAACCCAAGCCAAGCAGTTCTACATGATGAGCCCCATGGAATACATCATTATTTCGTGGGTCACGGTGTTGAGGCTTTTTAAAATATGGCTTCTGAGGCGGGCTTTCGCCCCTCGTTAAGGAGTGATTGGAGTGAGAAAACTGCCGATTTGTCAAGCTCTTTCCTCGCGCGAGATTGCGCTTCAAATCGCTCAATGGGGAGATGATCTCGACGAGGTCCGTGTCGTTGGAGTCGTTGACTTTGTATGAGGGTTTTTGAGGACTCGCTTGACGAATGAGGTCAGGAACCAAAACAAAATTGGGTTCAAGAGCTTGAAGTTCAGCTGGATACATCTGATCATGGCTACACGTGCTCGGTGTCGACACTAATAATCGTGATACAAAACACATGCAAATCATCAGCTTTTATGTTTAAGTCATCCATAATCACGACATATAAGGAAGTTGAATCTATCATCTAAGTCTTTATAAGGGAGTATAAAATAAGAAATATAACATCTATGTTTGCCAACACTAGCATGAATTATAATGAGTTTCTTTGACCGCATGTTATTGTCTTACTTAAGAGGTGGACTCTTTTGAATAGTCATAATTGGGGCAACTTGATCATCCATCGTTAATTCTCTCCTATTACGCAAGATTACCGAGCCTCGTGATACTCATATCTTTCAAGATGACCAATTCTATGAAGGTATTAATGTTCCAGACGTGTTTACCAATGCAACTCGGTATCAACAAAATAAGGGAATGCAAATTTAGCTAAGTTATTGCAACTTTGCGTTGACTGTTGATAAATGAGCACATCAATCGAAGATTTCAAGTTGCTTCCAATTGATTACCACGTCATGGCTTTATTATTACATATCACTCCAATGTCTAAGTCAAAGTATTGTATAGCAATAAGTTCTCAAAAACATCAAGTTGTTACAAAGTAAGAAATGGGAGTTACATACATGTCGACATTGACATTGTTGCAGCTCAACAGAATTGGTATAACTTTAAACTTTTCATGCCATCGTGGTTCAAGAATATTGGTCTTCCACAAAATGGTTTACACTTTTAAGAAATATCGATGACTTTGCATCCTTCAGCTTGGATACTTTCAAAAGTGTTATTCTTGAGGGTGCTCATAGTGATCACTCGTAAATTGGATGGTCATTGTAAAGCAATGTTTCATATATAGTGTTCAGTATTGCCATAGTAGAATGGTTTGTTTGGACACGTTATATTCCGACTTTTTGAAACATTATAAATGTGGTTACAACTATGCAACTTATTCACATTTTGGACATTTTTGATATTAAAACCAACTTCTTGTGAAAGCAAGCATAAGTGAAGAGTAGTAGATGGGTCTGTTTATAGATTGTAAAGTGCGTGATCTCATGATAATCGTGACTAATTTTTTTGGAGTCAAGATACAAATGTATAATATGCTAGAAGTTTGGAAGAGATATCAAATTATGCAATGGTGAGTGAGACCACGCTATACGAAAACACTGACAATTTTATGTTGTTCCCGGTCATGAACAAAAAATGAATTTTGATGTAGGAAGTGCCTACAAGTTTTGAGTGAGCTATGCATGAAAAGTGGCAATTCAACTTTATTGTTTGATATGCAATCTTTGGATTCCAAGGGGAATGAGATCAAAGAGCTTTCAACTTTTCAAATCTCGTGATCCAAGTAGAGTTCATTGATCTCCAACTTCATGGATGTTTGACTCATGTAATTTCATGGATTTCTCTCTCCCCATGACATGCCCACTCTCACTCCACCAATACTGCTTCCACATGAGTGGGATGTCATCTTTGGCTCCTACTAGGAATTGCGAAATGATCATGATGGTCTGGGATTGGATACTGTAGGGGGCTCTCTATTCCCATTATTGATAATTTCTTATCAAATGTGTCTAACAATGAGTCATTCCTACATTGGTTGAAACCCACTTGAGCCCCACATGGGAAGTGCAATATGAAATTAATAAAGATGAGCGTCCTCACAGTATGCACATGCTTAAGATAACAAATCTCATGGTGAAGTTAGATTGGATGTTCACAAGCACCCATCATCCATCCCCATCCTCAAACAATATTCATCACATTGGTTATAGAAGTATTGAGAATGATCAAAGCTCAAGCATCACAATCCCACATTGGCTTTTGTCCTACACTTGTTACCGTCCAAGATATCATTGTCCTAGCGGGGTTAGACCATACATACTCAACATCCTAGGATCACCTCCTCCCCCCCCCCAAGACGGAGTGGCCACAACAAAACATATAGAATTCAACAACCTTGTCAACCTCATAAAATTATGGGCCACTTCACACATGAGCCAAGAGCCGTGACCTTGTAATGGTGAGGACCCTTGACTCTCATCCAAAGGCCGTACCATGGGTGTTGGGAAAGCCGTTTTATGTAATCACGGGTCCTCAAGCATAGTGTGAAGTGAGAATGGACCATGTTGCGGGACCATTGCATATTTTGTTGGCAGAAAAAGAGGGGAGGATTTGGTTTAATATAATATGTCTCAAACTTTATCAATTTAAGAGAATTACTTGGTGGTGTTTGTCTGTCCCGGAATCTGTCCTGGAATCTATTATGGAATCTTCCTTGAAATCTGCCCTGAAATCTGTCCTGAAATTTGTCATGCTAGAAAAAATATTAAAAAAGTCATGGTCTCCCGGAATTTTCGTCAGACCCACCTCTTGGAGGTGGGCCTGACGCAAATTCCAGTAGACCATGCACCCTTATCCACAACTTGCCATGTAGGCTCCATGTAGACTTTTCATCCATGAACTTTTCTTTGGGCCTTTAGGCCTTCACCTCCTAGTGTGAAGTGAACTTGGACAGTCTCCGCCTTTTCGACCAATGAGAGCTCTTACATTGCCATGGTCAGGGGCCTTCAGCCTTGTGTGTGAAGTGGCCCTTAGTAAGTCTAGTTCACTTGGATTTTTTATTTTTTATTTTTATTTTTTATTTTTACGATCATCACAGTCCGAGGAACCATCCATACATGGAGCCTACAACACCTCAAAACCCTATAGTGGACATATATTCCAATTAGTCTTTCCATACAATGCTCAAAAAATCATTATCTTAATTGCAATGCATCTTGATGAACTTTGCTCAATTGAAAGTTAAATTAGTAAAGAGCTATACAATGCTCCTCTTCACCATTGACGGAGGTTGAATATTGTAATTGATGTAAGAAAGGTAAGAGTAAGAAGTAGTTTGGAGTTTGAAATTCTCTTCAAATTTGGTGGTTACTTTGTTTTGTTTGGATCAAGTTTGAATGTATGGATCAAATTTGAATTTTTGTTTTTACTTTCTCCTTTTGGTTTTTTGCATTTAAGTATATATATATTGTATTCTTACTTCCTTTTTCAACTTCTAGAAGCTCACTAATGTAACCATCAATGGAAGAAAACACAATGACCATAACCCCCCCCCCCAAACTCCAAAATATTATTTGTTGTGAATTTCTTACTCATGGAGGGCACTCAATGTATCATATATGTTACTACGTGGTTGTACACAAAGGGTGCTTAATAAAAGTTTGACTTACAAAGTATACATAGGGGATGGGTATTATTCCATCTAGTTTCGTAAAAATCCATACATTGGAAAATCAACAAGTGAAATATAAGCTAGGTTCTAGGCATCTACCCCTTCAAATATGCAATTGAGAGAGAGATTCATCTCATCTATTGGAGAACCAAATATTAAATTTTTATAATGATTTTTGTTTCAATTTTTTCTACATAGAGCCTTGTGTATTGTAAGAACATATTATAAGTTTTGACCATGAATCCCACAACTTAAAATGCTCATGTAGAATGAACTTGTGGAATGCAAAGAAAGACTTCTTTCCTCTAGTACACTATGTGCAAGCATAGTAAAGTGGACCAAAAAAGTGCTCCGGTATATGAAAGCCATGATTTTCTTGGTCAAACGCCTATAAGTAGTAGCAAAATGTTGTTTAAAATATATTATTTTTCATGATGACCTCTATTGTTAAGTTAGGTACTCAAATATAGAATATCAATATGAGATCTTCAAAACCTATCATCAAAAGTGATGCATAAAAGCAACTGACTAAATATAGTTTTGAACGTAAATTTCATGACCTTAAATATTTGGAATTTGGAATTTCTTTTCATATTCCTTGAATTCATTATAAACTTGAGGTCATTGTAATTTTTTTTCAAAAATTAATCAATTTAATGTAATGTAATTGTATTTTAAACAAGTTTTTGACAATTATCTTTTCAATGACACCCACTTGCACCACCACTTGCACCGTCTTCTAAAATACATATACGTTGTTTGAAATTGTTTTTTGTGAACATAAATTGCTTGGCTTTGTAGATTCATATGTTTTCTAAATGTTTATGAATTTCTATTTCATAAAATTCAAAGTTAGTATATAGTTTTGGATTACTTTCACTTAAACCTGAGCAAGGATCAAGAGCTGTCCACTTTACCGTGCTTGCACGTTAAAGTTATCCGATTTAACCAGTGTTGGACTGGTATTACTATTTTATGATACCAGTGGGGTCCTAGTATGCAATGACTTTGTAGCTCACTATTAGGCCTTGTCAAGGTACTAAGGGGGTCATGAAATGTACAACTTGGTATAATATTAAACATGCAAGAATTATGGCTCTGCAATGGTATCAAATACCAGTTCAAGCGCCTTGTTGATAACATCCAAGGCTAAACAATGGTATGTTATGATTTTAAGTCTTACTTTTCAATGCGTGGTGAAGTTCAATAAAATTTTCAAGCTCCAATTGTTGTTGAATTAAAAATTCAAGACAAACATATTGGCCCATGTCACCAAAACAAATGAAACTTCATCAAATTTTGTTTATAGATGTGAACATACAAATACAAGTGGTGAAAAAATGCATCTTGGTTTGTTGGCGATGAAATAAAATGTTTCATTTGTCTTAAAAAAAAGCAAAAATGCATCTTGGCCATCCAACATCTTGAACTAGACGTTATACTAATTATACTCATTTAATTCATCATCTGAGCAAGTAGGGTCTTCCTCAAAGCAACTTGCTACTTATAATTCATCTTCATGAGCATCCACTAATTCAGCCTCGTCAACAAAAAATTCACCGAGATCGGATTTTGCAAAAGAGTTGCACTCATCTCTAGCATCTATGGGCCAATTTTTGAGTATCATGACGAGTGCATCTAAATTTTGGATGCCCAACCTACAACGACGCAAGGCACACAAAAGTCCAACAACACTAAAAATTCTTTTTGTCTCGATCTGAAAACCCGGTATTGCTAAAATCTGCCTTGCAAGAAATGATACGTGCTTAAATCGAGGGGCATTATCCCTCCACCAAGCAAGTGGAGCAATGTTTTTATCTACATGTACAAAAGCTTCCAAAACAATATGAGCTCCGATTTCAGCATGCCCTCACTAACCTCCTCTGTAGAACTCGTGTGCCCAAAAAGAGAATCAGTTGTAGCCTCCAATGTGGGTGCCAAGTTATTCTCCAAGCTCGAATTCAACAACCGTGACACCTTCACAAGCAAAGACACCAAAACAAGTTGATCATATTCTGCCACAATGTGCATGGCTTTTTCGCATCTCACATAGTCAATAATCACCTGCAACCCCTTATACCTAAGGTCTAACATCAACGACAACATATTATGTGCCTTCTCACGAGTGAAATCAACTACAAATGCAAGACATGGTTTGATAGCTTCAATTGATTCAAAAGTCATGCGGCCATAAAGTAGTTGCGGCTCCGAGTCCATCTGCCCACATCGAAGTGTTGGCACCGCATGCATCCTCCGATCATACTCATTTTGTAGCTATATGCTTATATGGAAGGTTGTATACAATGCATCGCTCAAAAGCCAATATCCGCGAGATTGGTTTAAAATGTATTGTTGCACGACAGGGCGCAAAGTCTATGTGACCGCCTTTGCCACAACCCAATCAGCCCACTTGGGACTCGGGCTTGCAAGGTTGTAGTCTACCTACCATAACATATATTACTCGCCGTTGCATACTCTTGTGTTTCCTGCAACATAACAACAAAATTCAGTAAGTTATGTGTGTCTTACATGGTCATTCTTCATAATTATATGGTCATTATAATTGTTAAGTTTGCAATTAGTAATCCATGAGGGAAGCACATCAGATTACATCAACTTACATATAAATCAAAGTACATCAGATTATATACAAGACCAAACACTTCCCATAACCATTGTACATTCCCTTTTAGGTACCCTTTTAGAAGAAAAAGATGGAGAAAGAGAAGGCGAAGGCGAAGGTTTAGGTTCTCACCTGAAAAAACACGACTTTACTTGCGAATCTTGTTTTTACAGGTGTCTTTAACTTTCGAGAGGCAAGCCCCGCTTCAACGCACGCTTTATCCCACTCTGTTCTTCCTTTTCCGGATTTTTTAATCCATGTAATTGTTTTCTGCAAGTTAGTTTGAGCCTCTTTAATGGACACCTTCTTCATTCCAATACAAACTTTTGTGTCGTATGTAGAATATTGGCATGCCTTTGACATAATGTATCCAAAACACACTCCCGGGTAGGGCTGCAACAAAGCCAAAGGCTTGCAAGAGACAACCGATGTTAAAGCTGACGCCAATGTTCTCAAATTACTACCTTCATCTTTCACATATGAAATTATTTGTCTGTGAGGTGGAAATATGAAAGCAACCTCTTCACAATAACTGTTAAAGCTGCTCCTGCAGTATCTGATACTTCAAAAATATCTACAGTGATATGTCGGGGTTCCCAATCGCTATCTATGAAGTTCACAACCAAACAGAATGTGTCCACTCTCGTACGCGACATCCACAGATCGAAAGTCACTGCAACTGTTGTACAACTTGCCAATGTCGACAATACAAAATGTTCCATAGTCTTTTGCAACATAGACGGGATGATCTCCTTCACCAATTGTTTTCGTGTGGGAAACTTGACCTTTGGATCGCGTCGCAGTACCAAATGCTGCAACCATGAATTCTCTACTGCAAACAATGCAATGTATTTTTTTGTAATATAAAAAACAAGATCCTCAAAAAACCTTTGTTGTGCTACACCATTCTTCCCATAAGGGCTAGTACTACCATAGTATTCAGTTATGGTACTAGGGTTCATCTGTTTCTTTTTCTTGTATTTTTATTTTTTTCCCTCTGTATCAGTGGCTGTACAACTTCCTTGTATCTCTCCATATCAGCAGCGTGGTCATTCATCACATGTTTCATCATAGAGGTAGATCCATGTGCAGGGTTGTAGTTAATGATACATTTCCTGGAACGAGTAGTAGGTTGCGAGACAGTGAAGCTCTGCCCTTCAGACACAGTTGGAGTGGATGATGTTGGATGGCACAAAACACACCTCATTGTTTGTGGTACCTTTACATCAACCTTTATTCCTTGCAGATGCAACAAGAAAAATGTCCACACTAAAGAGGTTCTATGATAAGATATCCAAAACCTGTAGTTGTCTTGTAGATGAGTGAGTCGCACACGCCAAATTGCCAACTCCTTTGCAACATGCAACTCTTCTATTGTAACTCCAACATCCACAATGGTGTTGTGTGTGTCTTTTGTTGTTCTTGGCTCTGTGTTGGAAGGCTCTCCTCCTGGTAAATCCTGTCCTCCCCATTTAGATTGAACCAAAGTTGCTGTCGTATTTGTTGATATCTAATTACGAAACCCTAAAAGGGGAACCCTAGTCTTTGAGAGCTAATTTTTGCAAACAGATCACATCTTATTCATGCGACCTTCCAAGCCATGAACACAAGGATCTTGTTAATATGTGTTGGTCACAACTAGAAAACGAAAATGACACCCATCAACCAAGCAAAAATAACATGAAATCTTGAACTAAACTAGGTGATACAGGTTTAGGGCCAAACCTCAACAACCACCATGAAGACAGTGACGGCTTGAATCTTCGGCAACTAATGCAGCAAATCTCTTCCTATTCTACATCAAAACCAAGGTGGGCCGCCAATATCTTCCATCCCTATCTGCCTAACTACAACCTTCGAATGCAACCCTAAGAAAGCGAGGAACAATACTGTGGAGAAATGATGTGACCATGTGCACAAGAATGGTCTTAGTATTGCATTCTAAACCCCTCCTTGGTATTGGTATGTTCATAAATATCCCCTGCCCATGATGCACAGGTATGAGCTAGTGTACTGTCCCCTTTGATACCAATTGGGTATGGTCTGCGATACCCTACTTGATACTAGTGCTTATACCAAGCCCTAACATATGTACTGGTCCAACACTGGGTTCAACCCACCTTTATGTTAATGCTCGGTGCACAATGTGTGGTCATGGCCTAAGATCTTTGCCACAAATAATGTTGGGGCCATGATCCCTAGCTTGTAGAATTTTTACGAAATTATATGCAAGCCAAGTATTCAAACAAGTTCCGTCCATTCCAATTCCCTCTTATTACATCATACACATATTCCCTTTATCAATTTCGACAGACAACATTCATTCCCCTGGACGAGGAAGGCCACGTGTCCGATTATGGTTGGTTGGCAGAAGACTAAATCCACTTTCCGCCAGCAAAGCAAAGTGCCCAAACTGACGGTACACATACACATACACATACACATATGTGCTCGTGTTTATTAGGGTTTCACTTTTTGTCATTCCACTGGATTGCCATTTTCGAGGTTCCCTGTTTCGTCTTCTCCTCCTCCCTCTTTTCATCTCTGTTTGCTTCTTGCTAACCTCCTCTCCATTGCTCCAGAGCCGCTGCTTCGCAACTTACGTTCTGCAATTTTTCTCTCGCGATTTGGTGCAGGAACGAGCAAGGACTACAATTATGAGTACAATAGACTAGTTGCATTGTAGTCGAGCAAGCAGCTGTAATTGGTTGCAATATCGGAGGGAGGTGAGAAATGGCGAATTTATTAAGTGAGCTCGAGAGGTTCGAGCAGGAGATGAAGGATCTGGGATCAGAGGCTCCTCCGCACCAACAAGTGTTGCTGCCTCCTCCACCGCCACCGCCCCCTGGACTCCTCATTGGAAGAGGAGGCGGAGGCCATCTTCCTCAGGCTCGACCTCCACCGCCACCACCCCCTGGGGGTCTACGAGGGCCACCGGGGGTGCCTCCATCTCCACCAACTGTAGGAGGACTTTATGGAGTTGGTGCTCCACCAACTCTTGTCGCGAATTCCTCTACTGTTTTACCTCCTCCACCACCTCCACCGAGCACATTTTTGCCTCCGCAGGTTTGCAGTCCTACTGTCACTCTCCCTTTTTGTTTTTGGCTTTATATAATTCTAGAGTGAAGAGAAAGATGATGACTCCGATGTTGCCACCGGCGTGAATTATGGTGTTATATGTAATTTCCAAACATGCATCACGAGGATTAGAGCCGAGCACATTTGTGCTTCCGCAAGTTTGAAGACCTACTGTCACTCTCCCTCTTTTTTGAGGCTTTGTATAATTCTAGAGAGAACAGGGAGATGATGATGACTCCGATGTTGCTTCATTCTCGAGTTGGTCTAAATGTAACACCAAACGGGCATCACTAGAAATTAGAGAATTAGAGTCGAGCACATTTTTGCCTCCGCAGGTTTGAAATCCTCCTGTCACTCTCCCCTCTTTTTTTTTCGGCCGTGTACTCTTCTCACTTGCCTAGCTCCAGTAGAGCGTTTATCTGGACCCTTGCGTGTTGACTGGGTAGAATGGCCCGAATTGGGGCCAGACTTTGTATTCACTCAAGGGTCGTTTACACTAGGGGTGGTTCTGGGTCTGGTTATGTTTCGTGGTTTACTTTCTTCCATTATATTTGGATGGAAAAGGCATAATAAATGCTAAGCACAACCACACTCTATCCCATCAATCCCACTACTCGCCATGGTTAACCATCTTAGGGCGGTTATACTTACTCATTTGGCACCACTAAGGTTCGGGGGAGGAAGTCGAGGAGGTAACCAATTTAACATTACAATTCAAGGCCAACAAGAATATTAATCACTTAAATTTCTTTTCGAGTCCAAGACCTAAAGCAATTACAGATTGCAATTTGGAAGACCAACCTCACCATCAACCACACTTACAAGGATTCGAAGAAGACCTTAGTTGTGGTTGATTATTTTTTGGTTAACTGCAATCACAACGTAAACGACCCTTCAATTGGAAACATTACCTCAGAAAGGGTTATTTGTCCAAGTTGTTGAGCTTTGTCTGGCGATCTTAGGTGGACCTGGACCATTCAGCTGCGTCCAATGATTACATAGGTGATGGAGAGTTTGGAATACTCTAACTAGCTGAAATTAAGACGTGAGGAGATAAGTTTAGTCTTAGGGTTTAAACTTTTAAAGGCACATGTAGTCGTTGGATAGGATTGGTCCTCTTCTTTGCTTGCTGGTGGAGGGAGGCAGTATAGAGGAGGATCGACATTTGAATTCTTTCTTGCTTGAAGAGGAACTTAGAGCAGTTACTGGAATTAGGTATCCTTTTGGACTGCCATAAGGTTTCATAACCTTGAGCAGTGGGTAATGAATTGGAATCTTCACTGCCATTCAAATTGCAAAGGTGTAGTGCTTAGAGACGACCAACTTATGTTGTAGAGGACAAGGTAACTGCGAAGTTGTTTAATAGGCTTTGTTTTGCTGCCTTGCATAACTTGAGGATTTGAACAATTTTGATGGATTCTTAAAGCCATGTCCTTAGGCAGTTTGTATGCATTCTTGGAAGCATGAGTCATTTTGGATGCTATCATACGGGTGTTAAGAGTTGCAAATGCATCTAATTGGTATCTCTTGTGCAGACGGTTGGGACTGCTACGAATGGAGCTGCACCTCTGCATTCAACCTTACAAAATTCCAGGCTGCCTCCTCCCCCTCCCCCTGTATCTCCTGTTTCTCTTCCTTCTCCTCAACAAGAAGCCAATACTCATTCACCTTGGTTGAGCAGTCCTGCTGCACCAGCCACACAGACAGGGGCTCCCTCTCGATCCCCTTTACCTCCTCCTCCTACGACTTCTGGAGCGCAATACTCATACCCTGCACCTTCTTCAACACCAAATTATGCCCCACCCCCTCCTCCTCCTGCTGCTGCTTCAGCAAATTCTTATTTCCCAGTCCCTTTTCATCTCCAGCAACATCAGCAACAGTATCAAGCACCTCCACAACAGTATAGTCAGGCCCCACAAGTGTCATATCCTGCAACACCAAGTCACATGCAAGCAGCTCAACCTCCTACCTATCAGTATCCAACTGTGTACCAGCAATCTGCCACAACTACAGCTACAACATCGGCTGATGCAACAGTTTATGCTCTGCCTCAACAACACCAGGTATGCTCTCTAACCCTCCCATTGGTTTACTTTTGAAGGATATCTTGAAGGAGTATCAAGAGTTCTAGTGCTCAGGGCTCCAGTCTATCTTGCTGGTGAAGGTTTTTAGAACGCAAACAGAAATTCAAGAGGGTTCCAATTTTTCTTGATCATATGTTGAAGTTCAACAGGTCGATTTCTTCACGAGTTAAGGGCTTAGGGCTTCCCAATGTCATTTTGTTTGTTCTGTCCACACATATTACTTTGGTTAAAGGACATAAAATTTTAGACTGTGCCTTCTAGCTCATGGTTTGGTTGAAGTGTTGGGATATGAAACAAAGGATGGTTGAACTGATAATCCATTTCATGACTCGACATTTTTGTTCCTTTTTTTTTGAGGTCCAGATCTAGAAGAAACTCATTGCATATAAACACATCTCAGAAGAGAGAGAATCAATGGAGAATCTTTACAAAGTGAGGAGAGTGGAATATAATTGGAGAGAAAAAGGTGCTCATATGGTATCTCTCAACACCTAAAATTCTGGAGCTTGCATGAGGCACTTGCAGTGGCTGTTGAAATGCACAAGATAATCAGCACTAGGAGGGTACCGTTCTGTCACATAGCTCTCTTAAAACATAAAATATTACTTGTAATTGGCTTTAATTGGCCATTGCTGCAGCTTTCACTGGCTTGATAAGCCTTTTTCCATGGTGTTTAGATGGGTGCTCCTGAGTCATGTATGACTCAGGAATTACTGATTTATTTTATTATTTTTATTCTTAAAATTTTTGATTTGTTTTTTTTGAGTCAACTATGCTCCATCGGCCATCTTTGGTTATTTTTTCTTGCTGAGGGGTGTTCTTTCACCATTGCAGGCACAACAGCTTTTTCAAAGAGATGCACAAACCATCACACCAGAGGCTTTAGAGAGCGTGAAGGCTGCCTTGGCTAGTGGAGATGGAGAACACAAAGTGGAATCAAAGAAGAAAGCGATTCCTCGAAAAGCTGCTGGACAAACTTGGGAGGATCCTACTCTTGCTGAATGGCCTGAAAGTGTGTGCAAAATCCTTCAATCTAGGCAGTGCACGTTTTTTGTTATTCATTGTTGTGATTGTGATGGTTCTGAGTTCTGGTATATGTAGTCTACAGATTCATAGATAAAGGTTACTTTTGTTCTCTGTTACGGAGTTCATTGATTGCCACTCTTCAATATACTATGCATTTGTCATATACGGGTGTGGAGTGTTAGTGAAGTCTTTCAGAAACTTTTTGGTGTTACCTTATAACATCAGACTGTAGAAAGTGCCCTCTCATTGCAGTTCATGATATTAGCCTATAACAGCTGTCACAGTGTTCTTTACCACTAATGCAAACCTGATGCAAACCTGAAGTGTGATATTGGATAGCAGTAATTGATTCAATTTCTGTATTTGTTTACTCTGGATGCAGATGACCATCGCCTTTTCTGTGGTGACTTGGGAAATGAAGTGAATGATGAGGTTTTGACCAAGGCATTTACACGCTTCGCCACTTTCAACATGGCTCGAGTGAGTATCTTTTGCCTAATTGACAAATCTGTTACTTGCAGTACCAAGTACATCTGTGTAACTAAGGTGGTCTGATACAGGGGGTGGTTGTTGCTCTGTAGGTTGTTCGAGATAAGCGCACTGGGAAGACCAAGGGATTTGGGTTTGTCAGTTTTGCAAATCCCTCTGATTTGGCTTTGGCATTGAAAGAGATGAATGGTATGTGACAGCCATGCACTGACTTTAAATCTCTAATGCTATTCAGGAAGAGAGACATGGTTCAAGGGATTGTTTTTGACAACCTTGTGGGTTGTACATGTATGTGTACCACTAGAGGACATATAAAGTCATTCAGTAGGCTTATATTTAACACGACTTTTGATGGTTTATTGAAGATTCTCTGCTGCTTTGTTTGTCCTAAATTGCATGGAAAATGTTAGTTCTAGACAAGGCTCTCCATATTCTTGGAATTCGTTATGTGTGTCTTTGATCTTTGAGTATGCGGATGCATGACTACTGTATCCTTCATCTGCACAGGCAAATATGTCGGTAATAGGCCAATTAAGCTACGAAAGAGTACTTGGAAGGAAAGGACGGATCAAGAGGCACTAACACATCAGAAGGTAGACTTTGCAAGATCCAGATTTTGTACTTTGAGCACCTGTTTCTTTTGTGAATTCCAACTTTTTAGAATCTTAAGCAGCTTGGTCAGTACCAATAAAGTATATGTTATCATCTTGTGTTTTGTATATGAGGAGATATCTATGTAGACATTCTTGACCAGCTACAGAAGAATTTTGTCTTTTGGTTGTGAGTGTTGGCTAATTGACTACTAGGGATAAAGAATCAATATATCATCACTGTAGTGCACTTCTGAGAGCTTACCAAACTAAATTTGAGGACACTGAAGCTAGTTACCTAGGCAACCGGTCATAGTGGAGGTCATATTTGTAGGGATTCCTTCAGACTAACAGTAAGCTGTTCTGAGGCTCCCCAATTCTCTTGAATGAAATGAGCTACAAGTTGCTTTGGTCTAGCTGCAGCCCTCTTCTCTATTATTCACATGCTTTGTCTAAAGGAAACAGTTTGCCTATCATGCATGGTACGTTCTGTAATTGATTATTGGTGATGTCGTGCAGCATAACAAGCGGCAGAAGACCAAGAGAACCATTTTGCACAACTAGTGGCATCAACCTGAGTATAAGGGGTGATGCATATGTGGATACAATGGCTGCCTAGGTTAATCTTACAGGAATGGTTGACAAATGACATGGTTTGCACTTATATGGCAAGGTGAACTTTTGTGAAGCTGTGTTTATCAACTCCACTGCTTCTCTGAAGATTGGACCACTTTTCACATGTGTTATTGACCTGTGTACAGATTGCGGATTTGTTTAGGGTTCACCTAAACTACTGCAAGGCATCTACCAGAGAGGTACCTATTGTTTACATGCACTTTCTGTAACATTTCATCAAATTTATGTCAGTCTTCAAAAGAGATGAAGACCCTGGGAGATATTGAGCATGAGTCTTTGAGAGAGGATTTGGTGCCTGCTTTTGAAGAGCTCCATCAGTGAGACTACAAAGCCCAGTTTATTGGAGAGGATTTCTTTTTCTGTAGAATTATGCAAATTGGTACTAAGAATATGCTTGCTGACACTTGTTCAGGTGTACCTTAGTAGAAGCAGTATCTGGATTCAGATCTGGCAAATGTCCATGAGAACATGATTCTTTACTTGAGGTGATCCATTTTTATTTGTGCTCATGGATATTGCTTTCCTGTGTAGTAGGAGCTTTAGGTTTGCTTGTTATGTTCATGGTCATAACTTCTAAGCTAGGCACATGCAAAACCAACACAAAATCCAAACCCGACAATATGCACCAATATTGTACATCAGTGAAGGCTTCAATTGTATCACTGTGGTACATAGTTTTGGTTTTAGGACTAATGTTGGTTTTGGGCATACGTACCATACTCTCTGACTTTGGATGAAATAACAGCGTATCCATGTTCTGTATTTTCTTGGTTCTATTGATTGTGGTGAACAATAATCATGTCTTTGTGATTTATAGGAAAGCAGAGTTTCCATCAAACTCAGATATGATCCCCATCCAGCTTGTAGCTATTTGATGTTGAGAAGCATTCTCCTCAAATCAATTCTAGATGTCATCCCAGCCATATTCTAATGTTTTAATGTCATTTGTGTCAAAGTAGACTAAGTGACAATCTCTCCATCTGAAGGCCACACATTATATTTATATTTGATAATATTTAGTTGATGTATTGAGAAACTTTCAGACCTTTTATAGGCACTAACAACTTGTAGTTTTTGACTAGGCAAAACGCCTGCCTAGTCGACTGTCAACAATTGATCTTGTGAGAAATAAGTGACTAGGCAGACTGTCTGTAGTTGCTATATGAGAAATAAGTGCCTAGTTTGACTAGGCGGGCGTCTAAAAGGTCTGGAAACTTTAATTTTTGAACATAGACACCTCTTGTACAAGTATTTGATTTGAATGAAATGGACATGGATCCCCTCCTTGTCCCCACAGGCTCTAGAAGGATTCACGTACATACAAAATTCAAAGAACACATGCGTGTCACCCAACTCTATCTACATAAGTCCCTCCCTGGCTTTCTCCCCTCTGAAATGGCTCACAAAACTATACTTGCACTTGCCAAAAACCGCTCATGCTTTTGCCCAAAAATCCTGCTCTAAAACCAACCCACCATCCAATACCAACAACCTGAATTCTTGCATACTAAGTATATAAGGTAGACACACCCATTTCTGTTAGGCAAAGGGAAATTTGCATTAGTGTAGTACAAGTATGATACTGGAGAGGATTTTCACAGCTCTGGGAAATGATCACAGTGTTCAACCAAAAAATCACAATTTATTTCCAAGTTTTGAGATTATAGTAAATTTCCAAAGGCAACATTCTCTCCTGATAGGACACAACTCATACACACACAACTTGATGAAAGAAAGAAGCAGTTTGGTTTAATAATATGAAAAATTTGGTTGGGGGTGACATTGAACCAAGTGTTGTATACAAAATCACACATCTGAATTCTCCAATTGTTGGTCCGAGATGACCCTAAACTACCGGATGATGGTGGAGGGATACCCAAATCTCAAGGAAGAGGTTGGCGGTTCGAATCCCGGCTGTGAAATCTCCTCTCTACCTGACGGAAAACTTGCCAGGTGGTCAGCTGCCTCCTGTGCTTTGGCGTTGGCCTGTTGGCCTTCTGTCTCAAAAAAAAAAAAAAAAAAAAAAAAAATTCTCCAATTGATCCAAACTTCTCGAGTAAAATGAATATCTGTGATGTTAGGATCATGTTGTGTAAACTGTGTAGAATATGCACCCTACCCCAAGTCCAAGAAGTTGCAGTAAAAAACATAATTTTTTTTGGAAGGGTATATGAAGATTCTTTGCCAAGTGGTGGACTCTTAACACAAGGCACTGATGTAAAGATATGCTTTTAGATGTTTTTAATCATTATTTTATTGACATAACATTATTGAGAGCATGTAGGTGTAAACCGCCCGTGTAGTGTCACAATCACTAAATGTAAACCTAACAGTATTTGTCATTCCTTGGAAGAAAAAAAATTAAGTCATTATAGTTTACAATATTACAATTATTGCCACTTACAAAAGTGATTTTCCATCCAAGTTTCAATCATTCGTGACAGCATTTCATCGCATAAATGTTAGGATGCAAAATATACTAAAAGTCGATGATCTAAAAGTAAGTTGGGATGACGGTATTTGTAAACTTATTCATGAGAAGTGTCATTAGAAAAAGTCACCACAATGACATAACATACCATATGACCTTAAATACAATATTTAGGCACGGTGTACACCCATGGGTTTCTTTTCTTAACATCGTGATTATTTTAACTACATGCACACTTGGCCCATTGTTAACTTACCTCATATATTAGGTCACCTAACAACAAAATTAGCGCCTAACCTCGGTGGTAACTTACCACATGTGTACTAGAATGGTTAGCTAAATTAAAAGACAATGATAGTGACTAATGACTTACTAGTGATCACATGACATGTTGACGTGATGACACATGGCAAGCAAGGTGAGTTTAATGATCACCATGTGTGAATAGAAGTAGTAATCTACTCTAGATAGGTGGCATTTTTGGTGAAGTTGCATGTAGGTGTCAACATAACATTATTCAACTGCTATCAACTGTTCCATTCTAATAATATCAATACACTGCTTCGCCTGAGTTTTTCAACCTGAATTTTCTAGTGCAGTGCTATGCTATGAGAATAAACAAAGTACAACCCTGAATAGAATCTTGTTTATTCCCAACCCCACCCCAATGTACAAACTTAGCTAAATAATGTTATGAATGAGATGACATTTAGATTAACTTGAGGTTAGATTATCTTACCATTAAGATTGGTAAGTTTAGCAATCACAATTAGGACTTACCCATAGGTGTGAACCATCCCTTATGCCCCTTCCCACTTGACTTTAGCTAAGCCTAAAAGTTAGTTCTAAAAACACGGCCTTCACACCATCGACACTATCTAGTCCCGAGCCTAGTTGGCAAATGATGTGGCAAGGTTTAAAAGTGGAGGTTTTAAGCCTCAAGCACCGACCCTCCCATCGGTACCTAGACATGAGGCAAGAATGTAGGACGTTGTAAAGTGTCGCCTCCGGCCCTTGTGATTGGTCGCTTTTAGTCTTAGGTATGAGGGCACAAGGAGCTCCATTAACAAAACTGATGGTAAGATAGATGAGTAGTAATGCATTTGGGGATGGGATGAAAACTATCCAACATTCATTGCTTGGTAGATGAAATAATGAACATGTGTGAAAACTACTTAACTAAAACCTACTCGAAAATCTGTGGAGCAAGTTCTTGTAGGTGCATCGGGATAGCTAGATGCCTCCACTATAACCAAACAGAGCTTTACCTGGTTTTTAGGAAAGGTTTTGGTTATTTGGTAAAGTCAGGTGGGAAGGGGGCATTAGTGTAGTATTGAGCAAGACAAATAGAATTTGCGACACTTGGCGCAGTTGGAGAAAGTAACCATTTAAGGACCCATCTACCTTAATACGGTAGCCTTGGCTTGGTGGGAAGTCGCAACGAGGAGGCCGCTCAGTTCTAACCCAACCTTCCTCCGTCGCTCGCCATGGCCGCCCTCGCTGCGCCATGGCCATGGAATCCGACGGACACAGCAACAAGAACAACGGGAACAAGAATAACGGGGACGAGGACAAGGAACGGACGTTGCCCAGTGGTTTGTGCGAGCGAACAAAATGCGAATCCCTCCAATTCCATCTTCCAAGAGAGCGGCAACAAGAGACGCGCGTCCAGGACAGCCGTGTCTGTGGTGCAGAGAATTGAGCGAGCGCAGCAGGAGTCCGAGATGCGAGCTTTGACCAAGACTTCCACGAAGCTGTATCCTCGTGCGTTGCTGGAGTCGCTCGACGAGCGCATCAAACAGAACCACTGGGAGTCTGCTATCAGGGTGTGTTGGTCTCGTTCCCCGACTTCTTACCTTCTGTTGCGTTCATTAGCTTTTCTTTGTCAATTAAGGATTTTATCGTGTTGCATAGGAATTCACATTCAGCGTCCAATTTTGATGGTGTATGAAGTAGGATAGGCGTTTGAGCTTGTGAGGTTTATAGGAGTAGTATCAGCCGGGCCGTACTTCGTGTTTGTGTCAATCAGGGTTATACTATGTTGGCATAGAATTGAGGAATTCACATTCAGTTCCCAATTTTTCTGGTGTATGAAGTATGATGAGTGTTTGAGCTTGTGAGGTAACAAGAGTAGTATCATCCGGGCCTTTCTTTGTGTTTGTGTCACTTAGGGTGTTCCTATGTTGTAAAGAACTGAGGAATTCGCGTTCAGTTTCCAATTTTGACGGTGTATGATGGGGGTTTAAGCTTGTGAGGTTACAAGAGTAGTATCATCTGGGCCCTTCTTCATGTTTGTGTTAATTAGGGTTCTACTATGTTGCATAGAATTGAGGAATTCACGTTCAGCATCCAATTTTGATGGTGTATGAAGTATACCAGGTGTTTGAACTTGTGAGACTACAAGAGTGGTATCATCCGGATGTGCGAACATATATCAAACTCTTGACGATGCTAGGGAACTGCAAGAAACCTGAAGAGGCAGCTAAGCTTTTTGACAATATGCTGGAAGACAAAGTGCGTCCAACAACTGCAATCTTCACAGCTCTTCTGAATATCTACACAAAAAGCAACCTACTTGACAAGGCCCTGAGCCTTTTCAAGAGCATGCCAAAGTTTGAAGGATGTGCACCTGATGTCTACGCCTACACTGCGATGATCAAGGGTTGTTGTGACGGGGGGCTTTACGATCGGGCGGCCCAATTGCTCAATGAGATGTGGTGGGAGGGAGCAGAGCCAAATGTTGTCACCTACAATACCTTGATTTTTGCTTACGGTAAGCAAGGGTTGTTTGATGAGATGGAGAATGTTCTGACTCTAATGGATGCAAGAAATGTGACACCAGATACGTGGACGTGGAATTCTTTGATTCGAATCTTTGGACTTCATAATCGAATTCAAGATATGGAGCAAGCATATGAGAGTCTGCTACAACAAGGTCTACTGCCAGATATTGTTACTCTGAATTCCCTTGTCACGGCGTATGGGAAGAATGGATTCTATGGAAAAATGCACTGCGTCCTTGATTACATGCGTAGATATAATTATGAGATGAACACAGCCACATACAATTCAATAATTGAGGTGTATGGCAAGGCAGGGAACATAGACCAAATGGAGGTTGCATTTAATCGGATGAAAGCTGAGGGCGTAAGACCAAGTTGCATTACGTTTTCGTCTCTTTTGAGTGCTTATGCAAACCAAGGATACTGGCACAAAATTGACAAAATTATGCGGCAATGTAGGAACCCTAATGTAACTATTGACACGGCTGTTTACAATGCTGCTATTGATGCCTATCAAAAGGCTAGAATGTTTGAGGATATGGAGAATGTCTTCGAGGAGATGAAGCTTGCGGGCTGTGCACCTGACAATATTACGTACACTATTCTGATTGATACCTACAAAAGAATTGGGAAGTTTGACAAGGCACAGCAAATGCAGGCAAATTGGGAAGCATCCAACAAGTGAGTCTGGTCTAACAGATTGACGACCAAGGACTTTCTAAACGACTCAGTCGGGATTCTTAGCTCTAAGATGACAACCGTCCCATTAAGCCTTTGCAGACAGGTCAGACCCCTAACCGACCAAGACAGCCATTAAGAAATTTAAAGTAAATGTACAATGCTTCATCATCATGATGCGTCATTTTCAGAAGATGGCCAAAAATCCTGACTTCTAACCTTTATTTTGATTTTTTAGTCAGCATCAGAAGCTCACTTCTGAGTGGCTTGGGCCTGATGGCACAGAGCTGATAAATATCAATTCTACCTGTGAAGTAGCTCATGAAACAAGTTTTGGATGTATGGGTGCAGCTGTGTACTGATTTCCGACTTTCTGAGGCCTTGACAAAGAAACCAAAGCCTGGGAAGACTAGACCTAGATCTTTGTGCCAGAAAATGGGCATGAAGTTACTAGTGGGGGAAATTCTGACTTATTCAATGTATATAAATTCAGGCAGCAATGCTCAAGATCAAATTGTATAATTCCAAGTTTCTAGGGAGTGCTCCATTTCCTACTGTGGAATGGAACTACGCATCTCTGGAGTGTAACACTCTATGTACTTTTGTTTGCTGCTGTGAAAGTACAATTTGTTCATTTAAAAAAATTGCGAGTGATTGCACAAAATGTGTCCCTGAATGCTGGTATGTTGCAGTTATCTGAAAATCGGAATTGGTGAAATGAATAGACACCAACATGATATTGGCCTTCTTCCTCAAATTGTGCGACATTGATCTTGAAATGATTTCAATTTCAATGCCATCATATGACTTAACCTTGCAACTTTAATGAACTTTAAATGAACTTTAAAATGTATATACTAATTGTACACTATAGTTACAAGGGAATTTCAAAATTATGACGTGATTATGATAGCAAAACTCTCTTTTGTAAGAATACACTTGAGATCATATTGTGCATGCAAAGGGATCCATTTGGTATATTTTCCCATACATTTTCAACCATCTCTAGGCACCAGTAAATTGCTTAAGTGGTCGGAAATGGGTTGGCTATCTTAAAATCGGCCTAAAGGGCCACTTCACACTTGAGTCAAGTGTTGTGATCATGTAATTGTGAGGGCCCTTGACTCTCACCCAAAAATTGTATCAGTTGTTTAATTAACATGGTTTGTTTGAATTTGCATCAGGCCTACCTCTTAGAGGTAAGCTTAACACAAATTCCGGTAGACCACGAAACATCATCCATGGTTTGCCATGTAGGAATCCATGTAGACTTTTCATCCATGATAATTTCTTTGGTCCCTTAGGTCTTCAACTTCTAGTGTGAAGTGAACTTGGACGGTGTCAGACTTTTCGACCAATGAGTGATCTTAGAATGCAATGGTCACGGGCCTTCAATCTTGTGTACGAAGTGGCCCTAACTTAACCTCCAAGCGAGACCAACTTGGGAGCTTTCAGTTCCCAAGAAGAGCTGGGCGGGAAAGTTCCTCATGTATGTAACTTACCGAGGCAGCTTCTGAAGAACAAACTTACCTTTATTAGTGTTACTGTACATTTTATCATATTATCCCAAAGAGGCCTATAATTTCCTATGAAGCTTCTTATATATTATCAGGTGAAACTTAAGGGCTAGAATGTTAGAGAATTACAAAAGTTGGATCATGAAATGACATGACATTATTAAGCAGTGTCCATTCGCTATGTGGGCACTGAGAATATAATCATGTGATGCTAGGAGCTCAGTCTAAATCTAAGTCTCCTTGCGCAAGGTTAGGGCATCCCGTGGTCAAATTTTAAGGGCCCACAAAACGAACGTCTAGGGCTTAATAATGTTTCAAATGCGTAACGAAATGAATTTGATTTGAGAATCTAGGAAGCCAAAAGGCTTATGGGACTAAAAGTACTGTATATCATGATTACAATGTCAAACAATGCTAATTCTATAGAGTGGCGAAGTGTGGAAACCTTCCGTGATGTAGAGGCTAATAAAGTCATGAAACTTAATGAAATCCATCGAGCCCAAGTAACTTAAGTTGGCTTCCACTTCATTTAGTAACTTAAGGACCTCCAAGGATTTGTGTTGTCTAATGTAGATGAGTCTTAAATGGTTATAATTTTCCTAGCTAGCCCACTTCCTTTGGCCTGATATGAAAGACAAGATGATTAGCATATCCAAATTGCGGTTGTAGCCACTTTTACTCAATATCTTATAAAAATTGCAAAGATTCTTGTGCTCATTAACCCCTAAAGAACAAGGGGGCATACATGATTTTAAAGATATGTTATTTAGTGTGGCTTGGTGACTTAATTTGGAGTTGATGTACAAAAGGTGATTGTTAAGGGTGATTTTTGGACTACATCTATATGGTTGGAATCAAGGGAACTGTAACAATTATCATAAAGGAAAATTGAATGCATTTTCTTTTTTAAAACAATATTGAAACCATATATCATCAAAATTAGATGAATTGTGTATTGATTGATTACAACCATTGGTTCTCTCATATGATGGAGAATGGCATGACAAATCAGGTCAAAAACCTTATCATAGTCCCTTAGTAGTAAATTTTGTAACAAAGAAAAGTATTTGATGTTTGAGCACTTTAATATCCATCAAAAACTGTTGGTAATAAATTTTCTTAAACCCAATTGCCAAAGGTGGTTCAAAATTTAATAGCTACAAGTGGAAAGAAAAACTCAACTCAAAACAGACTTGTTGAATACTTCTAATGTTGCTACAAAAACACACGCAACCCATTTTGGGTTGATTGGTCATATAGGTCCCCCCCCAATTATGTTGACTATTGAGCATAGAATGATTATGGCAATTTCCACACACAACCCAATCTTTTTAAACAAATGTGTCTTGGTATTCTTTTGGAGCGCCACACGAAACCACAAACCATTCAAACAAAGCTGCCCTAATCGATTAAGAGTTGTCTACCTTACGTAAAGTCATTCATGCATAGGGTGAAAACACAAAAGAAACTATTCTATAGCATTTGAATAGTTACTTTTAGATGATTAAACTCCAAAAATGGCATCAGGGACGTCAAATTAGTGAAGGTCCAATTGGAATGACTTGATCTTGCACCGTATAAGGAGTTTGTTTTTATTGTAGCCCTTATATCCATGATGAATGAGTTTACAAAGATGCCACAAAGTCCAAGCATGATCTATGACTTGTATACATAATATCACTTCAATTCCTCACCAAAATTTTCAATCATATTAGTCATATTTATGGGTTTGAAACATACTTTATTTCATGCATTGTCTTACATCAAGAAGAAGATCAAATTATACATATGTGACATTGACAATCAAAATAATAAGTATGCATTTGTTTCCAAAGCAACCATGCCATGTACTTGAACCCGATTCTTCAATTACATGAAGATGTTCAACCAATTTAAAAAGTGTTATTGGTGAATGAGTTTACAACATGTATAATTACTTGTGACATTATTGGTTAGAATGAAAGTTTGTAACATAAATGTATGTTCTTTTGCCTAGAAAGGTCGACAATACATTATGCAATCGGAACATATGATTTAAGAAATAGGTAGTGCAACATGCTTGTCACATCGGAGAGACTTGTTAGTAGTATGCCCTCATGTAGCTGGTGAGTTATGATCATTCTTTAGGACCCCATGAAAGTCTACAAGGATATGTCAATTAGAATGCCCCATGCCACTACTTTATCAACATTCCACACTATTTTGAGTATTTACTACCACAGTAACTAACTAGTAAGTGTTTTTTCAATTTATTGTGGTTGCTATACAGATAAATAAACAACATTATGAATTTTTGTGATATGGTTTGACCAAGGTAAGGTGCATGGGTAGAGAGGCAACCTGATATTCACGAAGACAATCTAATTGCACATTTCAATGTACATGAAGTAGAAATGCTTGTCATGGATACTTTTCTTAGAAAGGTCAAATTTGCTCATTTAAAAGTAAAATCTAGGTTGAGGTATGATGTATTCCAACTAGACCCCATACAATTAGTTTAGAGGTCTTTGATGTCCTTTTTGAAGTCATCTTTTGTCAAAAGTAATAAAATGCTTAGACTATAGAATAGCTCACGGTATTTTTACCTTCCAATGGGTGAGTTCACCTAGACACCACAAAGCTCTAGCTGGTGCATTGGACTCCGGTTTTCATCCATCGATGCAGATGCATGGGCTCTAGGAAAAATGAGCGCTCTAGATTGAGGGTCATTTGACTCCAATTGGATCCTAGTAAACTAATTCGAGGATCTTTGATGCCATTTGAAAAGTCAAATGTGTCAAAATATATTAAAATTCACTTTTCTAGCTTGGACTTCATAACGTCTACTAAACTCATCCATTGTAGATGGATGAAATATAGTAAAAAGAAACATACTAAAACTAGAGCCTCATCCATTTCAATTGGACCCTGTTATAGTAAGTTGAGGTCTCTAATATATTTTGAAATCGAATCAACTTTTAGATAATGAAAAGCATCATACTATAGTGTTTTCATCAATGTGCTCTCATCTTCCCAATGGACGAGTTTAGCTTACACCACGAAACTCCAACCCATATTTTAATTCCCAACACCTACCATGGGGGGTGCAGTGAAAACTTGCACCCTATATTGTACTTCAAGGGCATGTCTAGCACTAGAAAGTTGCATAATTGATATAAGTCTTGGCCAAGCATGTCTAGCAACTAGGTAGACATTTCTTAGTTTTTAAGCATACATACATAGATTCATTTTGAATGTGGCAATCATCCTCCTGTTAAGACCTCCCACCTACATATTTCTAGATTTTATTTAACTCTAGAATACATGACTTGCTTAACTAGTTGGTAAGTCACACACATGCCAAATCTCAAAGAAACCCACAAGATGGCCAAATCAAGGTCAACCTTTAACATGGGCAAGTTAAAGATTCATTAGAGCCGGACATCCCCAGGAAAGATTAGCCAAGTAATGTCATGATACAATATCACCAAATGAAAGCAAACTCAGAACATGGCTACCTATGTTTGATATGTGCCAAACATATTGAGAAAGACTTAGCCATTTTTTTAAAAATAGTAGACCCTCGCACAAGGTGAGGGTTGCCTTTGGCAAGCCACCTACACCAAAGTTTGGGAGGTGGTAGTGATGATGAGGATGTTGGGCTTGAGATGGGCAGTGTGACATGGGCTAGTTGGGCATGTACAGGGGTACAACCAAGGTGGGATTGTGTTGTTTGAAGGGGGGCTTGAGGCTCTTGGTGAATGCCATCGTTCATGGGCATGAATGGCTCATTTTGGGCCACAATACATAAATTGCATAGTGTTGGCAATTTGGGGTCAAGTGATGAGAAAATATTATTGCATAGAGCCATACCTATCGTCCGTCCAACATAAACACTTGACACTCCATAAGTTTATGACCGATTAATCTCAAATGTTTTGGACTTAGACTACTTCAGGGTTTTGAAAACTAATTCTGATGTCAAATCAACTAAAAAATAATAACCACTGTGCATATTATGAGTACTAATGTAGAACTTTTATGTTGGATGAATGAGATCTAGGTATGCTCGTATATGATAATTCCCTTTATTGAACCTAGAGTGGTGCCTATATATTTCGCTCTCTCTCTCTCCGGCCCAAGTCAGCTTGTCCAAGAGGTCAACAATTAAAGTGGGAGAAAACCTGAGAACCAATAGGACGCAGTGAAATACCGCCCCTGTGCTGAGAATGAACCTCCACATCCAGAAGAAGATGAAATTCATCCACCAGGCCCTGCCATTAAGAACCTCAATGGCAAGCAAGTGTTGGCGGAGGAAAGGCAAAGGGCTTCGAAGCCACAGCTCTCCCAACAACAGAAAGACTCAAATCACTCTCTCACTCCAGGCTTCAAGGAGAGCGCCATTTGCATTGCTTCGTTCTTCAGAGCTTGAATTGCACTAAATTCCTCCAGCTATGGCGACCGTGCCCCGAGTGAAGCTTGGATCGCAGGGTCTGGAGGTTTCTGCCATCGGGCTGGGATGCATGGGACTGTCATCCTTCTACGGCCCCGCCGGGAAGGATGAGGACATGATTAAAGTCCTTCACAGGGCAGTGGAACTCGGCGTCACGTTCTTCGACTCTGCTGATGTCTACGGGCCCTTCACTAACGAAATATTGCTCGGAAAGGTCGTTTCTTCAATGTTTGAAGATAGTTTCTTCTGTGGCCGTTGATCGTTGATGCCAGTAGCAGCTTCCCAGGATTTGGTACAATTTGATACACGAGGAAGTCTAGTGTGTAGATAGACAAATTTGTGCAGATAGAAGTAGAAATGGTAGTATGCGCATTTTATATCCCCGAGTTCTGATCCGCAAGGTTTGATGTTGCTCAAGAAGCTGAATTTACTGGTCCAACGTTCTGTTGTCTTGGGGCAGCGTAGACGTAGAAGATACAGGGGGTATTACATCGTGCTAACGAGGACATCTAATGTGTAGCTAGACAAATTTCGGCATTTAGGACTGGAAACAGTAGTATACATATTAACTATCCCCATATTTTGATCCAGGAGATTTAATCTTGGTCAAGGGTCTGTAGTTCACCAGTGCAGTGGCTTCTTGTCTTCGGAGAGACTTGAAGTAGAAGATGCAGAGACACTGAATGTGTGTGTATGCCGAGTCAGTGTTTTGAAAATGTCGAGGGAGATTTTTTTTGTGTGGATTTAAGACATCGTAGTAACGAGGACATGTAATATGAAGGTACACAAATTGTTGTGATCAAAGTCGTTGTTACGTGGGTATGGCTATGGTTGTGGCAAGTATTCACCGATCGAGTGAGTATTCTTGAATATATTTTTATAGCTCGCGGAGGATGTTGTTGCATGTGGTGCAGGCATTCAAGGATATCCGCGATAAGGTGCAGATTGCGACCAAGTTTTCGTTCTACCAAGATGAGAATGGCAAACGATCGGTGCGTGGAGACCCGGCACATGTGCGTGCGGCGTGTGAAGGCAGCCTGCAGAGATTAGGAATCGATTGTATCGACTTGTATTACCAGCACCGCTTGGACCCTAACACCCCCATTGAAGTGACTGTAAGAGTTTCTTCGTCTTAAACCCATCTCTATATTGTTTTTACATTGCTCTGGATTAAAGTAAGTGCTGGGAGTGAATCGGCTGTTCTTCTTTTAAGGTACATGGGTCTTAAATGGTTACTTTTTGCTCACTGCCACAAAATATAACTTCGGTTTGCAAACTCTAAACTCTGGCTGACCTGGCCCTAGGAATGTGGATGGTGACAGCAGCTCTAAGGGCTGGTTTACACCATGGACCATGAACTCCGACCATGAAAGATGGCCTTTTTTCATGGTCCGACTTGATGGTCCAATTTTCATGGTCCGATTTCTTAAAATTATTATAACAATATTTTTCTGTCATGGGCCCTAGTCTTTTTTTACCAGAGCATCTCTTTTGCCTCTCCCACCGCAAAACTTGTTGGACCATGTCAATGGATAATGTAGGCCTTAAAATATGTCTTTTGGGGATCTTGAACTTCATGGTCACTTTGACATTTTTTTCCTTGGTGTAAAACCGAGTGGTCTCATGACGAGTTGAACAACCAATCACAAATTTTATAGGGCCTTGGGACGACTTCATGGTCCAAGGTGTAAACAACCCCTAAATCGCAAAGAAATTCGAGGACGTCTTCAATGGATTTGAATTTCCAAAGGTGATGGGCACGGAGCCATAACTCAACAACTCGGTCACATAGCCCCAAAATTATGTTGACAATTGAGTCTAGAATGGATAAAACCTTTCAAGCACATAGTCCAATCTCTTATAAACACATTTTTTTTGGTGTTTGTCACACTTGGGCATGCACCACTCAAATATAGGTGTCCATTCAAGAGGAACCGAATTAGGTCATCGTACCTTACTACAGTAGGACTTCAATTGGCTCTTAGAGGTTTTTCTCCAATTTCTTGTCATTCTGCACCTAAATTCTTAAAACACCATTTTAATTAAAATGAGACTTTTCAAAGTCTCATTTTGCCAATCACCTTAATAGCGTACATTAAGGTGAATAATTGCGGAGGATGTGAACGTGGTGGGGGAACACTTGTAGGGAACTTTTGGTACTTTATCATGTACCCACTATGTACCCCATTGGAACTTGGCTTATGGGAACAAAGTTCCCCTTGGATTTCACCTTAAATTTCCTTTAAGGTGCCTCGAAATTTCACCTTAATTTTTTGTCTCAAAAAGGCCAAATTGTTTCATTTTAATTAAAATGGTGTTTTAACCTTCACTGGCTCAAGTGCTCATGTTAGTACTCAGAGTAAGGTTGGTGCTTCTGCTAAGTAAGGTAGAGGGTGCTAAAACCAACATCCCACCGAAAACCAACACCTATAAACGCCTCCCAATTGCCAACACTCTACTACCTTGAACTGTTCCCCATGGTATAGGAATGTTTGGGCTCACAGAGTGACAGTTTTAGGTGCCATTAGTGGCGCGACCTCATAGCGGCCTCCACTAAGGTAGAGGGTGCTAAAACCAACACCCCAGCCAAAACCAACACCTATAAACGCCTCCCAATTGCCAACACTCTACGACCTTGAACCGTACCCGATGGTGTAGGAGTGTCTTGGCCCACGGAGTGACGGTTTTAGGTGCCATTAGTGGTGCCACCTCATAGTGGCCTCCACTACCTCCATGTAGGGTAGGTAACGGGCTCCATTCTATCTCGGGTTGGTTCAAGGTGGGATTAGGGTGGCTTGTCAATGCCTATTCTAGCCATTCTATTCACAACGCCAAGGAGGTAGGCCCACAAAGCACAAAAGGGTCATTTCCCGGGATGCAAAGGGGTCGGTTCCCGGGATGCAAGGTGATGGTTTTGCAAGCGAACCGCGTGGGATCATGGAGGTAGCCGTGTGGCTTTGCATACCATTACTACTTGGGCTTGGATGTAGTGTGGGTCTAGTACCCAACTATGTTGTGTTGGTTCTAGGCAATGAAGGTGGGGGTCCTCATCATATGCAAGGTTGCCATACACGGGGCCTATGTATTGGTTTAAGGAAGCTAGTAGTTTTGACTTTGAATATTCATCAAATATTCAATTGAGACTATTTTTCTTCTTCTTGATACCTATGTTTAACCCAAAGGCTAATATGAATGTATATTTTTTATATCAACCACATAGCCATATGTATGTGCAATAGCTTAAAGTGTTGGTTTAAGCACCCTCTACCTTACCTCCACTACCTCCATGTAGGGTAGGTCACATGCTCCACTCTATCTCGGGTTGGTTCAAGGTGGGTTTAGCATGGCTTGTCAATGTTGATTCTAGCCATTCTATTCACAAAGCCAAGGAGGCAGGTCCATAGAGCACAAAGGGGGTTCTAGGGGTGCAGGGGGTCGGTACCCGGGATGCAACGTGACGATTTTGCAAGCGAACTAGGTGGGATCATGGAGGTGGCCATGTGGCTTTGCGCACCGTTATTACTTGGGCTTTGATCTAGCTTAGGTCTAGTACCCAACTATATTGTGTTGGTTCTAGACAATGAAGGTGGGGGTCCTCATCATATGCAAGGTCGTCATACACGGGGCCTATGGATTGGTTTAAGGAAGTTAGTGATTTTGACTTTGAATTTTCATCAAATATTCAATTGAGGCTAAGAACATTTTTTCTTTCTTTATAACCCATACCTTTGGAATGAATGCCTGTGCGCTAACAACTGTTATGCTTTTTGGTAATTGTCTCCACCAGGTAGGAGAGATGAAGAAATTGGTGGAAGAAGGCAAGGTGAAGTATCTTGGATTGTCCGAAGCCTCGGCATCTGAGATCCGACGTGCTCACGCAGTGCATCCCATCACGGCCGTGCAGATTGAATGGTCGCTTTGGGTGCGCGACGTAGAGAGCGACATCATTCCTACTTGCATGTATGAACAATCCTCACTTTACTCAACCCAGTTTGAATTTGTGTTTACATTGTTGTTTAAAATTACATTTGTCATATCATCGGTACGTCCCCTATCGCTTACCCTAGGTAAGAGAATTATTTGGCCAAAGACTGGGATTGAACATGCTGTGATTCTAAAGAACCGATGTCTTTGTGCTGCAACAAGGTCTTTCATTTGTGGCATCTCTTTCATGTAGAATAGCTATAGGAACATGAGGTTCAGTAATTAAGGGTTCCAGAATTTTCTTGCGATCGTTTGTTTCTTGAGCTGTTGATCTCGGATTTTTTAATTTCTCAAGAGTATACTTTTGACAATTTGTACTTGTAACTGTCAAGTACAAATTTCAGCTGAAGCACCTAATATTCTAGGTTTTTGGAGATGATTGTGTGGGACGATCGTCGGACTTATCTGTGTGTTGATCGATGTTGCAGGGAGCTGGGTATTGGCATCGTACCATATTGTCCACTCGGCCGAGGTTTCTTTGCTGGCATAAAAGAGGACGAGCTTACCAACGATGACTATCGAAAGGTGACTACCTTTTCCTCCCTTAATGAGCTTCCAATAGTGCAGTAAGGAATTTCTATATAGGTGCCACATCATTGCCAAAATGATTAGAATCATGTAAACAAGGCAAATCTCCCTTCCTCTCCCTTCCTCCTTTCCTCCTTACCTTAAGCATTCCTTGGGTCTTCCCTTGATCTCATATACATTGTGGTCAAGGAAGGTCTAGTAACCTCCAAGACTATAACTATGGGTTGCAAAGCATAACCAAAGGCACGCATAATAGACAAGGAAAATCAAAAGACATTGAACTAGTACATTATATATATATATATGATTTACTTACGCATTAAAATTGATGTGCCATGGTAATTAGAATGGCTTCCATGACTTTTCATAAAACAACCAGTGTTCCCATTCCAGTTGTTATGGTTGCCACCCAATGATTACAAGATCAATAACGTGGGTGGTTGGTGAAAAGAGTCATCGACATGAAATCATATATACAGTGTGGTATACCTTATTGTCTAAAACATCCTTCAATTTAGAAATAAGCCGTCATGATTGTCCAAGGAATGTGCATTGGACCTTATAGGTCCCTACCCTAATTCTTCTAGCATCATCCGTAGGTTCAATACCCTCTCATTACCCTGTGCTCCTACCGGTTGTTGCCATTTAATTTTTCAATGTTGATGGTGCTCCCAAAACTGATGACCGCAAATGGGAATAAGGCCCACGTATTTCCCTTCAACACACTCACCATACATGGGAAACTGTCACATGGAACACGATAAACATTCCTGATGCTGTGATATAACTTACTATGAAGTCTGTCCTTGCAGTGAACTGAGACATTGTTTTTTCTGTTTGCCGCCACGTGTGACAAACTAATGTGGGAGAATATACTCCTTGCAGAAGGCCATCCCATTTTTTCAAGGCGACAACTACGAGAGGAACAAGGTGTTATTGGCACGCGTTGCGAAAATTGCAGAGGAGAAGAAATGCACCACCAATCAGTTGGCTTTGGCATGGGTTATCCACAAAGGGTCTCCGTTCACAGTTCCCATTCCAGGGACTACAAAGATAGCCAACTTGGAATCGAACGTGGGTGCAGTAAATGTGAAGCTGACTGATGAAGAGATCAAGGCGCTCGAAGCAGCCATCCCTATTGAGGAAGTGTCTGGGGAACGCTACTCAGGACCCATGAAGTTGTTTGGCTGGAAGACTGCAGAAACTCCCCCTTTGTCATCATGGAAGGGCAACTAACTTTTGTTGTCACGAAGGTAGTGTACATCTTTAAACCGATTTTCTTCAAATGTGTGAGATATTGTTAAATTCCATCCAACTGTGAATCTCTGTCAGGCTGTGAATGTGTACTTTAAAGATGTAATAAGCACTGCAATCATAAAGTAACATACTTCATTTCATACTCATCATGGCTCAGGGCACACTTCCATATGCCCGCTGTTCTAGCGAAGCAAAATAGAGCTTGCCAACATCTGTGAGGCCATTGCCAGTATCAAGTAGTTTGTTGGCCAAGTACTTCCATGTGGGGGGAGGGGGGGTCAATATATGTGAGAGTAGATTGGAATGTGGTTGTCTTCTTACTCATTTTAAATGATGCATGATGTGTTCATTGGACTTCATATGTTGAGATTCTAAAAAAGTTAAAATAGATCCAAAAAATATGAAACCTTTGGACAAGGTTTGAATAATAAGAATATGCCATAGTGAAGAACTTGACAATTTCATTTCCACATCCTGTCCACACCAACATGCTTGTGAACATCAAGATTTTTCCTTTCAAATGGAAGTCAATATCCGGATTTTGGAGTAGAGAGGCAGTCAAGGCACCTTCTGCAAACTTCAACTATTGCCTACAATCGTGCTCGTTGCCAGTTCTATTTTTCTCGACCTAGTGGTGTAATGGACTAATTGGGAAATGTATTGTTGAGGATGGGGAAAAATCGTAGGGATGAATGTCCAAGACTAAGGAGCGTCATTGGATGAATGGGAAGTCAATGGATGAGAAGTTGGATGACTATTATCCATATAAAAGAAAGTAAAAGTGATCTACGCATATAGATAAGGAGACTTCAGTCTATGAATAGAAAGACTTAAGACTTCTAAAAGTATCTCATGGATACTATGTATATATAGGGCTCGGGGGAAGGAGAACACATGTTATGTTTTGTCTGTGTCTCCAGGTTGGGAGGTGAACCTTTAGTCATAAATGATTGTTTATTATTTGTGATCAGTTTAATGAGGTACATTGCAAGTGGTTTTCGTCGACTTCGTTGGCACATGGAAATGTGCCCTTATGCTCCATATATCATAAGATAATTTGATGGTGACCAAATCGATTGGTCACCATTTGCTAAAAGTATCTCATGGATACTATGTATATATAGGGCTCGGGGGAAGGAGAACACATGTTATGTTTTGTCTGTGTCTCCAGGTTGGGAGGTGAACCTTTAGTCATAAATGATTGTTTATTATTTGTGATCAGTTTAATGAGGTACATTGCAAGTGGTTTTCGTCGACTTCGTTGGCACATGGAAATGTGCCCTTATGCTCCATATATCATAAGATAATTTGATGGTGACCAAATCGATTGGTCACCATTTGCTAAAACCAAGAAGAAATTAGAACATTAATTACGTGTTGGTCCTCAATTCATGTTGGCAAGCCCTCGTGTGTGAGTGGTGTATTAGACACATACAGCAAATTGATTGTGTGTTACTTATTAGAACACAACTGTGTTAAATTATTGACAGGAGGACTTTTGATCCACATGAAGTCTGTGTGTCTTTCAAAGTTTTTTGCGCACACTATTCCTACATAGATTAGGTTCTCGGTCAAAATTTACATATGCCATTGATCATCACAAACTTTGAAATATACCATCAGCACCCATCCCAAAAGCATTATTTACACAAAGACGTAGCAATTCAAGTAAGGTGTTTTAGACATCCACAAAGAATGGTTGACAATCATCAGCATACCACCAAACTATGTTCCTGCAGATTCACTGGGTGCAATTCGTTCGCATATATAAAACAATAGCTAGCAGCATTTGTACGTCAACAGAGAGCAACAATTGTGTGCTTAATTGGTTTTATAAATACTCTTTCAACTGACATATATTACAGTGAGTTCATGATGGGGGTGTCAGAGAACCGGCACCTATTTCAAAGAACCTAACCAAACCTATTGCTCTAGAATCTCACTAATTTCTCCTCTCTACTTGACAGAAAACTTGCCAGGTGGTCAACTGCCTCCTGTGCTTTGGCGCTGGCCTGTCGGCCTTCTGTCTCAAATAAAAAATAAATAAATAAAAGAAAAAAAAGAAAAAAGAAAAAAGAATCTCACTAATTCATGCAGGGATGCAAACAACTACCCTATCGAGGCACTAGAGGTTGGATCTCAAAATCTGTTGTTGAAGAAGTGCTACTGCTGGTTACATCCGGTTTGGAACCTGGTTTGAGATCGGAATCAGACGGCTTATGTTGACCACCTGTGTGGAGTTTCGCATTTGCGTTATCCCTCATGGATATTTGTAGTACTTTATCAGATAGGCTTAAACTGCCGGCAACGGCAACCAAATGAGGCTCCAGAATGCTCAAAACTTCCTGGAAGTAGTCAACAAATTAGGGTCGTTAGTTTCCAGATCAAATCTGAGAGACCAACACATAAGGTAGACATGTGTTACTTGGATATTTTGCTCTCTGCATCCACTTCGCATAGGTTATGAAAAACAATTAATGTGACATGATTAAATGATCAAAATTGTTCGTAACCATTTGCCACCTATTTTTTGGAGCTCAAATTAATATCTTATTCATTATTAAAGTGGTCATAAGCGTCCCCTGAATCATGTTAACCATTGAACCTAGAAGTATGAAGCATATTTTGAGCACAGAATCCAATCTCTTTTAACCACATCTTTTTTGGTGCTAGTTCTTAGATCCACAGCTTACCACATACCACTCAAATACAAGTGTCCAAACTATTATTATCGAATGTTCGATATAGGCACGTCTCCCTTACTTTCAAGGAAGAGAGAACAGACTGCAGATGTGAAAAGTGGACGTGAAAATAAAGTCATATGTGATAATGATAATTAGATATATGTGGTATGTATTTGAGTCTAGGTCATTTATACGAGCTTAAATCTCCCTACAATTCATTTTACACACAAATATCCTTGGATTGGATATGATGATTTGACACTTTTAGCTTAAAACATCAAGAAGCACTCTTAAAGCCCACCTTAAGACTATTTTAAAGAACGTCAAGCAGACCATTAATAGTATACTAGAATACTCTCAGACCATTAAAAGTCAAGCAATTCTAATGTTTCTAAAGTGTTGACGATTTGTTATTTCATAAAAGAGGGCATTGAGAGGATTCCTTTGAGACCAGTTACAGGTTTGCACTTTCAAATGTTGTTCTACTAAGTAATCAGAAGCAATTCTTCTGGAGCCAATTATTCTAAATTCAATTTATGGATTGGCTATTACATGAAAGTGGCCCTAAAATAGTGCTTATGCTAAAAACTGTTTTATCGTATCCAAACCAGGGTCTCAAGAAGAATTCTCACCTTCATAGTGGGTCGATCTTTCTTTGAGAATGCTGTGCACGTGAGTGCAACCTCTATCATCACTTTGAGGACTTTTTCATCATAATCGTCTCCCAAAGAGGAATCCACAACTTGAGACACCCCTCCACTCTGGAACCTAGGTTTTACCTGCAAGAAAACCCAGAATTCCATTCGAATTTAGCATACTGAAAATGTCAATGTTGGATACAAACTCTGTGTTGCCATGACATAGATTCAGGAAGTTCTAATTTGCTGTGACGGTTCATATTGGTGCTTCTTCACAATTTGCATTCCTGGAAGAAAGTGAGTTTAACAGGTTGAGGGTTTAAGGTATAGGGCTTAAGGAATCATGAATCTGCTTACCCATTCAATCAAATTGTATTCTTCGAAGCGCATATGATCAATGGATTGTTGTCCTGTGACGAGCTCCATCAAGCAGACTCCGTATGCGTAGACATCACTTGCAGTTGTCAATTGTCGCCTCAAAAAGTACTCGGGGTCCAGGTACCTGCAAGGGGGATCCAATTTGGAAGGATTTAGAGTTTGTGTGTAAGGTCCCTCAAATAGGGACAAAACCGTGGATCTGATCCTCCTTTGAGAGAATTTTCTATTAAGAGCTTGTTAGGTCATCATGTGTCAGAGCCTATTTTTGAAAGTTGGGTAAAACTCCTTGGATCTCCTCTTGCCACCCCAAAATACTTGGAGGAACTTTATGATCTAAAATAGGGTCTGTTCATGCAACCCGCCACCCTTCAATCCTTCTTTGAACATAGAAAATTAAGCCTTAAAAAAACTTGGGTGACTTTATGGATAGGCTCTCAAACTCTCGTTAAACCAACTCAACGGGAGTTTCCTGCCAGGACTTTACACATCACTTTTGCATCACGCAAACTTGGACCAAAAACTTGTGTAGAAATAATTGGTGTGGTGCAAAATATGTCACAACCATTTTGACTTTCAAGTTGTTACGACTACAAGAGTTAGGTTTGCAAAAAGTGAAACTTAGAATGTCATAGAAGCTTACCCTGCTGTGCCAGCAGGCCTTGTGGAAACATGGGTATTTAGTTCAGGTGTTTCTTTTGAGATACCAAAGTCGGCCACTTTCGCAATATATTCGTTGTCAAGGAGAATATTACTAGGCTTGATGTCCCTGTGAATGACAGGGGGATCCTGAAACAGTTCAGTGGCTCATGTTAAAGACATGGAGAATCACAATATGGACACTGTTGATGGTATAAGCTTAGAATTTGGATGTTCATGTTCCTTAGTGAATCGACACTTTGCCACATTTATTTATACATATATTTATAGAAGAATTGAAGATAACTCTTGTTCCATGTTGGCAATTATGGCTTTTAGGGTTGGGGTTATGTACTGCAAAGGAGTGAAGATAATCCAAACCCTGCGCTACTCCAACAGAAATTTCAAGACGCTTGTGCCAACTGAGCGGTCTGCCTTTCTTGATTCCTGCAAATCAAATCATCAAGATTTTGTTATATGTTACCTCTGTTGATGTTTTAGTAAAAGATTTTCAAAATATTTTCAACATGCGGTACATGGTTCATTTAGACACTTACCTAGGATGAGATCACTTAAATTCCCATTCTTCATGAACTCGTACACAAGAATCTGCAAATCAGAGGATTCAAGTACACGCTATCAGCAATGTTGCAATAAGCGTCAATCTCTTGACCAAATTGGGAACTCCTGATGATTCTTGAGGCCTGGACTCAAATTTAGGCTAAACCTCAAAGTGCACACAAACAAAAAATGACTTTTACATCATCAGCAATCGACGCATGTCATTTGCAAACATGCATTACTAACTACGAGGAGCCTTGCAGCGACAAGGTATGTATTGGGTGCCCACTACAACCGATGGCAAGATGGCAGGTGTCCATTACTAGTGGACGAAGTGGTCAAGCCATGGCAAGGTCATCAATTACAAGTGATCATGTGCCTCCTCATATGTTAGTAATGTTTCGACACAGCAACAAAATTGCTTCGCGTAACCACTACGAACTAGGTAATGGATGTGATGAACCCTGCCACAAGCTATAGTAGGCGCCTACTCTAACAAAAGGCAAGCCAAAGTCGTGTGTCCAACAACGGACGTAGCGACCATGCCATGGCATGGTCGTCAATTACGGGTGATAATGTACCTCCTCTAATCCAACTATGATTAGTCATGTCAACAAAATCGCTTGGCCTCATAACTACAACTTTTGGAGGTCCAGCCTAGCGAATTAATGGGCGTATATAATTTATGCCAAAAACACATTGTCAGGCGGATGGTCACCTTTTTATCCAAGAGGAATGTCACATTTTTGTGATGACATTTGTTCATCCATCATTTTTCGGCAACGCCCACATGTTATGCTTCGCCATTACAAAGCTTGCAAAAGGCGCAACACGACATTCCGATTTCTCTCGCATTTTGCTAGCAGTTTACAGTCTCCTCGACCATGCATACGTTGACACGAGGGAACCTCTAACATTTGTGGATGATGAGCAACCAACTACGTTGAGTATGCAATGGTGTGTGGTTTATTTGTTGCATGTGCAACAAGCATGTTGCTAGCTAGTAGAATTTACCTGCAAACCTCGGTCATCGCAGAAGCCTTCGAGACGAACAAGGTGGCGATGGTGTAATCGACTGAGCAACACGACTTCGTTTCGGAACTCGAGCGTGCCTTGCAAACTCAGATTGGAAGCACGCTTGATGGCCACTGATTTGCCGTCCTCGAGAGTTCCGTGAAACACTTTCCCGAACCCGCCTTCCCCTATTTCATGTGATACACTCCAATTCTCAGTCGCCTTTGAAAGTTCTTGGAATGAATATCTCTGGACTCCACTCGGAATCTCCCATGCACCATCTGCAAATCATATAAAATATATAAAATATAATATCAGATAGTTTTAAGATGGTCAAGGCTGTTGTTAAAAACCCTAAACAGGGTCTCGACGCATCTTTGTGATCAGTACTAGTTGATGTCTATTACATAGAAATCATGAAATAAATTAAGTCAAATTGTGGGGATGAGAATTAGTCTTTACAATCGATTTTCTTCCTTTGAAAGGGATCCGTGAAGACTGTAGGCTTGTACCGATACAAAGCAAAGATGGCCAACAAAACTGCAACTCCTCCAACAACGCCGCCCACAATAGCTCCCAGTGGAAGTTTACTGCTGCCATAAGGGCTCCAGCCTGCAGGCAAACATTAATATTCAAGCCTTCATTCCTTTCGACTACAAACATATTCTTTTGATCATCAATTTCCTGATTTCTGTGTCAATCTATGGAACAGTATTGAAATGACCAGCCACAAACCATAGAGATCAGTAGCCATAAAGATGGTGAATATTTACCAATCGGTCCACAAAGGCAATTTGTGTAGTCGTAGATTTTTTGATTGCTTGCACAAGGTGTACAACCTGCATAACACAATTTGATGGAATATATCTGTAGTCAGAAAGAGATGCTTCAAAATCTAGTGCTTGCGATATGTTAGACTACACCCCAAGGAACCCTAAACCCTAAAACCCTAAACCCTGGAACCCTGGCACCTTGCCTGACAAAGTAGTATAACGAAATTGCTGGGTGCTATTGAATAATATATATACAACACAACAGACAAAATGAAGGGAGAATGCTTAAATTAAGTCAACTTCCATACCTTGGTCATAGTAGTATTTTATTTTGTCGCAAGAAATAGTTCGCCGACATGAGTCACTATCCTTGGTAGAATTGTCAAAGCAATTTTGCGTGACATTACTGTACATTGCAAAGAATATAGGGCATCAATATGCACTCTTCTATTGTGACATCATCTTGGATAACCTCCCATGTTACAGATTGACCCTTTATGCATGCTAGAAAATTAAAGAAAAACAATTCTCTTCACATCTCAAGGCATCATGATGATATAGAATTAGCCATCTACCTCAACCTCAGGCACTATTACGTTGATGAGATTTCTATGGCCAAGCTCACCAAAAAAAACTACAGTGGGTCAAAGTGGAGTTGCATGAAAAATATAATTAAAATTATATATGTTTGCAGGGTTATGGTATGGGTACTATGTTTCGCCATGTCCAGATTACTCACATGTTTGGAAGAGCATCGACGGGATAGCTCCCATTGAAGTAATTGCAGCTTCTGAAGTCAGAAAACACAACAGCAAATGAGTGTGCATTCAATTCTTAGGGTGACTTTAAAAACCTTATGACCAGACATTATTCCTTCCAAAAAAACTGAGCCTACAGAATATTACTGGATTGACTCAAATGACTTACTTGAGAATTTCTCTAATTTAGCTCTTCAGAATCTCCAGCTTCACTTCCACTAGTTACCTGGTTTAGTGTGGCACTGGATAGTATGAAATCAATTTTAGGCTCTCATAGTACTGACTCACATATTTTAATCTACGTTTACGATATCAATCACGTGGCCCATAGTATAAAACACGAGTGAGAGAGGGTGTTCCTAAAAAACATTGAGGCCCACAATAATTAGTCTGATGATGAATAGTGTGGCCCACAATAGACTAGAAATTAATTTTAAGTTCGAGTAAGTCGAGAAGATTGTGAACTTACAGATCACAGTTTGCAACAGGTGGGGTGCCAACAAAAGCGCTCAGAAGGCTCTGACTTTCATTCAAGACTGGAAACGGTCCTGCAAAGTAATTTTTGGAGACATCTCTGCATGTTGCCAAAACGAGGAATAATTAATCTAATGGGTGACCTGTAAACCTCAAACCCCCCACAAAATCTCCCTTCAAAAACCAGCCCTAGGTTTTAATTAGCTTTCACCTGAATCTTGCAAAATGAGGACAAAATCACTCACAGTCTTTTTAGTTTTGGCAGCGTAGGAAGAAAAGTTGGAAATTCACCAGAAAGATAATTACTCCTGATGTTCCTGCATTCATAATATTGCCAAGGTTGAGCAGACACAAAAATTGTGAAACCGTCATGTAGAAAAAATATAATGTTAGTATACCACAATAACTCCTCATCAATACAGTATAACTGGATGATTTATCATTTTCTTCTAAGGTAGACAGGTGTTAAATGATTACTTTTCCCGACTAGCCCACTTCCAAAACAGATGCTGGTATAAAATTGGATGGCCAGACCTATACGTGTACCGAATGCTCATACGGGAAAGTGCGCTCCTAGGTCTGGCTCCTATTATATGTGAAATGGTGGGCAAATCCAAATGGAGGCCCTAGCCACTTTGCTCATACTTTTTGGAGCTCATATTCAAATGTCTTATTCATTATCAAAGTGGAAATTGTCATGCTCATTAAGTGGTCATATACCCCCCCCAACCCAATTATGTTGACTATTGAGCCTAGAATGCTTATAATATTTTGAGCATGTAGTCCAATCTCTTTAAAAAAACATGTCTTTTTGGTATCCATTCTTGGAGCCACACCTAACCACATAGCACTCAATATATAGATGTCCAATCAAGAAAAGCAACCGAATTAGACATGTCTACCTTAGTATGTGCTATCTTATGCTACTACAACGGGAATCGCTACATAAAAATATCACATATACAACAAGATGCTTACATTAGACACTACTATGGATAACTTCAATGTAATAATGACACATGACACCACCCTTTGGAAATTTGTGATGTATTATATGAAGATGTAACTCCAAGTGTGGTGAAGATACATACAGGTCCACTACATTTATCAAGCCTTTCAAACTTTCCGGGATGATTCCTGTGAGCAGGTTGTTATACAGCCACCTGGAAATGCATTCCACAAATTAGTTCAGGCAATGTTAGAGACTAGGGGTGCTTATAAACTCTAATTTCCCATTGCTTAGGTAGACACTAATTTGTATTGCAACACTTTCGACATTGCCACCCATTCGTTGAAAATTAACAAACAATTGATCAGTGAACAATGAGCAAAAATTACTTGTGTGATGCTTTTTAAGATAAGTTGGAACCTTTTTGAAGAGCTAACTGGGCACTCGATAAAATTATGTTTACAAGAGATCAAAAGTTGTATGATGGAACACGTACAGCTTGTTCATATTCTTGAGGTTCCCAAGTGAGGCAGGGATTGGACCCCACATATTACAGTCATGAAAATTCCTGCACACACCAACAAATTATGATGTTAGCAAATTCATAAAAATTTCTCTAAATTTATATGCATTTATAGATTTTATACATGCAGGTTACCATATCCATATATCCATATATTTGAGTAATTTGGCAAATTGCAAGATGTACATGAATTGAGTTGGTTGCAGTTGCTTACAAGTAAGTCAGGTTCACCAAGTTCCCCAGTGAGTCAGGGATCCTGTCATTGAGGTTGTTGCCCCACACGGTTCTGCAATTACAAAGCAAGAATGGAACATTATTAAAATTTGTACTTGAGCAAAAAACCAGGTCAAGTTAAGGACAATTTTTCAACTAAGGGCAATCGGATTTTGGAGATTGGAATTGTCTACTCAATCAACAAATCACGCCTCCCAAAACGTATCCACTCAGTATATTGAAAATATAAGTAGCAAGGTTGGGAGGTGCTAGTGCTTGACATACTTACAGCTCTATCAACTGGATCAAGCTCCCAAACTCTGCTGGAAATGGTCCCTTCAGCTGGTTGTTGCCAATGTACCTGTCATTTAGTCCCAAGTAACCAGGGTCAGTTGGTCACACTCAAGATAATCTCAAGCCAATTCACAACACTGAAAATTAATTCTTTTTGCGAGCAATTCTGATTCTACAAATTATAGATTTCAATTTTATAACATCAACATAATTAACATTTCTGCACTTACAGATGCTGCAGGTTCTTCAACTGGGAAATCTCAGGTGGAATAGAACCGCTCATATTTGTGGTGTCAATCCTCCTACATGCATTCATGTCAGTTGCCTGTAATTAGCTGAAATGATGGAGGAGTCAGGAGTGGACCAGCAAGGTGTTTGATTTCCAGAATATCAAAGTAACAATCTACCAACTTACAGGTAATTGATCGGAGTTCGGAAGAACAAAAATTATGGTGGATTTTGAGTGACTAATTCAGAAACACCAATATGTCTTAACAAAGGATTCATATAACAAAATGGAAACTAATTATGCCATCAAAGCTTTTCAAATTCTGCCTTTTACATTGATATCAAACTAAGCACTAACTTGAAATTATGGAAAGTGGAGAGTTTGGTCATGTGCAAGAGATGGAGGTTCAATTACAGGTCAATGAGATTGGTGAGCCGCAGCAAACAGGGCGGGAAGTCTGAGAGAATCGGGTTGAAGCTGAAATTGCTACAAAATCCAAACTCTCACCGGGTCAGACTCGGCCTAACTTCACAAACACTTAAATGTTGAACAATTCAAGCTAATCACTGTGCAACAGAGAGAACTGCAATGTTGTGGCAGAATCCTCACAAGGACCCTAAATTTGTCCAGTATCTAGGAATGAAAGTGGCATATCTACCACCATCGATCCTAGATGTTGAGACAGAGGTAATGATGAACTTCAGGGCCCCTGAGAATGATCAATAGTTGGGATAACTTGAAATTGTATAGTTTGTGGGTCATAAGTTTTTGCAACTGACAAATATTGCAGCTGTGTGAGTTCGCCAAGCTCATCCGGTAAAGGCCCGTCAATCGAGTTTGGTGGACCCAAGGAGTTGTTGTATGTCGTCATGTCCAATAAGGTTAAGGACTGGAACACTGCAATTTTAGGGCTCAGCGTCCCTCGGAGACCCAAGCTGCTCAGGTTTCTGATGACCAGAAATCAAAAAATCAATGCTTAAGAATCCCACGGATTGAAGGTTGAATAAGGTACGTAACTACACCTAATTAATATGATCATCTTTACTTAGATTGATTTTGTAACTTGGGTCTTCAAGTTGATAATAGAAAGAGGATATCAACACATCTTATCATACAGTAATTTTTGTACATTATATGGGTAAACAATAATTATTCAATTTGTCGATTATAGGTGCACGAGTCCAAAACATGTCCAGATCATGTCCAGATCATGTTCCTTTTAAGCAAGAATCTAAGGGTCACAATTAGGTGTAGTTATCAATATAAGTCCATGAATAAGCAAAAGTTATCAGAGTTCTTGTACATTGTATGGATAAACAATAAGTTTTAAATATGTTGATTGTAGGTGTATGTGTCCAAACCATAATCTTAGGTTCTCATGTCCAAACCCTGTTCATTTTAGGCAAGAATTTAAGGATCACAATTAAAATTCAGTTTACCACATGGAACACCAAGAATAAGCAGAGAGATCAAGAGTACTACTCTTCTAGTAGTATATATATCAATCCCATATATTACAATTGGATGCTCTTGAAAATCATGAAAAAACTTACAATTGGGTGATAAGGCCTGTGGTGGTATCACAAGTAACAATATCTGGGTTCCAAGTGCAAGGTGGGATGTCGGAGGTGTAATTGGTGAACTGCATTTGCTTCAAAACATCAGCAAGCGCTTGGGCTGTATATATCAACAACCCCATTGCAAAAAGTTAATAACTTAAAAGTACACAGTGTGAAATTCGAATAATTCATGTTCCAATATTTAAAATTAACATGCACTTCGCTGGGTAGCAACCCTCCCCTTGACAACAGTTGTTTCTAAATCACTTCTAATACTTCTAATGAGTTGATAATTGTTGATGCACATAGAGGAGCAACATGCTTGGAATGAGGGCATTGAGAGGAATCTGATTCATACAATGTTTAAATTACAAAAGGTTTGCACTTTCAAATTTCTTTTGGAAAACCACTTTAAAAAAAAATTTCTAAAACATGGGCCATCATCCACACCCCCTAGGTATTGAATTTCACTACTACAAGAATCTATAAAATTTCTTAGAAGTTATAGTCTTTAAAATGTTCATAATGTGAAAACAACTAATGCTTCAAAGAAATGGTTTAGCAGTTCCACACCAAGTTCTAAAGACAGTGACCACTACAAGTACTAGAGATAATTGCCATCCTGGGTGCACACCAGTGATCATTAGTGGCACTTTGTTCACCTAAACTATCGGTGGGTGAACTTAACCGCAAGGAGTACTATCTATCATTTACGGGGCCGGCCCTCATTGCAAAGATTTTAAGGCATTCGATGGCTGAGCATGGACTGTCTGGAAGGCTTAAAGTTTAATTATGCTGATGATGATGGCCTAACCCCACAGTATATAAGGTACATGGGCCTTAATCAAGCACTAATCTTATGGAGACACCGACATAAATGAGTGCCGGTATATGGCAAGGCTTGTAGTCAAGAAAAGAATACCAAAATGGCACATGTTACGATGAGATTGGACCATGTGCTCAGAATAATCAAGAACACCATTTTAGGTTCAACAGTGAACGTGGTTCACAATTGGGAGGGCCTACGTATCATTTTAAAGAGAAAGAAGAATCATCTCCACTTTGATCTGTTATAACTTTTGATATATCTCAACTCCAATATATTGTGTCTTGACGCTTGAAACGATGATCTTCATGCTGATTCACAACTGCTAACTGGAAGGGACAATTCGCGGTCCCATCCAACAGCCAAAGGTGTAAGCATGTGGAGTTGGAAGTGTCAGTAATAAACCCAAACACCGTATTAAACCTCGACAGTCCTGATCGGAGGGTATATAACTATCAGTTGGCTCCTGCCAGCCTACTACTCTTCCATACATTAAGTATTGGTCTAAGTTTGGAGGTTTGGTATAAAGAAGAGAAAAAAGCCTTAATTAATTAGAGGTCTGTCTGCATCTTATATTTTCTGAGTAGTAAGCACCTTCTTCTTGTGGGGTTGAAGCGCACACAGCACTGAACATGTATGAGGCCAGCCCAATCGCCACAGATATCATGGTATAAGACACCTTGAATGTGATCTTATCACCTGACACCACCATCATGATTCCCACATCAGCTACTCAATCAGTATTAAATCTCCACTTTTACAAACTCAATAAAAGTAGCTAGAGGGGTCGACAGAGATTAACTACGGCGCCATATCGTTCATTATGCACTATTGCAACAAGGGATGCCGGGTTTATCAATCCAGATCCCACGGGAACTCCGAGGTTAAGCAGCATGAGGCCGGGATAGTACTTGATAATGGGGTGACCGACCTTCTTAGCACTTGGTTTCCTGTGCACCTTACCACCTGTGATCCACCCAATCACAGTGCGGGTATCCAGATAAACCGCGTAATTTCAACCAACCACCATGTGGGAACCTAGGGCATAGGTGCCAGCCGGCCAGTGTACACCTTTGAAAGAAGGCAATAGTATTCGTCGGGGAGAGTCCTCTAATTGTCGCACTGCCCATTTCAGGATTACATAGACTTAGGCGAGCTCGAAAATGAAGCATCAACACCATAACTCATGAGAACTGCCGCGGCGTCGTTTTTCTTCTTTGTTTTCTTTTCTATTCTGTCTATCATTGCAAACTCTACAAGTTCTGTTCCTCCTCACTACAGCAGCATCAACATCCAAATGGTGAAACAATCAATATGGCTTCAACCATATGTCACATAGTACACTAAATTACTTGGTTGTTTCATCATGAGACGCACACAAAAATTGTAAACCCTAGTTCTAAGTACCTGACACATTCTGAGGCACTCGCCAGCTAGTGCCCCCAGAGGCCACCATCTTCTCCCCAAGTAAGTTCCTCCTCCCAGTACTACTGTTGACCGAGGAGTACTCTTGGCCTCCAATTACGCCTCTTCCTGCAATAATCGGTAGAGGAGGCTCTTCGACTTGATGAGATTCGATTCAATTCACATGTTGGCCATAACCGTTCTTTCAATCTCTCCTACTAGCTTCCTTCTGTGCCGGGAAGATGATACCTCGATCCAACACAGAAACTCGGTTACCGACTCGACTGCTGTCTGCTGCAGAGATCCTTCACATGCCCTCGCCTCAACCTGAGTGACCGAAACCAGGACTAGAACCTCCGGAACCATGGATCATATCGAACTTGCTATATGAGGATCATGATGAGATCTAATACTCTTGAACAATATTGAAAGGTTTCCTCAAATACCGAGACCACCACCCAGCTGCACTGATGGCCAGATCGTCTGATGCAACACCCTCCAACTAGTTCAGTTAGACTCTGCCTCCAACGCCAAGTTCATTATCACCACCACCATCATCATCATGAATCATGACTTCGAGCGAGGGAGTGATGAGGAGGAACTGGCCTTTGATCAACCTGCAAAAACCCAAAAGTGGCAAGGCTGCGGAATCTCAGGCTTGTGAGTGCCTTCCGAAACGGCTAGCTGGAAGTTACCTCCCCCCAGATAACATAATTAACCCCCAACTTGCCATGGTTTTTTTTTAATATATAGACAGAAGGCCAACACTGCGAACGCCAAAGTGGATAAAACCAAGAGGACCAACTTGCCTTTGTCGCAGGAGAGCTGCTGCTTGGGTTAAGTTCGTTGAACTTTAATTAGGGGCCTTCAAGGCTGCAGTCGTCTGACTCATCATTGTTTTTGGGGTTGACCTGTACATAGTGGGGAATCTGACAATGTCGGTTACCATATTATTGTGCGGAATCGGAGATGGACCAACCCCCACGATCAGGACGTAGAACGATGAGGCAATGCAGTGGCTGAAATGGAGGAGCGAGGTGCATGGAGCACGGCATAAAATAACGCTTTCCCACTCGGAGTTGACATGCCGGATGCTTCCCGCGACGTCGAAGTCAACGCCAGCGCTTGGAAAGAGGCTATGAAAGTTGCATTCTCCAAGTGGCTTGCAGGCTCTCGGCCTGGGCCAGGGCGACACTGATGAGCTGGGGCCCTGCAGCCATGGCTTACCCGAGCTGACAACGCAGGCAACAATTCCATTCGAGCAGTAACAATGCACCTATTAAGCATCCGATCGTGTGGGTCCTGAGAACAGAACCTTGGGATCAGTGTGTATTTTTGACAAAGTTTTTGCAAGTTTTTGACATTTGACACGTAAAAACTTGCACAAAATAAACTGCACGTCAATTGACACACACAATTTAGATTTTGACATGTAGTGTGACTTGTGAAGAAAAAAATTGCAAGTCAATTGACACTTTACAAATTGAAATGACAAGGCATGTGACATTGAGGTGACATTTTAGAAGGAAATGTAGATGTCAATTGACATTCATTTTTGTTTTTGAAAACGTCACGTGACACTTTGGATTTGAAGTTGAACGTCAAATGAAAATTGTCAAACATACACACTGCTTGGCATGTCCCAACCTAGTGCAAGGAGACTCATATGTCCACGGTGTACAGTGTTTAATCGTTTTTAAGAGTTTGAGTAATTTTGTATTTTAGTGTAGTGCAGGTGGGATCATAACACTATCCAGTTGTTATCACCCGTTAAATTCTAATAATATCACCACATTGCTTCTTTCACTTGAGTTTTTCAGCCTAAATCTACCAGTGTGGTGTTTTGTTGTGAGAATAGACATAGTATGATTTTGAATAGAATTTGGTTTATTCCTAGTGTCAACCGACATGTAGACTCAGTTGAATATAAATGGTATGATATTTAGGTGATTTTTCACAGGCATGGAAATTGATATCACAACGTTCAACCAAAAAAATCACAATTTGTTTCCAAGTTTTGAAAATATTGTAAATTTTCAAAGTCGAGGTTCTCTCCCAACCCATATTCACAGCGTAGGTCAAACTATTTTGATAACTAGGAGACAAAAACTCGGGTACAAATAGTGCCCTTTTCAACCCGAATTTGCGCACTTTTAGCTTAGTACTTTTTCCATCATATCAAATGGGATGGCTACATGTGCGATTCTTCACGACTTTTTCCCATCATGTTGGAAAATAACGGCTCTAGTTGTGTGGAACTTCATGGCTTTAGGGGACTCTGTGTAATAAGATTGGGGAAGGTATCGGAAATGGGTATGTCTACTCTATAGCACTTGTCTACACTCCAAACTCCACAATATCATGCTTGTGGCAACCAAAGTGCACATGATATTAAACGGTTATGTAATGACAACATGGATGCGTGATGCAAGAGAATCAGCGTAGCATGTGATATTATGGTAGAACACAAAGTCAACATTGCATTGATGACTATAATTACAACATAATGCATGCGAGCATGTGGTTTGAATTATTTGGTGGTTTATTTTAATGTCGAAACCCGCACGATGTATGGGGAAGGAAACGTGACAGCAAGGAGTGAGATTTCAACTAAGAACGGATTCCGTTCCCTAAAGTTTTGAGATATAAGAGAAGGAGTGACATTAAGGAGTTTGATATTACAGAGTTTAGAGTGTATATATGGGTATACATATTCAAAATTTTAACCCTAAAATTAGCATAAGAATCCCCGAATTACTCTATAGGGATCTTCTTGAGATGAATAAAAGGGTGGACTGTCAGCTGGCATTTCCTCGATTCCTCGCATGTGAGTTGCAAGTTGCTGTGTGTGTATACTAAGTTACATACACGCCATGCCTCGTCAAGGACGATTTTTACTAATTTACCCCTTGTGGGTTCCATAGCAGTCCTTTCCCTTCCTTATCTTCAAAAGTGCCAAACTAAGGTTGGATTTATTTTTTACGAAAAATGGTTAATTTTTTTGTGGAAAGAAATAAATTCTCTAAAACTTATGACTTATTTGGTAAGAATCGAAGTACATGCGTAAAAGCAAAATGGAGGTCACCCTTCGATCCGGCTCTGATGAGAGGAGACTTTCCTGAAGGATGGGTTTGGGGAGAGGATAAACTTCGCTGGCGCACTAACCAATACTCTCAAACTTGGTCTCAAGAGCAACTTGGTTAGGTTATTCGCACCCCTAAACTTAGCATACTTTATGAGATGGTTTTTATGGGCCATGGATGGTATTGCTCCAGAGCCTGGCGTGTCCTCCGACAAACTTGTTCCGCAACACTCTCAATGAATGAAATGCCATGGCAAGAGAATTTGAATACAACGAAGGCACCAAAACCCCCAAGAAGCCATGCTCATAGAAGAGTGGACCAGTGACCAAACAAAGACTTTCTTTTGAAAACTAAATCTTGAAAGGATATGTTCTGTGAAGTTTTAAATGAACATTTTGGTTGTGTTAAGGAATACAGTTGCAACCAAGACACTGGAATCCATGTTAATAGAGTCGTGCTCAAATAGGGGACTGTGTTGCAAACATGATCAAGGGACAGAAGTAACCACGTGTAATAAAGAGCCAAAGAATCAACTTGTAGCTAAGTTTTTTTCCCCCTAAACCACAATACCGTACGTTCAGGTCACTTTCGACAGACAGGTGTCGAAATTTTTATTTTAAGGGCGTACTGTATTCGGCAGCTTTTTGGGAGATTACCCAGGGTTTCGGCACCAGGTTGGCAGGTTTTTTCGTCAGAGTTGCCGGGTTTTTTTTAGCACACCTGTAGGGCGGAGCTGTCATGTTTTTTTTAGCAGAGCTGGAGGGCGGAGCTGCCAGGTTTTTTTTAGCAGAGCTGGAGGGCGGAGCTGCCAGGTCTTTTTTAGCAGAGCTGGAGGGCGGAGCTGCCAGGTCTTTTTTAGGTGTGCACAGGTACCGCATCTCTATTCCATTTTGTGTTTGAGAAGTTTTGAGTGCACTTATGGACAATGACGCAAGTGTAACAATAGTTTGTTCTTGCTTGAATTGTGTTTTAGAAAATAAGCATGTTGTATACGTTCCAGGTTTAGGACATTGTAGGTGTGTGTTGAAGATCTGTAGAGCTTTATCACTTGTGGATGCAATCAGAGAGAGGGCTAGGAAATGCAAGTGTAGAAAACAAAGAACCTTACCCCCTTCTTTTTGTTGTAGAAAGAGAAAGAAAGTTGTGACTGTAGAAAGTGAGCATTCTGATGTGGAAGACCTTGAGAATGTAGAGTGATTGTTAGGCCTTCCACTATTACAATGGCTGCAAAACAAACTTCTTTGAAAAGATTCTTGAGAACTTGGAGTGAGGATGATACAAAATTAGAGTTTGAGAAGCTCACTGTCAACCTTGAGATGGAAGCTGCAAGGAAGACAGTATTAGAACTTGATGTGCTTCCTAAATCAAAGCGACCAGTTGGGAGGCCTCGCAAAGTGCTACCTCAAATGACCCTCTTGAGTCTTTCAATGCCAGTTCTTGCAGGTACATGTATGACTTAGCTGTATATAAATTTTTGCAAATATTTCTCATTTTTTTGAAAATTTGTTATTATTAAATTCTTAGTTATGTTGTTTTGAATTTTGTTTTGTATCTGAGGAATTATGGGCAATTGTTTATAATACAAATGCTTTGCATGAAATCATGTAGATATCCCACCACCTGTACGTCAACTCCAGAAGCCAAGAAAGAAGAGCAGAGGAACTTACGTGAATTGGTTTGCTGAAGATAAATGGCCTTTCATCGAAGCTGCAGTGAAGAAGCATCGAAGCTTGTCTGCAGCTCTACACTACCTGAAATTAACTCACAGGTATGCTTCCTAAACCCATCTTAGGTTCTTTTACATTCTCATTTAACAATGAAATCCTTTCATGTCTGTGTAGATGTTTATGAACAATTACTTTGTTTCTGATTTCACTTCCATTTTGTTATGTACAAAAAACCTGGGACAAACGAAGGGCCATTTGATAAATTGGCAAGAAGCTCATTGTACACATGGTTCACACCAGAAGGGCAGTTAAAACCGAAGTACATCCCACATGTGCAAAAAAAATGTTATTTTACTCCATCTCCCTCACAAACTGGGCCTCTTGCATAGAAACCTAAGTTGGTGGAAGAGCTGTGCGATTTACTTCTACAAATTCGAGATGCTGGTCAAGCTTTGAATACTGGGACAATACAACCAATTATTTTGGGATTTATACAGGCACGTGCACCTGAGCTCTTGGGTAAGTGGAAGGTAACTTTGCAATGGACACGGAAATTCATAAAGAATCATTTGAATTGGAGTTATCGACGAGCTACCACAGCATGTGGAAAACTTCCACAAGATTGGGAGACACAAGGGAAATTAATGGCTTACAGAGTAGCCTATTTGGTGAAGGCTTATGATATTCCTCCAAATTTGGTAGTGAATACGGATCAGACTGGTGAGTGAACTTCAAAACTTAACATGTTTATATGTTCAAAACATAAGATTTTGAGTTTATTCATCAATGTTTGAGTTTCAAGAACTCTCATATGTTTGTTTGTAAATGTTGTGCAGGTATTCACCTTGTACCCATGGGTAGGGAGTGCACTTGGGAAAAAAAAAGGCTCTAAGGATATCAAAGTAACTGGAATGGAGGATAAGCGTCAAGTTACATGTTGTGTATCCTCAGCAGCAAACGGAGTATTACTTCCAATGCAAATCATCTTTACTGGTAAAACAGTAAGGTGTTTACCTAAAACCCATGCTGCAAGGATTTGTTTAGATTATGGATTCCACTTGACTATGAGTACCAATCACTGGTCAAACCTACAGACGTGTCAGCAGTTTGTGCGTTGTATTCTTGTTCCGTATTTTGAGCATGTCGTGAAAGAGATGGGATTGCCCCAAAGTCAAAAAATGATTTGGTTACTAGATTGTTGGTCGGTACACAAATCTGAGGCATTCTTGACTTGGATGAAGAAAGAATACCCTAGCATTTGTGTTCTGTTTATACCAGCTAATTGCACATCAAAGCTCCAACCAGCAGACGTTATTCTTCAAAGACCTATCAAGTGTGGCTTCACAAGGTGTTATAAACAATGGTCCTCAACATGCATTCAACAACAACTGGAGAATAATGTCTCTGATGTTCAACTGGATTTGAAGATAGGTACATTACGTGAAGAGTTATGTACTTGGCTTTTACAAACTTGGAAAGAGGTAGGCTCTCGAACAGGTATGATTGTGAAATGATGGGATAAATGTGGGTTGCTCAGATCATTTGAGAGAAACTTTCAAGCAGAGGCTATGGAATCACATGCATACAATTCTTTATTCACTGGGGTGGATGATCAAAATGAGGATGTGGAAGACATACAAGAATTGGACGAATTGTTTGAGACTGATGATATTCTTGAAATGATGGCCAAGTGTGCAGTTAGTGATGAAGTTGGCAGTAGTTAAGTGTGTAGTTAGTAAAGCTTCAGGTGCAAAATTTAGTTAATATGTAGATGTAGACTTGATTCACATGGGTGTTTACACCATATTTTGTGTTTTAAATATAATTCCAATTGTACTTTGTTGCTCTATTGGTTATCCATATTTGTCAAATTATTACTTTTGAATTATATGTTTATGATTTGCCTAATTGATTTCAAGTTCAACAACCAACAATTTTCACAAATTCAGACACTCTGGTCTAAAAATTTAATATTTATTTCGGACACAATTCTTAGATTTTCTGAAAATTTTAGACATTCTCCATTTAGAATTAATTATGTACGAAAGTGACCCGTACGTAGGGTACAATCCCCCGAGGAGCCCACAATCAGGCTCCAAGAGGCCGCGAATGAAGCGAATTTATGGGGAATTGGATCAAAGCATCCCCAGATTTGGTGCCACTGAAGTCATTCCTAAAAGAAACTTACAGATTTCCATTGCATATGTGAGAATTACAGTATGTGGCCCTATTGTAGGCTGCACTTCCAACTCCACATACAACATTGACCGTCGGATTGAATTGGGAATTGTCTCATGTGTTATCAATATGCTTGATTTACGAAGATTATGATCATTCAAATTTCAAAATTGGAAATGACTTGATGTAAATATAAGAGGTCAAAGTGAGGATTATCTTTCTTTTCAAATGGTCACATAGGCCCTTCCTATTGTGTTCCATGTTGAACTTTGGACAATTTCGAGCACAAGGTCCAATCTCCCCGTAACACATGTATTTTTTTGGTTGATTTTTAAATGTTCTTACCTAGCTACAAGCCTTGCCATATCTCTCTCTAATATGGATGTCCAAGAAAAGTGACCACATGAGACCCACATTCCTTACTCATAAATGCTCATGGGGTCATATACATATGCCTCCAAAACTCAAACTGACCCAAACTTTTGTCAAAAATTGTATGCAAGCAAAACACATTGTCTTCAAACACAAATATGACTTATGAATTCCAAAATGACCCGTTCTCAAAGGATACCCCGCCGAAGACTGACCTAACTCAATGGATCTTATGACAAAATTAGAAACAAAGTAATGATTCAAGGAGAACCAAAAACCAAGGCTATAAGAACATCCCAACTAATCAAGCTTGTGAACTAAATAGCAAGGTGCAACTCTGTCGAGGTTGGAAAAACAAGGGCGCAACAAGAACTCACCTAAGTAGCAAAACAATCTATCAAGTTGCTTCAAAAGCCTGAGTATGGCTAACTTAGCTTGCTTAATGAATGTGTTTTTCACTACACTTGCAGAATACCTCATGCCATAACATAACCCCCCCTCCCACCTTTGCCTAAGTAATGTACAACACACTCCAAGACTTGTGAAATTGTTTAAATTTTGATTGCCCATCTTCACTTCTTACCAACTTCCTATACTTAGCTATTGACATCACCCATCACCTCCTAAAGCTTCATCTTCAATTTTCATGGATGGTCCAAAATCCTTTGTATCTCATGAAGTACTCGCAACTCAATCAATGTTATTCAATTTATGATCACTCCACAAGCATATTATTTTATCAACTCTCCATATAATATTTGTAGTTTCAACCAATCCATCAAATTACACATTGCTAGTAGGTTGTAGCTCACTTCAAATCTAAATTGGGCAGTTGTTAGTAGCTAACTAGCCTTTATTTCCGATTGGCGTTCTCAACTTTGTACCAAGTTACCAACTGGCACAATGCTAACCTACCCGGTAGGTTGGCCACCCACGTGAACTCCCTAGCAATGACCACAATTTTTCTTGATAATTTTACCCGGCAAGTAGTACACAAAAATTCCTAGTAAGCAAGCTTGGATTGATGTAGCATATGTTTGTTCACCCTTGCAAAATGAACAATCCTTGATATGAGTATTGTTCATTTTGCAGGGTGGCCCAACATAAAAGAGATATGATGTGCACAAAATTCCCAACCCCACAGTGCAACACCATACTGCTAAGTGATATTATGTCATTTCAAGTTTCTCATCAAAACGCCAAATTTCATGAATATGGAAAGACCCAATCTATATTTTTTCCATTCTCAATTATGTGGACATGATCCTTTAATGGTGCTTCAACACTATAAGCAAAAGGCTTCTCTTGGTTGCAGCAAAGTTTCTGTTGTTTTTCCCATTCATGTCAACTGATACGTTTGCTAAGTCTTATTGACCTACTAATTGTTGGATCATGGATGTTGTGTGTGGTTAGTATGTTAATCTTCTGAATATTCATGTGCTTCAGTTATGTGATATTTGTCACATAAATCAAACTAGTTTTAATCCTCTAACTCTTGAAATTCTCACAAGATGTCATAGCATATGTGGGGCCCTTCCCTCATCACTTCATAACATTACTTTGTGTTCAACTTTCATTTTGTGGGCTCTCAAAATATAACAATCGGATGCTCGAAAAGTTGTGTAGGGAGACTCATATTCAAACTGAGCTCGCAACACCCCACTATTATATTATGAAGCTATCTATCTATCTATCTATCTATCTATCTATATACACACAAATATAAGTTTGACGGGGCCGTTAACCTCACAACTATGTTAGATGAGCCTATTACGATCGATTCCAAGAGGTTTGGATCCTTGTAATGTGCAATAAATCAAGGGGAAAAACTTAGTTGATTGCTGAATCTTGCTTGAGTTTATTGCCATCAGAATGAGGTTGAGGTACTAAATTTCATTTTGTGAAGATTTTTCATAAAGCATACATGTCTATGTCAAATTTTCCCTTCCCTCCACTATTTTCTAAAAGAGGGGAGGGTGACAATGTAAACGGCCATTGTCATTGTTGGTTGATGAAGGCACAATTTCTAAGTGCCGAACCTGCACATAGAGCCGGACTATTCCATCTTTGAAAAAAGAAAATTGGTCTAAATGTTCCGTTCTTGAAAACAAATAACAACTAAGGTAAGTGTGCCAATGACCGAACGCAACCCACAGACCGCACAACCACCACACACCCACTGCACAAATTTCATTCATGAGAACTCCCGAGGGAACTTCAATACCATCACTATTAGGTGTTTTTTTACAGGTACCGCACGGTGTGCGGTGAAGGGCTCAGTAAGCTTTTGAGATCCACCTGTGTATGTTTGGATTCAATTTGTGATAGCTTTCACAAATCATAATATATTTTTATTTTATTTTTTTGTAGGAGAATCCCCACTTCACACTTAACAATCCTTCAAAATTTGAAACGATTTAAGCTTGTAAATTATTATTTACAAGGATTTGAAGATTGACCGTGCGGTCATTGGCACACTTACCTTAGGACACCATCATTGGCTCCAACACAAAGACCAAATCATCATGCGTTGAATACTAACGACCATCTTACACACATGTAAGGTTTCAAATACTTTTACTTTGTCCCATAAAACATACGACGTGTGTTAAGCTCCACCCATGCATCATTTTTTCACGAATAATGGATGAGTTCATTGGAATCATGCACAATCTGCTAAGGGCTTAGACTAAATTCAAAACATAATTTAGTAGAAATTTCTAGGATGATTGACCACCCTTAAATACTCCACCTACATAACATTCGCAATTGCAAGAGAATGCCCATGTTTCTATAGCATGGCACTATACTAAAATTGTTGAAACTACAACCCTTGCTACCCAAACCAATCAATTTTAGCATAAGTGGAGGAGGAAATTTGCATAATTCTAAGGATATAATTGCATAATGTGCATGGGATCTCTTGGGCTCACTAAGTTCGTTCTGCAAGCACTAAAGAACACTGTGTACATTTTGATTATATGTAGTAAGGTTGCCTCTTTACCCAATCAAATTACCTTGGGTCAAAATCATAACACCAAAACTTATAATTTTGTTAATCAATTTGTATGGTAACCAAAGTTTAAAATAATCATTTACTTTATTACTATGGTAGAAAATGTTCAAAATAGTGTTGAATGTCGACACATTAGCATGGGACGACCTAAAGTTGGGCATTCGCAATGTCTAAGTAAGCTCGTCCAGTAAAAAAATCCATATGAGTTCATCGGGTGTGTGGGATGGGGCTCGTTTTAGAGGGTGGGTTGCAAGTTGGCGAGTACATCCTCCTTGTCCCTCTTTAGTTGTCTCCAAGAAAGGAGGGAAACATGTGCACATGTCTGAGAGCATGGGACCCGCTATCCGCTATTTTGGATCACCTATGCACAACTAGCTTGGTCCACACATCCTAGTAGAACAAACTAAAAAGTTGTTTTCAATAGCCCACTGCCACTCTTTGTGTTTAATAATTTAAGCATTAAGAAAAGTTGGGTGACTTTGTCTTAATTATCATTAACTTAGGATTTGGGACTTAACCCATGGTTTCATCTACTTTACTTTACGGATAACTTCAATACCTTCTTAAACATTGTTACGAACTTGCAAGCTTCAACTCAAGCTCAAGATATGTGTGGCAAAGGCACGAAGGGCCACCTCTAAGGTAGAAATACCATAACCTGTGAAAATAAGGTGATTCGCATTATAGATATGGTCTTACAATCATGAGATAATTTTCCAAGGTAGAAGAGAAGGATTCATGAAGAATGCAAGTTGTTTCATATTTTTTTGCCACGTACAAAAAATTCTACAATTTTCAAAGTGGAAAGTTTGTCAAACCCCTACTCGTTCACTAGATTCTGTTCACACCGAACACGGTAATCCGCATTTCCATACAAAACATCACCTAAACCGGTTAACTCATGAGTACATTAAACAAGACTAAATTTGGCTAAACTAAGTGTACACGCATTGAAGTGGCCAGCCTCGCCATGATTGGTTTCCGAAATGACACTTCACTATTCTGATAGAGGTAGAGGGTGGTTAACCGGTTTGGGTATTTCTACCTTAGTGGCTTCCATCTATCCTGAGCAGTGCCCGGGAAGCTTTTGGGCATAGTCGGTCAAGATCCTAGTGATTCTAAATCCAGTCGGTTACATGCTGACATAATCTTCCGGTTTTGCTTATATTCATTTGAGGTATATTCTACAGATTCCTCTAAAACGATCAATAATTCTCCTGAAGTCAACAACTTCAACCGGTTATTTCTCAAACTCAACCGGTTCACCTGTAACTAACCGCCGGTTCTCCCCGGACAGTGATGCCGAGGCATCATAACTTCACCTACCACGGATATATATTAAGCATTTACTATACAAAGCTCGTTAAACCCTTTACGGCTATAATTAGCTTCTTGACAGGTGTGTGGTGTGTCTCACATGCACCACTTGTGGATAGACTAATAATTTGCCGTGTAGAATAAACTGCTGGCAGCCGTTGCTATTAATACAGCACATGCAACAACATTCTCATGTGATACAGTAGGTATACAGTAGTATACAAATGAGGTGGGGCATTGGAATGGCCTGGATATATTCCCTGTGAGTAATAAACATTCCTTCAGATCCGACTGCCGTAAGTGGGGAAGGAACCAAATAAAGGCCACTTCACACACGAGCCAAGAGCCGTGACCATGAAATTGCGAGAGCCCAAAAGAAAGTGCCCAAAGGCCGTCTCAACACACCTCCAAAATCATGTAGTGTGGTCACGGACCCTCAAGTGTAGTGTGAAGTCATATGTGACCGGGCCCTCGACCAAATGCTACTTCAACGAATTTATGTTCATGTGGGTCCTCACGCATGATAAAACAGAATAAATCAACAGTTGTGAGCATTCAGAGTGCCATGGTCTTCCAGTTTTGTGTTAGGCCTACCTCCAAGAGGCAGTTTTTGAAAATAGTCCAAGTGACCATGAAACATGATCCATTCGATGCCGTGCAGGAATCCATGTAGACTTTACATCCAGCTAGCATTCACTTACTCCGGTGGTCCCTCAAGCGTAGTGTGAAGCGAACTCGGACCGGCTCCACCTTTTCCACCAACGAGAGTGCTTGAATTGTCATGGTCACGGGCTCTCAGTCTCATGTGTGAAGTGGCCCTCATGTGATACAAAGGAGGTCGGGCATTGGAATAGCCTGGAGATACTCCCTGTGAGTAATAATTTAATAAACATTCCTTCAGATCCGACTGCCATAAGTGGGGGAGGAACCAAATAAGGTACGCACCCTCTAAAGGTCGAGGCATCTATAACTGATATTAATCAGAGAGAGTTTGCATCTGTTTAGGAGGAGTAATAGCGGGGAATTGTTTTCCTTGGGAAGAGAAACAAATTCTAAGAAGAATGCAAAAAAAAAAATCATGAATATGGAAAATGCTACAAATTTCAAAGCGGTAAAATTAGGGTAACACATAGTCGATCTATATGTTCATCCATAACCACTCATCTACATGTTAATGCTTCGCTACAACAACTGTCAAAACTCTCATGAGGGTAATCAATGACAAGCCACCACCACATATGATTGAGGCATCTATAACCAATAAAATAAGACAGTTTGCATCTATTTAGGAGGAATTATAGCAGAGAATTATTGATCTTGCAAAGAGAAATAGGTTCTAAGGAGAATGCAAATTTTTTTTATAGAAAAATCTTGAATATGGAAATTGCTACAAATTTTGAAGCATAAATTTTAGGTTACACATAGTCGATCTATAGGTTAACCCATAACTGCTCATCTCAATCCTACTCCTTGGCTATGACAATTGTCAAAACTCTCATGGGGGTAACCAATCACAAGCCACCACCACATAGACTTTAATTTGGTTTGCCTAAAAAATATAGATCTCATCCATGTCGGTATCACATGACCCTAGTGAGCGGTTAAAATGGACATGGTTGACTATGGATGCCTTGACCTCAAACCTTAACTTCGTACACCTATAAAATATAGAACTCATCCATGTCGGCATGACATGACTCTAGTGAGCGGTTACATGGACCTGGTTGACTATGAATGTCTCGACCTTATTTGGTTATTCATCTTAATCAAACACTTATGATATTTGAGTGGTGTATGGTGTGATTGGGCTACATCTAAGAAACAAACCCCCGACAAGAACACATGTCTAAACAAGATTCGATGACTACGTGTTCAAAATTTATCAACCATTTTAACTCAATAGTCAACATAATTTGGGGGTAGGGAGGGGGGTCCTACACCGGTATCTGCAATATAGTTGCCTTCACGAATAGGTTGTCTTTTTACTCTATGCAAATCATCTCAGAACAAAATTTGATCACGAAAACTTATAACTTTGTTATTCATCTGTATAGCAACTCAGTAACAACTACAATAAATGAATAATTATGTATTTTTGTAACCATGTTAAAATATACTCAAAGTAGTGTGGAATATTGATGAATCAATGTGTGGCAACCTAATTGCACATATCAATGTAGGTATCCTTATTATAAGTGAGCACACATGCACTTTTGATAACCCCAACTAAATCAAGGAAGGCCCACTTTTCAATCCCATTTTTTTATTCCTTATCATAAATTTGCTTATGCAACACAACTTATCTCGTTCTGTAAATTATCTAATTGGGTAGAAGGTGGAGATTTGCAAAACAAGTTGAACAACACCTTCCATTACTTAAGTTGGACAGTTGGATGTCATATGTGATGCCCCTCATGTGTTGGCAGCTCATTGAAACCCAAAGAAATTAATCCCTTGGTTATGCTAAATGAAGGGGAGGCCACACACATTTGAATACACCGGTTTCAAAACAAAGTTTGATAAGCCAGGGTAAAAGGATTTTGGTCTTGACATGTGCCTAACTTCCAAGGAGCTAAGTTTCAAGGTTGCCCATCTTTTTTTTTGGTTTACACCATTTGTTTTGGAATCAACGTTTTTGAATGTGTGTGGCCTCCACTTGAAACGGAGGTTTTGAGCCCTACAAAACTGTCGTCTTGAATTGGAGTTGAAAACAAACGTTTGTACCCAATACAAGAGATATTGACCTTGAAACCAATTTCCTCGACATGAGGTACATGTCAAGGTCAAATTTCTTTTACCTTAGCTTACTAGATGTCGTTTCAAAACCAATGTCTTTGAATGTGCGTGGCCTCCACATGAGCGCAACGTCTTTTGATGAATCTAGGACAATGTTTGGGGAGTTTTTTGGGCATAATTGGTTGAGATCCCATTGTTTTTAGTCCAATCGGTTACATGTTGACATCTTTCCGTTTTTCTTTATCAATTTGAGGTATATTCCATATATTCCTCCAAAATGGTCAGTAATTTTCCCAAAGTTGTGAACTACGACCAGTTATTTCTCTAACTCAACCAGTTCATTTGTAACTAGCGACCGGTTCTTTGTGTTCATTGACCCAACAAGAACAATTGGGTGAGCCACTCATGTCCTGGTTTTCAGTGCTAAAGCGAGGAGAAATGAGCACTTAGAATGGGCAATTATGGCAAACTCTAGACATTGGTCATATGTTCAAGTCAACTTTTGGCTTTAAAAAACCACAGTAATTTCAATTTAAGAAATAAAATCATTGAAAAATTTGCAGTCCTCTTGATTTCTATCTTCCAACACAAGAAAAATTTGCACCACCTTATACTTCTCCATATCGCATGGAGAATCTCTTAAGTGACCAATCATGGGCGTCTCTACTCTATATGGTACCATTGGTGAAAGTGATTCATCTACCAACCACTAACCTTACATATTACTGAAGGTTGAGGCATCCATAGTTGACCGGGTCCATTTAATCGCTCACTAGTGTGACGTAATGCCGACATGGATGAGATCTATATGTTTTAGGCGAGCGGAGTTAAGGTTTATGTGTTGGTGACTTGTGATTTATTACCCTCATTAGAGTTTTCACAACTGTCATAGCCAAGCATTAGAACTTAGATGAATGGTCATGGGTTAACCTATAAATCGACTATATGTTACCCTAACTTCACCGCTTCAAAAGTTGTAGCAATTTTCATATTCACGAAATTATGTGGCATTCTCCTTAGAATTTGTTTCTCTCCGCAAGAAAAATAACTCCCCGCTATTACTCCTCCTAAACAAATGCAAAATTCTTATTTTATCAGTTATAGATGCCTCAACCTTAATAGGACAGAGGTGCCAAACAGCTGCAAAGCCCAACCGTGCATATGCACCGAAATTTGAGAGTGGCTTCCAAATTATTGCTTCCGATGTAAATGGAAGCCTCCAGCATCTGCGTCCCATAGCACTCTTTGGCATGGTGAGCCTGCTCTGAGCATCCTGGATTTCAATGAAGTGATGCTTGCTGGACCACTTGCTTGTGATTCTTGACAAGTTGTGAGATCGATCTAAAATTGTATTATAATGATACGATGCCGGGCCACGTGTGATTGACCATTTTGAGATGGGGGAGGGATCGATTGTTCATGGGACTCAGCCAATATGTTGGCTTTGTTCCATATCATGGGATAAAGGCATTGTGGAGACTGCCTTTGAGTGGTAATAAGACCCGGGTAATACATGTCAGAACTTAATCAATAAGGTTTGGTGAAGCTTAGTGAAAGCTCAGTGAAATTTCCAACTTCAGATGTCGTAGAATCATATAAACGTCGATTATTCCAAGCGTTCAAAATGTCATTTTAGGAGAGAGCCTCTCGAGGCAAAGCCATGTTCCCTTGTTAAAAGATACTAACTTCATTTTGCATAGAATGTACCCACTGAGAGTAATGCATTCTAGGAGAGAAGTGCATTTTTGTACGTGTAAAGACTAATTTACTTTGTGATGATTTATATGAATTTGCATAAGGTAAGTGGGTATAATTAGGTCCAGCTAATTTAATTGGACATCTATATTTGATCTGGTGTGTGGTTAGGTGTGGACTTAAGAGCGGACACCAAAAAGACACATGTTCAAATGAGATTGGACTAAGTGCTCAAAACTTGTTAACTGTTGTAGATTCAATAGTGAACATAACTCGGAGAATCTACATGGTCACTCGACTTGAAAAAAGAGGAACATCGATATAATAATGAATAAGTTATTTGCACTGTTGTATGGGCAACAATTCACGGGTGGTTAGGTTAGTAAGAGGTCCGACTAAGTAGTCTTCTTGAAATGCTTGAATATTTTGCTCTTCTATCTTGCGCATGCGGGCCAGTTTGTGGAGGTAAAATGAACAAAGGCAAGGATTGCAAGTTCATTAGGCAGGTGAGAGTTGAGTTAGAGACGGGTTCATGGTGTAATAATGCACATGACGTTTAGTGAAAAAATGTTGGTGAAGAGATTATGAGTACGTGAGGATAGTCTTTTATATGGAATGGCCCCCAGTATGTGAATCATATCTATGGAAAGGTCAAGAGCTGAAGGTGATCAGTGACGGATGTTTGAATCTTAGGAAAAGTCGATTAACTAAACAATCGTGTTCATTGCACAAGAACTTAAGGATGCAAAACCTTTCAATATCTCGATGCAAACACATGTTTAGGATTTTCATGAGCAATGTGACATACAAGTAAGTTTTTCTCCCAGACATAAGATAAAGTAATCGATAAAGTTTCAAAACCATACTACTATTTTTGGATTTTTCTTTATTTTTGGAACAAATTGAAGACTCCAGATTCATCTAGAAAAATGGTGCAACCATCAATGGAGGGACCCTTGGGGTTCATGTAATAGTGCCCATGTTGCCAAACTTGTGAGTTGTTAGGTAACCACATGATTGTTCCTATGAGAAATCAACTCCCTAACACACTAATTGGCGTCACAAATGTTTAACACATGAAGTTGATGAACAACTTCAAGAGTTTTTCTTTGAAGCCTCCTTGGTCTTCTACCCCTCAATGCTACCATAATGAATCAGAGCCCTCCAGACGATGTGATGCAACTTGGGGACATGCCACAAGATGTCACTATACACAAGCTTGTTCCAATGTCTCCAAAGTATCCAAAGGATGGCATTCCGAGGTTGTTGTACCCACACGATGTTGAGCGTGCCGAGATCCTTGCAAAAGTTCATTTCAAATAGACGTTGCTCTAAATAAAAGGAAAGACGAGGACTGCAATTGTTAGGCATGGAGAACATCTGCCAAAAAGTGTCGGTGCCATATCTTCAAGCATGTTGCACGAGGGGATACTTGAGAAAATGGCAAACCGCCAACTCCACCACAGGGCACCCCATATCAATCTCCCAATGACCAATCCTTGCCATTCATTGAATGCAACAATTTTGTGAATGATCAACCACAAGAAAATGGCCTCTTTATGAAACTTAACCTTGTGCCACACCATACTCCACAAAGGTGAAAATTTCACAGGGATCACCTACCTCCTTTTCTCCCCCATCATTTTTAAGATCTTGGTGTGCTTGGTCAGCCAAACACAAGCATGTATGCTCGTGTACCCTAAGACCGGGGTCTCATCATGCCAATATTGTCGTGTTGGGTCAAAGGCAAACTTGGGAACTTGACTGTAGTAGATCTCAAGGCAAGTCCTCTTCTTACTTTGAGTAAAGGAGTAAACGTACACATGATGCATCCACCTTTGGAAGAACACTAGGACCCAACATCCGCTTAATAGGCTCCACACTAGAAAGGACGCTAGAAAATATAGCCCCAACTTTGGACTACATGAAGTACTCCATCTTCTCGCCACTAAGCTCCACCGGCTTGCAAGTAAGCTCCTTCGAACTCTACACCACCTTCTTCTCACCAATACAACCCCACACTAACACCACGCCCTTTCAAGGATCTAGGAATAAACCAACCCATCCACAAAGCTCCAACGGAATGGTGTGTTGACAAACCATCTTGTCCTTGGACTAATTGTGTAGTCCACTATGTTCTCCCACTAGCCCAAGGTAGCAAAATCTAATTTTAGTTGTGTCACTTTCCAGTAGAGGAAATCAACAACATGCTCATCCTAGACATCATGAAAGAGATGAATCTCTTTGTTATTTAGGATGAATTTAAGACTTGGTGATGCTCATTGAAATTGTGTACAAATCATGTTACATAACGTTAAGTTAATTGTTTGTAACATTATTAAAGTAGATGTAAGGTTATCATTAAAGTCATCAATGATAGATCTATGAGATTTTATCGTCCACTTTCATAAAGGTCAAAATTCATGAGTTCTTATTGTCTTCTTTCTTGTGAGTAGTAAGTCTAGGATTCCTCAATAACTACAATGTGAAAGAAGAAATTTCTTAAAGTATTTTAAACACCTAGTAGTTGTTATTGGTGGTCTTCAAATCTTAATATAAACAAGAAAAGCATCCAGACAAAGGAAAATTGAAGGAAGATAATAGAGGGATGGGATATGCATAGACGCTTAAGAAGGGGCAGTTGACACAAAGACAATAGCAAGGCACCACTTGAATTGACCTTGAATGTGTTCCACATTGTTGGATGTGATCATGGAAATTGGGGGTTCAATACAAACTATTTTATCATAATTTATAAACATAGTAATAATTTAACATGGTCTTGGTGAAGTGACACCCCATGGGGACCATAGTGGGAGGTCTTGTCTATTTATTTATGGAGCCAACATTGGTGATGGACGTAACTTATTTTCAAGTAATAGAAATTAACATTTTTGAGATTTATGGCATCATGATCTTCTAGACTCGAATAGACATAATCAAAGAAGTGATCAAGAAATATAATTTATTTTGGTTGTGTAGGATTCAAATAGACTTCTCATTCATGAAGAATGACATGGACCTTGATCTAAGTGTAACCCAAATTGGACAACAAGAATTAATTTTTACCAAGATGTACAACTTCAAATATTCTAGTGGACACTAACTTTGGTCTTAGTTTAAACCACTTCTTTTATACATTCAAGGTAAATGCAAAACTTCAAAATATTCCACCATAAGTTTGGGCAAGGCTGTAAGAGGTTGCTCAAGACACGCCTTGTGCCACGTGAAAAATTTGGACACAAGCATATATGAATGGCATATACCAAACACAAAGGATATTGAAATGTTCCAATTTGTAGAATCATATGAAATCAAGAGGTGAGTCCAATTATCATGAGTCTTATGACCCTCCAAATGAACTCATAAACTCAATCACTTTGAACAATCAAACTTGTCAAACGGTAGTCTTAATAATGTTGGTTACATTACAATGCAATCGCATTCACACCATAGAGAAGATTTTTTCAGTTCATCTTTTGTATACGTGTTATTTTAAATTTTTATTTGTTGTTCTATTTAGGGTTGGCATGTAGGAAGGGACACCTATATTAGCAATGTGGTCAACAAGAAAATATTTGTCCACATGAGATGCACACATGCACAACAAAGCCAATTTTAGGTGCAAGCTAAAAAAACTGTTTACTTGTATTTGGAAAAGTAGCAAAAGCGTAGGCATGGATGATAGAGAGGAAGGTGTGCAACCCTTGATAAACAATGATAATGAGTAAATGTTTCACAAAATTTGTAACTAGGCCAAGAGCCAGAGATGAGACAAGAAACTTGAAACAAAGAGCTCCCAAGAGATGACTCCAATCGCTTGAAACAAAATGAAGCACTTTAAATAAGATGAGAGTCAATCAACTATATAGAAAGAACTTGGAATCTACCAAGCAGACAACTGAAAGATGAAAACAACCAAATTACGAGAGGAGCATGCGAGAGAGTAGGAGCAATGAACCAAATGAAAGTGTTGCAATCCAAGCACACTTGGATTGAAGATGACTCATTATGCACCAATGACTGCCGTGGAGCTCAATACATTTGCAATTATACCGACATTGCATAATCAATGGCCACACAAGCATTTTCCTCATTGCCTCATATGATAGAAGTTCTTTGAAAAGCAGGTCGCTCATTCACCTAAATCAGGTAAGACATCAATTTTCTGCACCCGAAAAAAATTGTTGTTGACCTTAGGATGCAGCGTGCAACTCCTTTCGGGATAACAACCACACTTACAACCTCATTTTATATGTTCTCTTTTTGCAATATGACAAGGAAGGATCCAGTAGATATGGAATGTGTACAAATGAGTGCATCAAGCTTAAAGATGGGGCTGCTGTTGAATGCACCATGACCCACAAGATATCAAATTATACTCTTTTTTCCAATACCCATTTCCACTACTAAATGATAAAAAAACAAAACATGGTGATAACCTTGTAGAATTCTAGAGAACCCTGATTTAAAAATATTGATTGCATAAGGCTTTCATCAATATCCAAATAAATACAAAATAGGAGTCTTGGAAAATCAAGAGTGAACAAAATTTTCAGCTCTCACCAACGGCCATAAATACACCAAGTGCATCAATGACCAATCCACTTTTACCATAAAATCCCAATATTCTACCAGTGTCACTCTTGAACTGTGTATCACGTGCACTACTATTACCATATGGACCATATGTTTTACGGTTGGTTCGAAATGTTAAAGACTTGAGGCAAGTTATTGGATTTGTACCACTGGATTGAGTTAACACTTCAGATGTTATGCCAAACCATCCTTCAATCTGCATAAGAAACTCACTAGGGCTCTTGAACACAATCTGCAAAACAAACAAAAGTTTATTAAAATCCAAATTCAACGCACACCAAAAGGAGGACTCTTGTTGTTGCACTCAAGTGGAACCATCTGTAAGGCTTGATTTCTTACACGTAACCTCCTACCATATAATCTACGGTAAATAAACACGTGAGATTTTTGAAGAGAAATGGCAGAATGGAGAGAATTACAATGAGAAAGAAAGTATGGGATAAAGAACCACTGCCAATAACTTTCACTTCAGAGACTTGGAAAGTTTAAGCCACTAAGGTAGACGTGCCTAATTCAGTTACTTATCTTAATCAGACACCTATATTTGAGTGGTATGTGGTTAAGTATGGCTCCAAGAATAGCAGAAACTCAAATATAGGTGTTTAGAAAAGATTGGACTACATACTCAAGAATTGTTCACCATCCTAGGCTCAAATGTTAATGTAATTGGGGGGACCTATAAGACCATTTAATGAGCACAAGAATCTTCACTTTGATAATGAATAACATATTCAAATGAGGTCAGAAATTATAAGGAAAGCGACTCCAGCCTCGATTTGAATTTGCTGACCATCTTGTACTAATCATGTGTTTCACGTCCTAGGAGAAGTGGGCTAGTCAGAAAAAAAATTACCATTTCAGACCCATTTTCAGTAATGAGATTAGGATCTCGCAGACAATATGTCCACACATACACATCATGAAGTGGCCAAATTTTTTTTGAGTACTACTTACCTCTGCAATTTCACCAACGTCCCTGCCACCACCGTGACGGCATGTGAACTTTGTCCCACTGACTTCATAATCAGCCACAATAGACCGAATTGCATCTGGGCCATATGTCAACCTTATGCGCTTTAAGGAGGTGACTATTCCATCAAAGAAATCATTTCCACCTTGACCTCCCCAAGGCCCTAGCACCTGTCCATCCAATGAAATTAAAATTTTGTATTGAACCTCCACTTCACTATTTGACAGATTTGGTGAACACACTACAGTTTATGGGGTTGAGTGTCATGTACACTATTGGTGAACGGCCTAAACTAGATGCCTGAGGCCTAGTAGTGCCATGTCCGCTAATGGTCAACATGACACTATTTGCTAAACATAAGTAACTTGTTGAAGTGCATAAATATTTAGGGTATTTTGGAGTGCTTGAGATGAAACTTTTACATTTTGATATGCAAGAAATCATACTAATGACAAGTGTTATGTGTTTCCTTGTGTAACCTAGGCATAGACCTTGTAATATAATGAGTATCCTAATGCCATGATATTAGTAAGCGCACTAATGCCAAGTGTCACAAGGATATGCTAATGGTCAAGTTGTTGGCCATCAGTGTAACCTAAGATATGCCTTATAATAGGGCAAGTGACACTAATACACAATTAACACTAAATACGAAAAACGATGTACTGCTATTCTGCAACCAGTGATGGCCACTACTGAACCAGATTGCTGATAACGTGCACTCTCTTCTAGTAGAGAAAACATGAGAATCGCTAACATACAGACCCCACATTGAACCTGTATATTCTTATACTTCACCTCTTGAGGGATTAAGCTACGTAAGTTCATTAGTATCAACAAATGCCAAAGAACATGAGATCCTATAATATGACTCAGATGCTTGACATGCAAACAAATACAATGTTGAAAAAATATGTTTACAAATTAAGAACCCCTTGTTCTGCCGCATCTAGTGAACACCAACGTTGATCTTAAACTAAACAGCGGCTTACCTGAGCACCTTCCATCTGAAAAGTAGGAGCATCTACTTTGCCCAACTTGGACAGATCACCTGATCAATAGCCACCAATGACATTAACAGCAAGCTAAAATCCAAGAGTATGAGTCTACAAAGATCTTGTTTACATTTGAGAATCAATCAATCAATAAAATCATTCAAATGAGCAAAATGAGAAAATTACTGGGACAAATACAGTCAGGAATAGTTGAAATGTAATACCACTCAAATATTGATATTTGGTGTGATGTCAAGGTGAGAGAATCTTTGTAAACCAAGTTATTGTTTGTGTCAATACCATTCTAAACCATATTGATACTAGGGCGCTTTTGCCTAGGTATGAAGGTTCTTGCATGGTATCTAGACCCAAATTGTATCGAAAACAAAATTACTGTCAAATACCCATACCCTACTGGTACCCAAAAATGTGAAATCCTTGTTATAGATACCCAAACGGTATCAAAAAAAGACGATACCAGTCCAACACTGGTATCGACATCAAACAGCGAGACATTACCTACATAGAAAGATGTTGCCGTGCGAACTATTTCCGATTGACAATATATAGCATTCGTATCATCAACACTGCACATTCAAAATGTAGAAGGACATTCTACAGGAACTCAGTACTCTGCAATGCATCTAACATTACTATATCTGTTTACACCCACCGGAGTTGGGGACGGAATGGAAGCTTACCAAGAAGGAGCAAACCCTTGATGTACCGAAGCTCCTTGCAGATGTCGTGAAATTCCGGCCGATTTCGAGGATTGCCATCCCAGCAACGTTGAATGAGGTTTGCCAATCTTGCAGGGCAATCTACAGGGATTGGAGGCCGCTCTCCGCCTTTTAACCTGCGGTAAAGCCCACCTTGGCTGCTATTAGCAAAAGGCTCCTCACCGGTGAGCAATTCGAAGCACACAATTCCAAAGCTATACACATCGGTTTTAAAAGGCTGGAACCGATCTGGCAACTGCTCCTCATCTTCATCATAGTCCTTCACCTTGTAAACCTCCGGTGCCATCCACTTCCGGGTACCGGTGTTCAATGTCACGTGAGAGTATCTGGTGCTGGCATTCTTAATTTTTGTGAGACCAAAATCAGCCACTTTAACAAGGAACACCCTGCTATTGTTGCAGCCTGAATCGTTGCCCTTCACTAATGTCCAATCTCTGTCTGAAGGTTCTGGAGGTCCCAAAGGTTTGGAAGGCTCAGGGAATTTGATGAGGATGTTCGGTGACTTGAGGTCTCGGTGTGCCAAGCCCTTGCTGTGAATGTACCGGATGCCTTCGGCTATTTGAAGCATTAGGTCAACAGATTGGATGTGTGAGAACGGAGAATTTTTTGTTGTTGTTCCGGAGGGGATGTTTTCTCGGTACGCTTCGAGAAATTCATATAGATCGGTGTCCATTAGCTCCATCACCAAGGAACAGCTACGTTTGTCCATCGCACAACACACCAACCGCACAATGTGTGGATGGCTTAACCCTGCAAGAACACCAATTTCTTGCCTGAAGAATTTATTGTCTCCTCCCTTGAACTCTTTCTTTGCAAATCTCAACCCTAACCATGTAGTTTCTCGGACCACTCCGAACCCTCCCCTGCCGAGTTCTTCGCCTCCGGACAAATCCTTGGGGCTCACCCAGAAGATGAGAGGTGAGGAGGTTAAGCCACTCGAGTCGATGGCTATGTCCGAGGGTTTCACATTTAGAATTTCCAGCAGTTGCGTTGCAAGACATTGAGAGGATGGTTCACGTTGACACCTTACATCATCTTCGTCACATTCGTGATTCTTCTTCAAGTCTCTTAAGCGGTTCTTGAGAGTCTCTTGATCCTGCTTTGCTGCGACCAATAAATCGAGATACTCAACCACACTCAACTTCCCTTCACATGCTCCGGCTTGGAATACATTTTTATCGAATGTTATGGATGTAAGTAAAATGCTGCAGATGAGTTTCTCGTGCCATTCCGAGTCGTAGAGAATCTCCGAGAAGGCCTCTTTGAGGTCCCCTTGCTTGAGAGCTGTGTTTAACCATCCATCGGTGCCGCAACAGCACTCTTCAATTAGGGCCGTAATTCGTTCAAGCACTGAATTCAACTCCGCAGCTAGTATCATCAAGGAGGCAAATTCTGAGCCTTTGATCTCCTCGTTTGCTAATAGTTCACGATACGTGTCTACCTCAAACTTGAGTATGGCCCCTTGGAGCGTTGGAAGCTTTTCAGCCAAAAGCTCGCACTGCTGCTTGTTGATTTGCGGAGGGTTAGGGTTTTCAGCTGATACAAGGTACTGCACATGTTTTATCAAATCTTTACAGCGGTCGAGAATGTCTACTGAACCTGCCATCTTCACACACTAAATAACTACAAATAAGATGTGTCTCTTATTTCAGACTGTCAAGGATTTGATGAGAGGCACAGATTTGCCTGTCACCAAAATTTGTTTCTACAATCTCCAACTTCCGGAACACTACATGTTAAATCTCCACATTTCAGGAGTGGCTTGAAAGATGCAGCTCTAGAACAAACTAGACAATTTCCTAAGCAATCTGTCGAAAATGTTTCCATCACACATACTGAGATTTTTCTGCAGCTCTCCACAATCGAGTATTCTCCTCAAATATCACGGCGTGAACCCTCAACGAGTACTAAATTCATCACAACCACCTGCAAACTTGGAAGGCAAATTACAACAGTGGGGTTAACCCTCATTGAAACATAGGTCACAGATCCTTCTTCATTTGAGGTCCTTTCCACAGGAATTTTCTAAAAGAGAGATGTGAATCTTCCAGACAAGGCCGATTCAGACCTGCCATCTGGTGCTTCGTCCGGAGGCAGCATCTTAGTTCAATTCCTTCACACCCAAGGCCACTAACATGATCACAAAGCCGGCCACAATGCTTTGCGTGGTGGTCATGAATGTCTGGTTGTAGGCGAGAAGGGTGAACAAAGCCCCCACGAAGCCCAGCCCGATGGCTACCTTCTCATTCTGGCTCGCCATAGCTGCGTTGCTGATGATGATTCTAGCCCCAAAATATATTATAACTTCACCCTTGCCTCGCACCACACTCAATCTAAACACATTCGAATGATGATTTTAGCCCCGAAATATATCGTAACTTCAACCTTCCAACCTTGCAACTCAGTTTCAGTACATTCAGATGGTGATTCTAGCTAGCCTCAAAACAAAGTGTAAATTCAACCTTGCAACTCGGTCTGAACACATGCAGATGATGATTCTCAGCCACAACAAGCATCTGTCTCTTCAGCCTTGGCAAGGAATACTGAACTTGATCTGAAGATTTAAAGGTTGAATGGGACGAGGCAAACCTCCTCCGCGAAACCGACAACCTCATTGCTCAAATAGTTCGGAGCTATTGGAACATTGTTTTGTCCCATTTTCCTATAATTAGCCTAAGGGCCGGTTCATACGGGGTCCCAAGTCTCCAGTCCCAGTTCACTTGAGGTGAATCGGTGCAATCTCAGCCGATGTTAAGAGCATGGAAGTTGAGATTTATCACTTCACGCGGGGTCTCGAGTCTCGAGTCCCAAGTATGACATGGATGTCTTTCTTACACGGCAACACATTTTGGAGGTGAGGCTCAAGACTTGTGTTGAGAGTTGGGTCAAGCAAAAACTAAAATCCAACTCGCAATGATAATCCTAAAAAACAATTGCATAAAATAATCAACACCTTATTTTAATGGATATGTAATCATACTTTAATAAATTTTGAGACTCAAAAGTTGGACTTGACATGAGTGGGACTTGGGACTCCATGTGAATCTGCCCCAATATTGGTACCAAGAAGTCGGTGGGTAGGTAAGGTAGATGTGCCTTAGATGGATACTTTTCTCTTTGCAGCCACTTCTCATAGGATATGAAACACATAATTTGTGTGAGATGATTAGCAAATCGAAATCATGCCCATAGCCATTTGCCTCAAAATTTTCAGAGCTCATATGAATATTTTTTTCGTTATCATAGTGAACATTTTTGTGCTCATTAAGTGGTCATATAGATCCCCCCATAATGTTGACTATTGAACCTAGTATGATTAACATATTTTGAACACATAGTCCAATCTATTTTTAACATGTGTCTTTCCTTATGCAGATTCTTAAATCCACACATAACCACATACCACTCAAATATAGGTGACTAGATGATTGTTGTGTTCGATTTAGGCATGTCTACCTTGTCGCAAGATGTGATATTTTTTTAAGTATGCCCTAAGTCCTCATTCGGTCAACACCATCCTACTTGGCTCTAAGCTTAGTACCAACATATGATTTGGATGATATATATTACTTATTAGGCCCAAACCGCACAAGCTAGAAACATAGGAAGGCCTTCTTCCACTAGCGTGGCAACTTAGTTGGCACCAATGAGAATGTTTCCCTCTTTCAATTCCTCTTCTTTTTCAGCATTTCTAGGAATTTCATGCCTAGAAGTTTCATAGTGCCACTCCTCTGCCAAGTTAGTTATCTTTTTGCCACATGAGATTTTCGAGCCTAAAATCAAACCCAAAAAACATTGATGAGTCATCAAGGCAACACCATTGCCCTTCCTCTTGTGTTGTAGTTACTCGCCCCTCTCAACCAACAAGTGTTCTCCCTTCTAGAAATATTTGGTTGTGTGGTTTGGGCCTTAGATCCAACTGGTAATGCATCACGGGGGGGGGGGTCACTCCATTGTCAAGTTGAACACCACGTGCAGCCAAAAAAAATCTACTTTTGGTAAGTTGCATCACCAAAATGGGTAAAAAATTTATCAATTTTTTTCATGGGTAGATATACACGGTATCTATTACATAGTAAAAAATGGTAACCAAATTTGATGATCTGTTTTTTTTTAATAAAACATACCGTTTCTAACTAGAATGACACAGAATTGAACTAAAAGAATTACTACAAAAATGAAGATGACTAAAAATTTCAAAATATATATACAAAAGATATTATCAATGGTTATGTATATGTAGAAAAAATATCATAATTTTTAAATTTATATATTCCATGTAATATAGGGGTAGCAAACTTTGTCCGCACGTGGTGTTCAACTTGACATGGAGTGAACCCCCCATGTAATGCATAACCACCCAAATCCATCACTGACCCAATTCCGACATCTATTTTTGGTCCCTTTATGGATGTTAACCATCCCTCTACATGGTTAACAAACACCTACAATTCTTTAGTCATGTTGAAATTTGTGATGTATGAAAAGAGACTTCATTACCTACTAGCCATGGCATTGCCTATGATCTAAATATAGGGAACTTGGTATGAGTTCAATGTGCTCATAATGCGGCTCCCTACTTTTGGAATTTAGTGGCCCCAATTTTTGGTGGGCTATAAATCTATTATGTCATGTGGGCTAGTGCAAAGTGGCAGTCAAATTGACTTAAATCACTATGTACACAACCACCCAATCCACCGTACTCACCCTATATTGCATAATCAATATTTTAGCAATGCATATGAAATTTTATACACCATCAAAGGTTTCAAGCAATTGCTTGCATAAGTGGACTCAACACTATTATAAGTACAAAATTGGAAACTACAAACTGACAACATTAAGTACTTCCAAAACAGTGTGATGAGGGGGATCACTCAATAAACAATTGGGGTCACATGACTATGCGTTGAACTAACACTCAAGGTGTTGGTCGGAAGTCTCCACGAAGAATTATGGGAAGACCCAAGGTCTTTTGCTTGCAGTATTTCCACCCTAGTTAACCATGACATATATTTTTATACCTACTAACTAAGTTGCATGTGGCAATGAGCAAGTACAACAAATATTCCTATTAGTGTGGGTGGAAAATTAATGTGGAAATTATTGATGTGGGCCACATTAAGTGTCTAGTCAAAGTGGAAATAAAGTGGCACATCAATAATTTCCACACTAATTTTCAAAACACACTAATAGGACTATTTATTGTACTTATCTTGCAATCGTACACAATTTGGTAAGTATGACTAAAAATATATGTGGTGGAAACCCCCTTGTTGCCTACTACCGAGTGTTTGCATGTGATGTTACAATATAGGCCAAATTCTATATATGCACATATGATCAAACAAGTTTTTGCCTAATATTCAAATGTTTTAAGACCCATATAGTATGACCTAAGGTAGGTGCACTTATTTTAGGTTGCAACTGATTGCGGACACCTAAGATTGAGTGTCTAGTGGACACAAAACATATGTTAAATGATCCAAATCACACAGACACCCCAAAACATAGCATGACTTAGAGCACACATGGCTTGACCACCAAGAAAAGAAAAAGAAAAAGAAAAAATAACGCCCGTAGCTCGGTACCGGCATGAATGTGAGCCCGTCAGCCTTGTGTTGATCGCGGTGTTCCGTGATGCAGCATAAGGTGTTTTGCCTCTGTGGGAGGTGGGCTCTGGTGGGGTATTAGTAAACCAAAGTGTTTATGGTGGGGGAACCGGGGTTTGGTTATTGTATAGTTTCCTTTTATTTAGGACTAAGTATGTGAGGTATTGGATGGCGTTTTGGTGTATGTTTTTCATGAGGGTTTTGATGCTAGTTTTTGGGATTTTTAGTTTGGCTAGTTTTTCAATAGAGTGTTCGTGTATGGCTCCTCTAACTCCGGCTGTGATGGTGATGAGGGGGTTGGTCTTCCAGCCGTTGTTGTGTATAGTGTTGATTAGGGGGTCATATTTCGTGTGTTTGCTCATGAGGGCTTGTTCTGGGAATCTAT